>CM034145.1:3277318-3353004 GCA_019914995.1 Acanthochlamys bracteata
TCTTTTGATTTTCTAATAACTGTTGTGTTACATGATTCTGTTTTTGCTAGAGAATCAAATATGTTATGTTAAGGAGCTTGTTGCAATTGAGGATGAGTGGATTAATTGCAGTGCTGATTACAAGTGGAGGATATACGCTTAAGGATTTCTCAACTTGCATGTGAAATCATAAATCTCAAAGATTTTCTACACGTTGTACAGTTTGCTGTGCGACATTCTCTTTTTTTTTTTAAAAATGAGTTTTATGGAATAACATTTTCAGTTTAAGCCTTGCATGTAAAATAGTTTTTTAGAGGATACTTAAACAGGATCGTACTAGCTATAAAAAACTAAGTTTTGATAGAACTTATTTTCTGAACTACTTTGTTTGTCAAATCCTTGCATGACTTCGGCTCTTTGAGAATCGTTGAAATGTATTCGTACGTGTTTACTTGTAAAACTTGTGAATCCAACAGAAATTACTACCTTGTAGAGTGAACATTGATAAATCAATAGAATGTCTTGGTTCATGAACAGATTGAGGAAAGTTTGAATCACGTTCGACAGCTACTAGATGACGTGGGAGGTGGGAGAGGTAGTGCTAGTGCTAGTGTTGGCTCTAGGAGGTAGTAGTAGTTTAGAGTTATAGCTTGGTTTTTTTGTTCTAATATAGTTCTGTTTTTATTATGCGACTTCTCCAAATGCTGTTCTCCTATAGGATGTCTTTTACTGCGCATTCTACTGTATCCAATGCATTAATAAGTTGCTCGAAATTATGCGCCTATCTTGAGTCCATTTTGTTTAATAATATTAGCAACATTTTGTGACTCCTTCACGCTAATTTGTTCACATTATCAGTTGTAGTAGCGTCTCCGTAAAATGAATACGGAAGGCAAGTTTCAGAAAAATTGATTATCTTCGAAGATGAATTTTGTCTGAAGTATTTTGGCTAGCTTTCCTTTATTCCTCTCTATAGCTTGTTTTGTTAATTCTTTTTCCTTCCTTACTCTTTCTTTTTTCGTATGATTTTCTAATAACTGTTGTGTTACATGATTCTGTTTTTGCTAGAGAATCGAATACGTTATGTTAAGGAGCTTATTGCGTTTGAGGGTGAGTGGATTAATTGCAGTGCTAATTACAAGTGGAGGATATACGTTTAAGGATTTCTCAACTTGCATGTGAAGTCATAAACCTCAAAGATTTTCTACACGTTGTACAATTTGCTGTGCGACATTCTCCTTTTTTTTTGAAGAATGAGTTTTATGGAATAACATTTTCAGTTTAAACTTTGCATGTGAAATACTTTCTAAGAAGATACTTAAACAGGATCGTACTAGCTATAAAAAACTAAGTTTTTTGGTAGAACTTATTTTCTGAACTACTTTGTTTGTCAAATCCTTGAATGACTTCAACTCTTTGAGAATCCTTGCAGTTTCTTCCTATGTTTTTGCTTATAAAACTTGTGAATCCAACAGAAATTACTACATTGTAGTGTGAACGTTGATAAGTCAATACATTGTCTTGGTTCATGAATAGATTGAGGAAAGTTTCAATCCTGATCGAGAGCTATTCGATGACGTGGGAGGTGGGAGAGGTGGTGCTAGTGCTAGTGTTGGCTCTACGAGGTGGTAGCAGTTTAGAGTTTTAACTTGGTTTTTTTTGTTCAAATATAGTTCTGTTTTTATTATGCCACTTAACCAAATAATGATCTCCTATAGGATGTCTTTTACTGCGGCATTGTACTATATCCAATGCATTAACAAGTTGCCCGAAATTAAGTGCCTATCTTGAGTCCATTTTTTTAATAATATTAGAAACATTTTGTCACTCCTTCACGCTAATTTGTTCACATTATCAGTTGTAGTGGGGTCTCCGTAAAATGCATACGGAAGGCAAGTTTCAGAAGAAATGATTATCTTCGAAGATGAATTTTGAAGGAAGTATTTTGGCTAGCTTTCCTTTATTCCTCTCTATAGCTTGTTTTGTTAATTCTTTTCCTTCCTTACTCTTTCTTTTTTCGTATGATTTTCTAATAACTGTTGTGTTACATGATTCTATTTTTGCTAGAGAATCGAATACGTTATGTTAAGGAGCTTGTTGTGTTTGAGGGTGAGTGGATTAATTGCAGTGCGGATTACAAGTGGAGGATATACGTTTAAGGATTTCTCAACTTGCATGTGAAGTCATAAATCTCAAAGATTTTTTGAATTTTTGTACACGTTGTACAGTTTGCTGTGCGACATTCTCTTTTTTTTTTTTGAAAAATAAGTTTTATGGAATAACATTTTCAGTTTAAGCCTTGCATGTGAAATAGTTTCTAAGAAGATACTTAAACAGGATCGTACTAGCTATAAAAAACTAAGTTTAGGTAGAACTTATTTTCTGAACTACTTTGTTTGTCAAATCCTTGAATGACTTCAGCTCTTTGAGAATCCTTGCAGTTTATTCCTATGTGTTTGCTTGTAAAACTTGTGAATCTAACAGAAATTACTACCTTGTAGTGTGAACGTTGATAAATCAATACATTGTCTTGGTTCATGAATAGATTGAGGAAAGTTTCAATCCTGATCGAGAGCTATTCGATGACGTGGGAGGTGGGAGAGGTGGTGCTAGTGCTAGTGTTGGCTTTAGGAGGTAGTAGTAGTTTAGAGTTATAGCTTGGTTTTTTTGCTCTAATATAGTTGTGTTTTTATTATTCCATTAAACCAAATAATGTTCTCCTATAGGATGTCTTTTACTGCGGCATTGTACTGTATACAATGCATTAATAAGTTGCCCGAAATTATGGGCCTATCCTCAGTCCATTTTGTTTAATAATATTAGGAACATTTTGTCACTCCTTCACGCTAATTTGTTCACATTATCAGTTGTAGTGGCGTCTCGTAAAGTAAAATGCATACGGAAGGCAAGTTTGAAAAAATTGATTATCTTGATTATAAATTCATAGTTTTTTGAATAGCTTTCCTTTATTCCTCTCTATAGCTTGTTTTGTTAATTCTTTTTCCTTACACTCTTTTTTTTTTCGTATGATTTTCTATTTTGTTACATGATTCGACATTCTCGTTTTTTTTTTTTGAAAAATGAGTTTTATGGAATAACATTTTCAACTTTTAAGCTCATAGATTTTTGAATTTTTGTAAATAGTTTCTTAGAAGATAGTTTTTGGAAAACAGATCATGTGAAATAGTTTCTTATAAAAAACTAAGTTTTGGTAAAACTTATTTTTACGAACTACTTTGTTTGTCAAATCCTTGCATGACTTCAGCTCTTTGAGAATCGTTGCAGTTTATACCTATGTGTTTACTTGTAAAACTTATGAATCAAACAGAAATTACTACCTTGTAGAGTGAACATTGATAAATCAATAGAATGTCTTGGTTCATGAACAGATTGAGGAAAGTTTCAATCACGATCGAGAGCTACTCGATGACGTGGGAGGTGGGAGAGGTGGTGCTAGTGCTAGTGTTGGCTCTAGGAGGTAGTAGTAGTTTAGAGTTATAGCTTGGTTTTTTTGTTCTAATATAGTTCTGTTTTTATTATGCCACTAAACCAAATAATGTTCTCCTATAGGATGTCTTTTACTGCGGCATTGTACTGCATACAATGCATTAATAAGTTGCCCGAAATTATGGGCCTATCTTGAGTCCATTTTATTTAATAATATTAGAAACATTTTGTGACTCCTTAAGGCTAATTTGTTCACATTATCAGTTGTAGTGGCGTCTCCGTAAAATGCGTACGGAAGGCAAGTTTCAGAAGGATTGATTATCTTCGAAGATGAATTTTGAAGGAAGTATTTTGGCTAGCTTTCCCTTATTCGTCTCTATAGCTTGTTTTGTTAATTCTTTTCATTTCTTACTTTTTCTTTTTTTCTTTTGATTTTCTAATAACTGTTGTGTTACATGATTCTGTTTTTGCTAGAGAATCAAATACGTTATGTTAAGGAGCTTGTTGCAATTGAGGGTGAGTGGATTAATTGCTTGTGATTGATTAAAGTGGAGGATATACGTTTAAAGATTTCTCAACGTGAATGTGAAATCATAAATTTTCAAAGATTTTCTACACGTTATCTGATTTTTTTGTGCGACATTCTCTTTTTTTTTTTGAAGAATGAGTTTTATGGAATAACATTTTCAGTTTAAGCCTTGCATGTGAAATAGTTTCTAAGAAGATACTTAAACAGGATCGTACTAGCTATAAAAAACTAAGTTTAGGTAGAACTTATTTTCTGAACTACTTTGTTTGTCAAATCCTTGAATGACTTCAGCTCTTTGAGAATCCTTGCAGTTTATTCCTATGTGTTTGCTTGTAAAACTTGTGAATCCAACAGAAATTACTACCTTGTAGTGTGAACGTTGATAAATCAATACATTGTCTTGGTTCACGAACAGATTGAGGAAAGTTTCAATCACGATCGAGAGCTATTCAATGACGTTGGAAGTGGGAGAGGTGTTGCTAGTGCTAGTGTTGGTTCTACGAGGTGGTAGCAGTTTAGAGTTTTAACTTGGTTTTTTTTGTTCAAATATAGTTCTGTTTTTATTATGCCACTTAACCAAATAATGATCTCCTATAGGATGTCTTTTACTGCGGCATTGTACTATATCCAATGCATTAACAAGTTGCCCGAAATTAAGTGCCTATCTTGAGTCCATTTTTTTAATAATATTAGAAACATTTTGTCACTCCTTCACGCTAATTTGTTCACATTATCAGTTGTAGTGGGGTCTCCGTAAAATGTATACGGGAGCAAGTTTCAGAAGGATTGATTGTCTTCGAAGATGAATTTTGAAGGAAGTATTTTGGCTAGCTTTCCGTTATTCCTCTCTATAGCTTGTTTTGTTAATTCTATTCATTTCTTACTCTTTCTTTTTTCTTTTGATTTTCTAATAAATATTGTGTTACATGATTACATTTTGTTGCTAGAGAATCAAATATGTTATGTTAAAAGCTTATTTGCAATTGAGGGTGAGTGGATTAATTGCAATGCTGATTAGAAGTGGAGGATATACGCTTAAAGATTTCTCAACTTGAATGTGAAATCATAAATCTCAAAGATTTTCTACACGTTGTACAGTTTGCTGTGCGACATTCTCCTTTTTTTTTGAAGAATGAGTTTTATGGAATAACATTTTCAGTTTAAGCCATGCATGTGAAATAGTTTCTAAGAAGATACTTAAACAGGATCGTACTAGCTATAAAAAACTAAGTTTTGGTAGAACTTATTTTCTGAACTACTTTGTTTGTCAAATCCTTGAATGACTTCATCTTTTTGAGAATCCTTGCAGTTTATTCCTATGTTTTTGCTTGTAAAACTTGTGAATCCAACAGAAATTACTACATTGTAGTGTGAACGTTGATAAATCAATACATTGTCTTGGTTCATGAATAGATTGAGGAAAGTTTCAATCCTGATCGAGAGCTATTCGATGACGTGGGAGGTGGGAGAGGTGGTGCTAGTGCTAGTGTTGGCTTTAGGAGGTAGTAGTAGTTTAGAGTTATAGCTTGGTTTTTTTGCTCTAATATAGTTGTGTTTTTATTATTCCATTAAACCAAATAATGTTCTCCTATAGGATGTCTTTTACTGCGGCATTGTACTGTATACAATGCATTAATAAGTTGCCCAAAATTATGGGCCTATCCTCAGTCCATTTTGTTTAATAATATTAGGAACATTTTGTCACTCCTTCACGCTAATTTGTTCACATTATCAGTTGTAGTGGCGTCTCCGTAAAATGCATACGGAAGGCAAGTTTCAGAAGAATTGATTATCTTCGAAGATGAATTTTGAAGGAAGTATTTTGGCTAGCTTTCCTTTATTCCTCTCTATAGCTTGTTTTGTTAATTCTTTTCCTTCCTTACTCTTTCTTTTTTCGTATGATTTTCTAATAACTGTTGTGTTACATGATTCTGTTTTTGCTAGAGAATCGAATACGTTATGTTAAGGAGCTTGTTGCGTTTGAGGGTGAGTGGATTAATTGCAGTGCCGATTACAAGTGGAGGATATACGTTTAAGGATTTCTCAACTTGCATTTGAAGTCATAAATCTCATAGATTTTTTGAATTTTTGTACACCTTGTACAGTTTACTGTGCGACATTCTCTTTTTTTTTTTTGAAAAATGAGTTTTATGGAATAACATTTTCAGTTTAAGCCTTGCATGTGAAATAGTTTCTTAGAAGATACTTAAACAGGATCGTACTAGCTATAAAAAACTAAGTTTTGGTAAAACTTATTTTCTGAACTACTTTGTTTGTCAAATCCTTGCATGACTTCAGCTCTTTGAGAATCGTTGCAGTTTATACCTATGTGTTTACTTGTAAAACTTATGAATCAAAATGTAAATTACTACCTTGTAGAGTGAACATTGATAAATCAATAGAATGTCTTGGTTCATGAGCAGTTGAGAAAGTTTCAATCACGATCGAGAGCTACTCGATGACGTGGGAGGTGGGAGAGGTGGTGCTAGTGCTAGTGTTGGCTCTAGGAGGTAGTAGTAGTTTAGAGTTATAGCTTGGTTTTTTTGTTCTAATATAGTTCTTTTTTATTATGCCACTAAACCAAATAATGTTCTCCTATAGGATGTCTTTTACTGCGGCATTGTACTGCATACAATGCATTAATAAGTTGCCCGAAATTATGGGCCTATCTTGAGTCCATTTTATTTAATAATATTAGAAACATTTTGTGACTCCTTAACGCTAATTTGTTCACATTATCAGTTGTAGTGGCGTCTCCGTAAAATGCGTACGGAAGGCAAGTTTCAGAAGGATTGATTATCTTCGAAGATGAATTTTGAAGGAAGTATTTTGGCTAGCTTTCCCTTATTCGTCTCTATAGCTTGTTTTGTTAATTCTTTTCATTTCTTACTTTTTCTTTTTTTCTTTTGATTTTCTAATAACTGTTGTGTTACATGATTATGTTTTTGCTAGAGAATCAAATACGTTATGTTAAGGAGCTTGTTGCAATTGAGGGTGAGTGGATTAATTGCACTGCTGATTAGAAGTGGAGGATATACGCTTAAAGATTTCTCAACGTGAATGTGAAATCATAAATCTCAAAGATTTTCTACACGTTGTACAGTTTGCTGTGCGACATTCTCCTTTTTTTTTGAAGAATGAGTTTTATGGAATAACATTTTCAGTTTAAGCCTTGCATGTGAAATAGTTTCTAAGAAGATACTTAAACAGGATCGTACTAGCTATAAAAAACTAAGTTTAGGTAGAACTTATTTTCTGAACTACTTTGTTTGTCAAATCCTTGAATGACTTCTGCTCTTTGAGAATCCTTGCAGTTTATTCCTATGTGTTTGCTTGTAAAACTTGTGAATCCAACAGAAATTACTACCTTGTAGTGTGAACGTTGATAAATCAATACATTGTCTTGGTTCACGAACAGATTGAGGAAAGTTTCAATCACGATCGAGAGCTATTCAATGACGTTGGAAGTGGGAGAGGTGTTGCTAGTGCTAGTGTTGGTTCTACGAGGTGGTAGCAGTTTAGAGTTTTAACTTGGTTTTTTTTGTTCAAATATAGTTCTGTTTTTATTATGCCACTTAACCAAATAATGATCTCCTATAGGATGTCTTTTACTGCGGCATTGTACTATATCCAATGCATTAACAAGTTGCCCGAAATTAAGTGCCTATCTTGAGTCCATTTTTTTAATAATATTAGAAACATTTTGTCACTCCTTCACGCTAATTTGTTCACATTATCAGTTGTAGTGGCGTCTCCGTAAAATGCATACGGAAGGCAAGTTTCAGAAGAATTGATTATCTTCGAAGATGAATTTTGAAGGAAGTATTTTGGCTAGCTTTCCTTTATTCCTCTCTATAGCTTGTTTTGTTAATTCTTTTCCTTCCTTACTCTTTCTTTTTTCGTATGATTTTCTAATAACTGTTGTGTTACATGATTCTGTTTTTGCTAGAGAATCGAATACGTTATGTTAAGGAGCTTGTTGCGTTTGAGGGTGAGTGGATTAATTGCAGTGCCGATTACAAGTTGAGGATATACGTTTAAGGATTTCTCAACTTGCATGTGAAGTCATAAATCTCATAGATTTTTTGAATTTTTGTACACCTTGTACAGTTTACTGTGCGACATTCTCTTTTTTTTTTTTGAAAAATGAGTTTTATGGAATAACATTTTCAGTTTAAGCCTTGCATGTGAAATAGTTTCTTAGAAGATACTTAAACAGGATCGTACTAGCTATAAAAATCTAAGTTTTGGTAAAACTTATTTTCTGAACTACTTTGTTTGTCAAATCCTTGCATGACTTCAGCTCTTTGAGAATCGTTGCAGTTTATACCTATGTGTTTACTTGTAAAACTTATGAATCAAACAGAAATTACTACCTTGTAGAGTGAACATTGATAAATCAATAGAATGTCTTGGTTCATGAACAGATTGAGGAAAGTTTCAATCACGATCGAGAGCTACTCGATGACGTGGGAGGTGGGAGAGGTGGTGCTAGTGCTAGTGTTGGCTCTAGGAGGTAGTAGTAGTTTAGAGTTATAGCTTGGTTTTTTTGTTCTAATATAGTTCTGTTTTTATTATGCCACTAAACCAAATAATGTTCTCCTATAGGATGTCTTTTACTGCGGCATTGTACTGTATACAATGCATTAATAAGTTGCCCGAAATTATGGGCCTATCCTCAGTCCATTTTGTTTAATAATATTAGGAACATTTTGTCACTCCTTCACGCTAATTTCTTCACATTATCGGTTGTAGTGGCGTCTCAAGTAAAATGCATCTGAAGGCAAGTTTGTAAGAATTGATTATCTTGAAGATGAATTTTGAAGGAAGTATTTTGGCTAGCTTTCCTTTATTCCTCTCTATAGCTTGTTTTGTTAATTCTTTTCCTTCCTTACTCTTTCTTTTTTTTTCGTATGATTTTCTAATAACTGTTGTGTTACATGATTCTGTTTTTGCTAGAGAATCGAATACGTTATGTTAAGGAGCTTGTTGCGTTTGAGGGTGAGTGGATTAATTGCAGTGCCGATTACAAGTTGAGGATATACGTTTAAGGATTTCTCAACTTGCATGTGAAGTCATAAATCTCATAGATTTTTTGAATTTTTTTGTACACCTTGTATGAGCCACTGTGCGACATCTCTCTTTTTTTTTTTTGAAAAATGAGTTTTATGGAATAACATTTTCAGTTTAAGCCTTGCATGTGAAATAGTTTCTTAGAAGATACTTAAACAGGATCGTACTAGCTATAAAAAACTAAGTTTTGGTAAAACTTATTTTCTGAACTACTTTGTTTGTCAAATCCTTGAATGACTTCATCTTTTTGAGAATCCTTGCAGTTTATTCCTATGTGTTTGCTTGTAAAACTTGTGAATCCAACAGAAATTACTACCTTGTAGTGTGAACGTTGATAAATCAATACATTGTCTTGGTTCATGAACAGATTGAGGAAAGTTTCAATCACGATCGAGAGCTATTCGATGACGTGGGAGGTGGGAGAGGTGGTGCTAGTGCTAGTGTTGGTTCTACGAGGTAGTAGCAGTTTAGAGTTTTAACTTGGTTTTTTTGTTCTAATATAGTTCTGTTTTTATTATGCCACTTAACCGAATAATGTTCTCCTATAGGATGTCTTTTACTGCGGCATTGTACTGTATCCAATGCATTAATAAGTTGCCCGAAATTATGGGCCTATCTTGAGTCCATTTTATTTAATAATATTAGAAACATTTTGTGACTCCTTCACGCTAATTTGTTCACATTATCAGTTGTAGTGGCGTCTCCGTAAAATGCATACGGAAGGCAAGTTTCAGAAGGATTGATTATCTTCGAAGATGAATTTTGAAGGAAGTATTTTGGCTAGCTTTCCCTTATTCGTCTCTATAGCTTGTTTTGTTAATTCTTTTCATTTCTTACTCTTTCTTTTTTTCTTTTGATTTTCTAATAACTGTTGTGTTACATGATTCTGTTTTTGCTAGAGAATCAAATACGTTATGTTAAGGAGCTTGTTGCAATTGAGGGTGAGTGGATTAATTGCAGTGCTGATTACAAGTGGAGGATATACGTTTAAGGATTTCTCAACTTGCATGTGAAGTCATAAATCTCAAAGATTTTTTGAATTTTTGTACACGTTGTACAGTTTGCTGTGCGACATTCTCTTTTTCTTTTTTGAATAACATTTTCAGTTTAAGCCTTGAATGTGAAATAGTTTCTTAGAAGATACTTAAACAGGATCGTACTAGCTATAAAAAACTAAGTTTTGGTAGAACTTATTTTCTGAACTACTTTGTTTGTCAACTCCTTGCATGACTTCAGCTCTTTGAGAATCTTTGCAGTTTATACCTATGTGTTTACTTGTAAAACTTATGAATCAAACAGAAATTACTACCTTGTAGAGTGAACATTGATAAATCAATAGAATGTCTTGGTTAATGAACAGATTGAGGAAAGTTTCAATCACGATCGAGAGCTATTCGATGACGTGGGAGGTGGGAGAGGTGGTGCTAGTGCTAGTGTTGGTTCTACGAGGTAGCAGCAGTTTAGAGTTTTAACTTGATTTTTTTGTTCAAATATAGTTCTGTTTTTATTATGCCACTTAACCGAATAATGTTCTCCTATAGGATGTCTTTTACTGCGGCATTGTACTGTATCCAATGCATTAAAAAGTTGACCGAAATTTTGTGCCTATCTTGAGTACATTTTGTTTAATAATATTAGAAGCATTTTGTGACTCCTTCACGCTAATTTGTTCAAATTATCAGTTGTAGTGGGGTCTCCGTAAAATGTATACGGGACCAAGTTTCAGAAGGATTGATTGTCTTCGAAGATTAATTTTGAAGGAAGTATTTTGGCTAGCTTTCCCTTATTCCTCTCTATAGCTTGTTTTGTTAATTCTTTTCATTTCTTACTCTTTCTTTTTTCTTTTAATTTTCTAATAACTATTGTGTTACATGATTCTGTTTCTGCTAGAGAATCAAATACGTTATGTTAAGGAGCTTGTTGCAATTGAGGGTGAGTGGATTAATTGCAGTGCTGATTACAAGTGGAGGGTATACGTTTAAGGATTTCTCAACTTGCATTTGAAGTCATAAATGTCAAAGATTTTTTGAATTTTTGTACACGTTGTACAGTTTGCTGTGCGACATTCTCTTTTTCTTTTTTGAATAACATTTTCAGTTTAAGCCTTGAATGTGAAATAGTTTCTTAGAAGATACTTAAACAGGATCGTACTAGCTATAAAAAACTAAGTTTTGGTAGAACTTATTTTCTGAACTACTTTGTTTGTCAACTCCTTGCATGACTTCAGCTCTTTGAGAATCTTTGCAGTTTATACCTATGTGTTTACTTGTAAAACTTATGAATCAAACAGAAATTACTACCTTGTAGAGTGAACATTGATAAATCAATAGAATGTCTTGGTTAATGAACAGATTGAGGAAAGTTTCAATCACGATCGAGAGCTATTCGATGACGTGGGAGGTGGGAGAGGTGGTGCTAGTGCTAGTGTTGGTTCTACGAGGTAGCAACAGTTTAGAGTTTTAACTTGATTTTTTTGTTCAAATATAGTTCTGTTTTTATTATGCCACTTAACCAAATAATGATCTCCTATAGGATGTCTTTTACTGCGGCATTGTACTATATCCAATGCATTAACAAGTTGCCCGAAATTAAGTGCCTATCTTGAGTCCATTTTTTTAATAATATTAGAAACATTTTGTCACTCCTTCACGCTAATTTGTTCACATTATCAGTTGTAGTGGGGTCTCCGTAAAATATATACGGTAGCAAGTTTCAGAAGGATTGATTGTCTTCGAAGATGAATTTTGAAGGAAGTATTTTGTCTAGCTTTCCGTTATTCCTCTCTATAGCTTGTTTTGTTAATTCTATTCATTTCTTACTCTTTCTTTTTTCTTTTGATTTTCTAATAAATATTGTGTTACATGATTCTGTTTCTGCTAGAGAATCAAATATGTTATGTTAAAGAGCTTGTTGCAATTGAGGGTGAGTGGATTAATTGCACTGCTGATTAGAAGTGGAGGATATACGCTTAAGGACTTCTCAACTTGAATGTGAAATCATAAATCTCAAAGATTTTCTACACGTTGTACAGTTTGCTGTGCGACATTCTCCTTTTTTTTTGAAGAATGAGTTTTATGGAATAACATTTTCAGTTTAAGCCTTGCATGTGAAATAGTTTCTAAGAAGATACTTAAACAGGATCGTACTAGCTATAAAAACTAAGTTTTGGTAGAACTTATTTTCTGAACTACTTTGTTTGTCAAATCCTTGAATGACTTCAGCTTTTTGAGAATCCTTGCAGTTTATTCCTATGTTTTGCTTGTAAAACTTGTGAATCCAACAGAAATTACTACCTTGTAGTGTGAACGTTGATAAATCAATACATTGTCTTGGTTCACGAACAGATTGAGGAAAGTTTCAATCACGATCGAGAGCTATTCAATGACGTGGGAAGTGGGAGAGGTGTTGCTAGTGCTAGTGTTGGTTCTACGAGGTGGTAGCAGTTTAGAGTTTTAACTTAGTTTTTTTGTTCTAATATAGTTCTGTTTTTATTATGCCACTTAACCGAATAATGTTCTCCTATAGGATGTCTTTTACTGCGGCATTGTACTGTATCCAATGCATTAAAAAGTTGACCGAAATTTTGTGCCTATCTTGAGTACATTTTGTTTAATAATATTAGAAGCATTTTGTGACTCCTTCACGCTAATTTGTTCAAATTACCAGTTGTAGTGGGGTCTCCGTAAAATGTATACGGGAGCAAGTTTCAGAAGGATTGATTGTCTTCGAAGATGAATTTTGAATGAAGTATTTTGGCTAGCTTTCCCTTATTCCTCTCTATAGCTTGTTTTGTTAATTCTTTTCATTTCTTACTCTTTCTTTTTTCTTTTGATTTTCTAATAACTATTGTGTTACATGATTCTGTTTCTGCTAGAGAATCAAATACGTTATGTTAAGGAGTTTGTTGCAATTGAGGGTGAGTGGATTAATTGCAGTGCTGATTACAAGTGGACGGTATACGTTTAAGGATTTCTCAACTTGCATTTGAAGTCATAAATGTCAAAGATTTTTTGAATTTTTGTACACGTTGTACAGTTTGCTGTGCGACATTCTCTTTTTCTTTTTTGAATAACATTTTCAGTTTAAGCCTTGAATGTGAAATATTTTCTTAGAAGATACTTAAACAGGATCGTACTAGCTATAAAAAACTAAGTTTTGGTAGAACTTATTTTCTGAACTACTTTGTTTGTCAAATCCTTGCATGACTTCAGCTCTTTGAGAATCTTTGCAGTTTATACCTATGTGTTTACTTGTAAAACTTATGAATCAAACAGAAATTACTACCTTGTAGAGTGAACATTGATAAATCAATAGAATGTCTTGGTTCATGAACAGATTGAGGAAAGTTTCAATCACGATCGAGAGCTATTCGATGACGTGGGAGGTGGGAGAGGTGGTGCTAGTGCTAGTGTTGGTTCTACGAGGTAGGAGCAGTTTAGAGTTTTAACTTGGTTTTTTTGTTCAAATATAGTTCTGTTTTTATTATGCCACTTAACCAAATAATGATCTCCTATAGGATGTCTTTTACTGCGGCATTGTACTATATCCAATGCATTAACAAGTTGCCCGAAATTAAGTGCCTATCTTGAGTCCATTTTTTTAATAATATTAGAAACATTAGTTATCAGAAAATCAAAAGAAAAGCGAAAGAGTAAGAAATGAAAATAATTAACAAAACAAGCTATAGAGAGGAGTAAGGGAAAGCTAGCCAAAATATCTCCTTCAAAATTCTTCTTCGAGAACTTGCCTCCCATATGCATTTCATGGAGATCCTACTACAATTGATAATGTGAGCAAAGATTAGCGTGAAGGAGTCCGAAAATGTTTCTAATATTATTAAACAAAATGGACTCAAGATTGGCACATAATTTGGGGCAACTTATTAATGTATTGGATACAGTACAATGCCGCAGTAAAAGACATCCTGTAGGAGAACATTATTTGATTAAGAAGAACTATATTAGTAGAAAAAAACCAAGCCAAAACTCTAAACTACTACTACCTACTAGAGCCAACACTAGCACTAGCAACACCTCTCCCACCTCCCACATCATCGAATAGCTCTCGATCGTGATTGAAACTTTACTCAATCTTTTCATGAACCAAGACATTTTATTGATTTATCAACGTTCACACTACAAGGTAGTAATTTCTGTTGGATTCACAAGTTTTACAAGTAAACACATACGAATGAACTGCAATGGTTCTCAAAGAGATAAAGTCATGCAAGGATTTGACAAACCAAGTAGTTTAGAAAATAAGTTCAACCAAAACTTCGTCTTTTATAGCTAGTATGGTCCTGTTTAAGTATCATCTAAGAAACTATTTCACATGCAAGGCTTAAACTGAAAATGTTATTCCATAAAACTCATTTTTCAAAAAAATAAAAGAAAAAAATGTCGCACAGCAAACTGTACAACGTGTACAAAAATTCACAAAATCTTTGAGATTTATGATTTCACATCCAAGTTGAGAAATCCTTAAACATATATCCTCCACTTGTAATCAGCACTGCAATTAATCCACTCACCCTCATTTGCAAGAAGCTCCTTAACATAACGTATTTGATTCTCTAGTGGAAACAGAAGCAACTAACACAATAGTTATCAGAAAATCAAAAGAAAATGGAAAGAGTAAGAAATGAAAATAATTAACAAAACAAGCTACAGAGAGGAGTAAGGGAAAGGTGGCCAAAATACCTCCTTTAAAATTCATCTTCGAAGATAATTCTTCGAAAACTTGCCTCCCATACGCATTTCACGGAGATCCCACTACAACTGATAATGTGAGCAAAGATTAGCGTGAAGGAGTCACAAAATGTTTCTAATATTATTAAAAAAAATGGACTCAAGATAGTCACATAATTTCGGGCAACTTGTTAATGTATTGGATATAATACAATGCCGCAGTAAAAGACATCCTGTAGGAGAACATTATTTGATTAAGCAGAACTATATTAGTAGAAAAAAACCAAGCCAAAACTCTAAACTACTACTACCTCCTAGAGCCAACACTAGCACTAGCAACACCTCTCCCACCTCCCACATCATCGAATAGCTCTCGATCGTGATTGAAACTTTCCTCAATCTGTTCATGAACCAGGACATTTTATTGATTTATCAACGTTCACACTACAAGGTAGTAATTTCTGTTGGATTCACAGATTTTACAAGTAAACACATACGAATAAACTGCAATGGTTCTCAAAGAGATAAAGTCATGCAAGGATTTGACAAACCAAGTAGTTCAGAAAATAAGTTCAACCAAAACTTAGTTTTTATAGCTAGTACGATCCCGTTTAAGTGTCCTCTAAGAAACTACTTCACGCGCAATGCTTAAACTGAAAATGTTATTCCATAAAACTCATTTTTCAAAAAAAACAAGGGAATGTCGCACAGCAAACTGTACAACGTGTACAAAAATTCACAAAATCTTTGACATTTATGATTTCACATTCAAGTTGAGAAATCCTTATGCGTATATCCTCCACTTGTAATCAGCACTGCAATTAATCCACTCACCCTCAATTGCAACAAGCTCCTTCACATAACGTATTTGATTCTCTAGCAGAAACAGAAGCAAGTAACACAATAGTTATCAGAAAATCAAAAGTAAAAAGAAAGAGTAAGAAATGAAAATAATTAACAAAACAAGCTATAGAGAGGAGTAAGGAAAAGCTTGCCAAAATACTTCCTTCAAAATTCAAGTTCGAAGATAATAAATCCTTCGGAAACTTGTCTCCCGTATGCATTTTAGGGAGACCCCACTACAACTGATAATGTGAACAAAGATTAGCGTGACGGAGTGACAAATATTTCTAATAATTTTTTTTAAAATGGACTCAAAATAGGCACATAATTTTGGACAACTTATTAATGTATTGGATACAGTACATTGCCGCAGTAAAAGACATCCTGTAGGAGAACATTATTTGGTTAAGTGGTATAATAAAAACAGAACTATATTGGAGCAAAAAAACAAAGCTAAAACTCTAAACTACTACTACCTCCCAGAGCCAACACTAGCACTAGGAACACCTCTCCCACCTCCCACATCATCGAATAGCTCTCCATCGTGATTGAACCTTTCCTCAATCTGTTCATGAATCAAGACATTCTATTGATTTATCAAGGTTCACACTACAAGGAAGTAATTTCTGTTGGATTCACAAGTTTTACAAGTAAACACATATGAATAAACTGCAATGATTCTCAAAGAGCTGAAGTCATGCAAGCATTTGACAAACCAAGTAGTTCAAAGAATAAGTTCTACCAAAACATAGTTTTTTATAGTTACTACGATCTTGTATAAGTATCTTCTAAGAAACTTTTTCACATGCAAGGCTTAAACTGAAAATGTTATTCCATAAAACTCATTTTTCAAAAAAAAAAAGAGAATGTCGCACAGCAAACTGTACAACGTGTACAAAAATTCCTAGAATCTTTGAGATTTATGACTTCACATGCAAGTTGAGAAATCCTTAAGCGTATATCCTCCACTTGTAATCAGCACTGCAATTAATCCACTCACCCTCAATTGCAACAAGCTCCTTAACATGACCTATTTGATTCTCTAGCAGAAACAGAAGCAAGTAACACAATAGTTATCAGAAAATCAAAAGAAAAAGGAAAGAGTACGAAATGAAAAGAATTAATAAAACAAGCTATAGAGAGGAGTAAGGGAAAGCTAGCCAAAATACTTCCTTCAAAATTCAACTTCGAAGATAATCAATCCTTCGGAAACTTGCCTCCCATATGCATTTTACGGAGAACCCACTACAACTGATAATATGAACAAAGATTAGCGTGAAGGAGTGACAAAATATTTCTAATATTATTAAAAAAATTGGACTCAAGATAGCCACATAATTTCGGGAGACTTATTAATGTATTGGATATAGTACAATGCCGCAGTAAGAGACATCCTGTAGGAGAACATTATTTGATTAATTGACATAATACAAAAAGAACAATATTAGAACAAAAAGACCAAGCTAAAGCTCTAAACTACTACTTCCTAGAGCCAACACTAGCACTAGGAACACCTCTCCCACCTCCCACGTCATCGAATAGCTCTCGATCGTGATTGGAACCTTACTCAATCTGTTCATGAACCAAGACATTCTATTGATTTATCAACGTTCACACTACAAGGCAGTAATTTCTGTTGGATTCACAAGTTTTACAAGTAAACAAATAGGAATAAATTACAATGATTCTCAAAGAGCTGAAGTCATGAAAGGATTTGACAAACCAAGAAGTTCAGAAACCAAGTTCTACTAAAACTTATTTTTTTTTGCTAGTACGATCCTGTTTAAGTATCCTCTAAGAAACTATTTCAAATTCAAGGCTTAAACTGAAAATGTTATTCCATAAAACTCATTTTTCAAAAAAAAAAAAAGGAAATGTCGCACAGCAAACTGTACAACGTGTACAAAAATTCACAAAATCTTTGAGATTTATGACTTCACATGCAAGTTGAGAAATCCTTAAGCGTATATCCTCCACTTGTAATCAGCACTGAATTAATGCACTCACCCTCACTTGCAAGAAGCTCCTTAACATAACGTATTTGATTCTCTAGTAGAAACAGAAGCAAGTAACACAATAGTTATCAGAAAATCAAAAGAAAATGGAAAGAGTAAGAAATGAAAATAATTAACAAAACAAGCTATAGATTGGAGTAAGGGAAAGCTAGCCACAATACCTCCTTCAAAATTCATCTTCGAAGATAATACTTCGAAAACTTGCCTCCCGTATGCATTTTATAGAGACCCCACTACAACTGATAATGTGAGCAAAGATTAGCGTGAAGGAGTCACAAAATGTTTCTAATATTATTAAACAAAACGGACTCAAGATAGGCACATATTCGGGCAACTTGTTAATGTGTTGGATACAGTACAATGCCGCAGTAGAAGACATCCTATAGGAGAACATTATTTGATTAACTGGCATAATACAAAAAGAACTATATTAGAACAAAAAGACCAAGCTAAAGCTCTAAAGTACTACTACCTCCTAGAGCCAACACTAGCACTAGCACCAACTCTCCCACCTCCCCACGTCGTCGAATAGCTCTCGATCGTGATTGAAACTTTCCTCAATCTGTTCATGAACCAAGACATTCTATTGATTTATCAACGTTCACACTACAAGGTAGTAATTTATGTTGGATTCACAAGTTTTACAAGTAAACACATAGGAATAAATTACAATGATTCTCAAAGAGCTGAAGTCATGCAAGGATTTGACAAACCAAGTAGTTCAGAAAATAAGTTCTACCAAAACTTAGTTTTTTTTATAGCTAGTACGATCCTGTTTAAGTATCCTCTAAGAAACCATTTCAAATTCAAGGCTTAAACTGAAAATGTTATTCCATAAAACTCATTTAAAAAAAAAAAAAGGAAATGTCGCACAGCAAACTGTACAACGTGTACAAAAATTCATAAAATCTTTGAGATTTATGATTCCATCATCTTGCATATACTGCCTGCACTATTGGTTGGATTCATGCTCTAAGGTTGATCCTTTAACCAGTAGCTTTTTAAAGACAAGGTATACATATATATTAACTTTTTCTTGTCTTTGTCGTAACGGCTTGACATCCATCCCTAGAAAGCCACTAGTACCTAGTTCGTTTTCATCGATATATGGGACTATGGCAGGATGTAAATTTACTTCTTGCACCTTTAAGGGATATACAAGGCTAATATTTTAATTGTGAAGCTAATATGTATGATGACTTTGCCTACAGCATTGCACTAGGTTACCTACAATAATAAGTTTTCCGAAATTATGTGCGTATCTCGGTCCTTTTAGTTTAAAATTATTACGACTCTTTTGTGACGCTTTCACACTAACCTTAGTTCGCTTTATTAGTTGCAGCGCAGTCTCCTTACAAGGCATACTAGAGGCCTTTTTTTTAGGATTGACAATCTTTGAAGATGAATTTGAAAGGATGTATTTTGGTAAGCTTTGCCTTAATTCTCTCTGTTTATTCTTTTGTGCTTTTTTTTCAGTTAGCATTTTATTTATATATGTCTTTCTGGTTAGAGTGATACTACTTTTGTTTTAGCTGGTGGATTGAATTCGTTACATCAAGGAGCTTGGTGCAACAGAGGGTAAGTGGCTTTAATTGCAATTCTATGTACATGCAGAGGACATTCACTTAGGGATTTCGAAACTTGTATGTGAAGACGGAAATGTCAAAGATTTGGTCGGTTTTGCCAAACTTGTATAGTTTGGTGATGGAGATTCAAATTTAATGAAATAGCTATTATCAAATAATTTCTGAAGCTCTGCCCCCCTTGCAGGTGAAACAGTTTCTTAGATAAGATTTAAACAAGATGTCACTAGATATAAGTAAATTAGTTGCATTACGAACTATATGGTTTAGTCAAAAGATTATTGATTGTAATGCCATGAGAAATGTTTTGTAGTTTGTTAAGTATGTGCTTAATTATACAACTTGTGAATCGGACATAAATTACTGTATTGTGTTGGAACCTTGATTAATCGATAGATTGTCTTGACAGCTGAACTGATTGTTGAAATCTATTTCATAATGGAGAGCTATAAGATGATGGGGGAGCTAGCCGAGGGGATTGAGGCCAGGACATCGGTTGTGAGAGGTTTGGTATTATAGAAATGTAGCTTGGTTATTTTTCTAATCTAGTTGTGTTGGTTCTTTCGCTGGGCCGTAGAATGTTCTTCAATGCTATGTCCGAGTTAAACTCCAAATTAAGGTATTGTCACGATATCTATCTGCCTGGTTTTAAATTTGAGTATAAGTTGTGCGTTTGATTACTTGTTTTGGCGAAGAACAACTTGGTCGCAGCTCTATAGTAATTTTTTGTAGTTTATGCGGTATGTCTTTTGCTCATATTGCCTTTGAGTCTAGCCGAGTTACTATGTTATAAGCGAACATTGACGAATCAGCATAGTTCCTTGATTCGTGAAAAGAGTGGTGAAATTTTCATTAATGATGGAGAGATATAGAGCATGGCTGGGGGAGGTGGGAGAGGTGATTCTGATGGTGTGTGGGCGGTGAGAGGTACGCTATTTTAGAATTATAGCTTTGTTCCGCTATTTGGATAGAAAAATACTCTGTAACATTATGTGTGAGTTCAACTACAAAGAAGGTATTGTTACTCTTTCTGATTGCTACCGATCTCATAGCTGTGTGTATAGTTTTATGGAATTAGGAATGCGATAATGTTTTGCTTTGTAACGGTTGATCCAACCACCCTAACCCCAAATGCAAACAATCAAGATCAAGATGCACACAATTATGATGTTGTTTTTGTTGTTAAATTTGAAACTTTGTGCCTTATTATATTAAACTACAATATGGCTTGATGATTATTCCATATAGCCATCTACTCGAGAAAGATTTCTTATTATCATTGACTTGTATGTTTTTCTCTACTGCCATCATTGATCAGTTATTGCGAAATTTGCAGAAGAGGAAAAGTGGAAGAAATGTGTTGAACTCGTTATTTATATCAAGTACTTAACATAGTGATTTTTTTATTCTTCATGACCTGCAGAAGAGAGCAATGTTTGCCGCAACATTGGAGTGCGCAATTCTGATCCTTTTTAACATAAGCAATTTGTCTTTGTGAAATATTTTTTTTTCATCGACTTGCGTATACTGCCTGCACTATTGGTTCGATTCATGCTCTAAGCTTGATCCTTTAGTTAACCAGTAGTTTTTTAAAGACTAGGTATACATATATATTAACTTTGGCATGTCTCGACATCCAACCCTAGAAAGTCTCTAGTACCTAGTTCGTTTTCATCGATATATGGGTCTATGGTAGGATGTAAATATACTTCTTGCACCTTTAAGGGATACACAAGGCTAATATTTTAATTTTGATGCTAATATGTATAATGACTTTGCCTACAGCATTGCACTAGCTTACCTACAATAATACGTTTTCCAGAATTATGTGTGTATCTCGGTCCTTTTAGTTCAAAATTATGACAACCCTTTTGTGACGTTCACACTAACCTTAGTTCGCTTTATTAGTTGCAGCGCAGTCTCCTTACAAGGCATACTGGAGGCGTTTTTTTTCTAGATTGACAATCTTTGAAGATGAATTTGAAAGGATGTATTTCGGTAAGTTTTGCCTTAATTCTCTCTATTTTTTCTTCTGTGCTTTGTTTTCAGTTATTGTTTTATTTATATATGGCTTTCTGATTACTGTGATACTACTTTTGTTTTAGCTGGTGGATTGAATTCGTTACATCAAGGAGCTTGGTGCAGTAGAGGGTAAGTGGCTTTAATTGCAATTCTATTTACATGTAGAGGACATTCAATTAGGGATTTCGAAACTTGTATGTGAAGACGGAAATCTCAAAGATTTGGTTGGGATTGTCAAACTTGTATAGTGTGGTGTTGGAGATTCAGATTTAATCGAATAGCTATTATGAAATAATTTGTGAAACTCTGCCCCCCTTGCAGGTGAAATAGTTTTTTGGATAAGATTTAAACAAGATGTCACTAGCTATAAGTAACTTTGTTGCGTTACGAACTACATTCATGGTTTAGTCAAAAGATTATTTTATTGCAATGCTATGAGAATTGTTTTGTAGTTTGTTAAATATGTGCTTAATTATACAACTTTGGAATCGGACGTAAATTACTATATTGTGTTGGAAACCTGATGAATTGGTAGATTGTCTTGACAGCTGAATTGATTGATGAAATCTGTTTCATGATGGAGAGCTATAAGATGATGGGGGAGCTAGCGGAGGGGATGGGGGCCAGGGCGTCTGTTGTGAGAGGTATGTTATTATAGAATTGTAGATTGGTTATTTTTCTAATCTAGTTGTGTTGGTTCTTTCGCTAGGCGGTAGAACTTTCTTGAATACTATGTCCGAGTTAAACTCCAAATTAAGATATTGTCACCATATCTAGCTGCCTGGTTTTAAATTTGAGTATAAGTTGTGCGTTTGATTACTTGTTTTGCCAAAGAACAGCTTGATTGCGGCTCTATAGTAATTTTTTGTAGTTTATGCGGTATGTCTTTTGCTCATATTGCCTTTGAATCTAACTGAGTTACTATTTTGTAGGCGAACATTGATGAATCAGCATAGTTCCTTGATTCGTGAAAAGGGTGGTCAAATTTTCATTAATGATGCAGAGATAGAAGATGACTGGGAGAGGTGGGAGAGGTGATTCTGTTGGTGTGTGGGCGGTGAGAGGTAGTGCTATTTTAGAATTATAGTTTTGTTTCGTTGTCTAATCTAATTTCGTCTTTGTTCTGCTATTTGGATTGAAAAATGTTCCGTAGCGTTATGTGTGAGTTCAACTATAAAGAAGATATTGTTGCTCTTTCTGATTGCTGCCGATCTCGTATCTGTGTGTATAATTTTATGGAATTAGGAATGCGATAATGTTTAGCTTTGTAACGGTTGATCCAACCACCCTAACCCCAAATCCATACAATCAAGATGAAGTTTTAGCTTAGCATATGCTTTGGTAGAAATCAAAGATTTCAACTCAAAAAATAAGCTTAAATGATGTTGTTTTTGGTGTTAAATTTGAAACTTTGTGCCTTATGATATTAAATTACAATATGGCTTTATGATTATTCCATATAGCCATCTATTCGAGAAAGATTTCGTATTATCATTGACTTGTATGTTTTTCTCTGCTGCCATCATTTATGATCAGTTATTGCGAAATTTGCAGAAGAGGAAAGATGGAAGAAATGTGTTGAACTCATTATTTGTTTCAAGTACTTAACAAAGTGATTTATTTATTCTTCATGAACTGCAAAAGAGAGCAATCTTTGACGCAATTCTACCTGATCCTTTTTAACATAAGCAATTTTATCTTTGTGAAACATTTTTTTTTTCATCATCTTGCATATACTGCCTGCACTATTGGTTGGATTCATGCTCTAAGGTTGATCATTTAGTTAACCACTAGCTTTTTAAAGACTAGGTATATATATATTAACTTTTCCATGTCTCTGTCGTAACGGCTCGACATGCAACCCTAGAAAGCCTCTAGTACCTAGTTCGTTTTCATCGATATATGGCACTATGGCAGGATGTAAATTTACTTTTTGCACCTTTAAGGGAAACACAAGGCTAATGTTTTAATTGTGATGCTAATATGTATGATGACTTTGCCTACAGCATTGCACTAGGTTACCTACAACAATAACTTTTCCGGAATTATGTGCGTATCTCGGTCCTTTTAGTTTAAAGTTATTACGACCCTTAAAGTATCACACTAACCTTAGTTCGTTTTATTAGTTGCAGCACAGTCTCCTTCCAAGGCATACTGGAGACCTTTTTTTTCAGGATTGACAATCTTTGAAGATGAATTTAAAAGGACGTATTTTGGTAAGCTTTGCCTTAATTCTCTCTATTTATTCTTTTGTGCTTTGTTTTCAGTTATCGTTTTATTTATATATATGTCTTTCTGGTTAGTGTGATACTACTTTTGTTTTAGCTGGTGGATTAAATTCGTTACATCAAAGAGCTTGGTGCAATGGAGGGTAAGTAGCTTTAATTTGCAATGCTATTTACATGTAGAGGACATTCACTTAGGTATTTCGAAACTTGTATGTGAAGACGCAAATCTCAAAGATTTGGTCGGTTTTTCCAAACTTGTATAGTTTGGTGTTGGAGATTCAGATTTAATCAAATAGCTATTATGAATATTTATGAAGGTCTGCCCCCCTTGTAGGTGAAACAGTTTCTTAGATAAGATTTAAACAGAATGTCACTAGCTATAAGTAAATTAGTTGTGTTACGAACTACAAGCTTTAGTCAAAAGATTATTTGATTGCAATGCTATGAGAAATGTTGTGTAGTTTGTTAAGTATGTGCTTAATTATACAACTTGTGAATCAGACACAAATTACCATATTGTGTTGGAACCCTGATGAATCGATAGATTGTCTTGACAGCTTAACTGATTGATGAAATCTGTTTCATAATGGAGAGCTATAAGATGATGGGGGAGCTAGCGGAGGGGATGGGGGCCAGGGCGTCGGTTGTGAGAGGTATGGTATTATAGAATTGTAGATTGGTTATTTTTCTAATCTAGTTGTGTTGGTTCTTTCGCTGGGCGGTAGAACTTTCTTGAATACTATGTCCGAGTTAAACTCCAAATTAAGGTATTGTCACCATATCTAGCTGCCTGGTTTTAAATTTGAGTATAAGTTGTGCGTTTGATTACTTGTTTTGCCGAAGAACAGCTTGATTGTGGCTCTATAGTAATTTTTTGTAGTTTATGCGGTACGTCTTTTGCTCATATTGCCTTTGAATCTAGCCAAGTTACTATCTTGTTGGCGAACATTGAGGAATCAGCATAGTTCCTTGATTCGTGAAAAGAGTGGTGAAATTTTCATTAATGATGGAGAGATAGAGCATGGCTGGGGGAGGTGGGAGAGGTGATTCTGTTGGTGTGTGGGCGGTGAGAGGTAGTGCTATTTTAGAATTATAGTTTTGTTTCGTTGTCTAATCTAATTTAGTCTTTGTTCTGCTATTTGGATAGAAAAATGTTCTGTAGCGTTATGTGTGAGTTCAACTATAAAGAAGGTATTGTTACTCTTTCTGATTGCTGCCGATCTCGTATCTGTGTGTATAATTTTATGGAATTAGGAATGCGATAATGTTTAGCTTTGTAACGGTTGATCCAACCACGCTAACCCGAAATGCATACAATCAAGATGAGGTTTTAGCTTAGCATATGCTTTGGTAGAAATCAAAGTTTTCAACTCAAAAATATGCTTAAATGATGTTGTTTTTGGTGTTAAATTTGAAACTTTGTGCCTTATTATATTAAATTAAAATATGGCTTTATGATTATTCCATATAGCCATCTACTCGAGAAAGATTTCTTGTTATCATTGACTTGTATGTTTTTCTCTGCTGCCATCATTTATGATCAGTTATTGCGAAATTTGCAGAAGAGGAAAGGTGGAAGAAATGTGTTGAACTCGTTATTTGTTTCAAGTACTTAACACAGTGATTTATTTATTCTTCATGAACTGCAGATGAGAGCAATCTTTGCCGCCACATTAGAGTGCGCAATTCTACTTGATCCTTTTTAACATAAGCAATTTTGTCTTTGTAAAATATTTTTTTTCCAACATCTTGCATATACTGCCTGCACTACTGGTTGGATTCATGCTCTAAGGTTGATCCTTTAGTTAACCAGTAGTTTTTTACAGACTAGGTATACATATATATCAACTTTTCCATGTCTCTGCCGTAACGGATCGACATCCAACCCTCGAAGGCCTCTAGTACCTAGTTCGTTTTCATCGATATATGGACTATGGCAGGATGTAAATTTACTTCTTGCACCTTTAAGGGATACACAAGGCTAATATTTTAATTCTGATGCTAATACGTATGATGACTTTTCGTACAGCGTTGCACTAGGTTACCTACAATAATAAGTTTTCCGGAATTATGTGCATATCTCAGTCCTTTTAGTTTAAAATTATTACGACCCTTTTGTGACTCTTTCACACTAACCTTAGCTCGTTTTATTAGTTGTAGCGCAGTCTCCTTGAAAGGCATATTGGAGGCCTTTTTTTGGGGATTGACAATTTTTTGAAGATGAATTTGAAAGGATGTGTTTTGGTAAGTTTTGCCTTAATTCTCTCTATTTTTTCTTGTGTGCTTTCTTTTCAATTATCGTTTTATTTATATACGTCTTTCTGGTAACTGTGATACTACTTTTGTTTTAGCTGGTGGCTTGAATTCGTTTAAGGAGCTTGGTGCAATGGAGGGTAAGTTGCTTTCATTGCAATGCTATTTACATGTGAAGGACATCACTTAGGGATTTCGAAACTTGTATGTGAAGACGGAAATCTCAAAGATTTGGTTGGTTTTTTCAAACTTGTATAGTTTGGTGTTTGAGATTCAGATTTAATCAAATAGCTATTATGAAATATTTGTGAAGCTCTGCCCCCTTGTAGGTGAAATAGTTTCTTAGATAAGATTTAAACAGAATGTCACTAGCTATAAGTAAATTAGTTGCGTTACGAGCTACATGGTTTAGTCAAAAGATTATTTGATTGCAATGCTATGAGAAATGTTTTGTAGTTTGTTAAGTATGTGCTTAATTGTACAACTTGTGTATCGGACATATATTACTATATTGTGTTGGAATCCTGATGAATCGATAGATTCTGTTGACAGCTGAACTAATTGTTGAAATCTGTTTCATAATGGAGAGCTATAAGATGATGGGGGAGCTAACGGAGGGGATGGGGGCAGGTTGTGAGAGGTATGGTATTACAGACTTGTAGCTTGGTTATTTTTCTAATCTAGTTGTGTTGGTTCTTTTCTGATTTCTTGAACTTTTATTAGGTTAAACTCAAATTGTATTGTCACCATATCTTTTATGGTTTTAAATTTAGTATAAGTTGCGATTAATGTTTTTTTTGCTTTGTAATTTTTGTAGTTTATTGATCCAACCACCTTTGAATCTAGCTGAACTGCATACAATCAAGATGAAGTTTTAGCTTCACATTTTATAATGATTTGGTAGAAATCAAAGTTTTCAACTAAGAATATGCTTGATGTTATTTTTGGTAGTTAGATTTGAAACTTTGTGCTTTATTATATTAAATTAAAAATATGGCTTTATGTGTGATTCCATATAGCCATCTGCCGAGAAAGTTTTCTTATTATGATTGACTTGTATGTTTTTTACTGTTGATCCAACCACCCTAACCCCAAATCCATTTATGAGTTTTAGCTTATTGTAGAAATCAAAATTTCAACTCAAAAAATAAGCTTAAAGATGTTGAAAGGTGGAAGAAATGTGTTGAATTCGTTATTTGATTTTCAAGCCATCTATTACTTATTATCATTGACTTGTGATTTATTTATTCTTTATGATTTGCTGAAACAAGAGCAATTTTTTATTCATCATTAGAGTGCAAAAGAGAGCAATCTTTACTTAATCCTTTTAACATAAGCAATTTTGTCTTTGTGAAACATTTTTTTCATCATCTTGCATATACTGCCTGCACTATTGGTTGGATTCATGCTCTAAAGTTGATCTTTTAGTTTAACCAGTAGCTTTTTAAAGACTAGGTATATATATATATTATGTCTTTGGCATGTCTCGACATCCAACCCTAGAAAGTCTCTAGTACCTAGTTCGTTTTCATCGATATATGGGTCTATGGTAGGATGTAAATATACTTCTTGCACCTTTAAGGGATACACAAGGCTAATATTTTGATTGTGATGCTAATATGAATGATGACTTTGCCTACAGTATTGCAGTAGGTTACCTGCAACAACAAGTTTTACGAAATTATGTGCGTATCTCGGTCCTTTTAGTTTAAAATTATTACGACCCTTTTGTGACGCTTTCACACTAACCTTAGCTCGTTTTATTAGTTGCAGCGCAGTCTCCTTAAAAGGCATATTGAAGGCGTTTTTTTGGGGATTGACAGTTTTTGAAGATGAATTTGAAAGGATGTGTTTTGGTAAGTTTTGCCTTAATTCTCTCTATTTTTTCTTGTGTGCTTTCTTTTCAATTATCGTTTTATTTATATATGTCTTTCTGGTTACTGTGATACTACTTTTGTTTTAGCTGGTGGATTGAATTCGTTTAAGGAGCTTGGTGCAATGGAGGCTAAGTTGCTTTCATTGCAATGCTATTTACATGTGAAGGACATTCACTTAGGGATTTCGAAACTTGTATGTGAAGACGGAAATCTCAAAGATTTGGTTGGTTTTTTCAAACTTGTATCGTTTGGTGTTTGAGATTCAGATTTAATCAAATAGCTATTAAGAAATAATTTGTGAAGCTCTGCCCCGCTTACAGGTGAAACAGTTTTTTAGATAAGATTTAAACAGGATGTCACTAGCTATAAGTAACTTAGTTGCATTACGAACTACATACATGGTTTAGTCAAAAGATTATTTGATTGCAATGCTATGAAAAATGTTTTGTAGTTAGTTAAGTATGTGCTTAATTGTACAACTTGTGTATCGGACATAAATTACTATATTGTGTTGGAGCCCTTATGCATCGATAGATTGTGTTGACAGCTGAACTAATTGTTGAAATCTGTTTCATAATGGAGAGCTATAAGATGATGAGGGAGCTAGCGGAGGGGATGGGGGACAGGTCGTCGGCTGTGAGAGGTATGGTATTATAGAATTGTAGCTTGGTTATTTTTCTAATCTAGTTGTGTTGGTACTAATGCTGGGCGGTAGAATGTTCTTCAACGCTATGTCCAACTTGACTCTTAATTAAGGTACTGTCACCATATCTATCTTCCTGGCTTTAAATTTGAGTATAAGTTGTGCGTTTCATTACTTGTTTTGGCGAAGAACAGCTTGACGCAGCTCTATAGTAATTTTTTGTAGTTTATGCGGTATGTCTTTTGCGCATATTGCCTTTGAATCTATCCGAGTTGCTATGTTGTAGGCGAACATTGATGAATCATTATAGTTCCTTGATTCGTGAAAAGAGTAGTGAAATTTTCATTAATGATGCGGAGATAGAGGATGACTGAGGGAGGTGATTCTGATGGTGTGTGGGCGGTGAGAGATAGTGCTATTTTAGAATTATAGGTTGGTTTCGTTGTCTAATCTAATTTTGTCTTTCTTCTGCTGTTTGGACAGAAAACTGTTCCGTAACATTATGCGTGAGTTCAACTACAAAGAAGTTATTGTTACTCTTCTGATTCTTTGCCGATCTCGTATATCTGTGTGTATAATTTTATGGAATTTGGAATGCGATAATGTTTAGCTTTGTAACGGTTGATCCAACCTAACCGAAATGCATACAATCAAGATGAGGTTTTAAGATAGAAATCAAAGTTTTCAACTCAAAAATATTCTTAAATGATGTTGTTTTTTGTGTTAAATTTGAGACTTTGTGCCTTATTATATTAAATTACAATATGGCTTTATGATTTCTCCATATAGCCATCTACTCGAGAAAGATTTCTTATTATCATTGACTTGTATGTTTTTCTCTGCTGCCATCATTTATGATCAGTTATTGCGAAAGTTGCAGAAGAGGAAAGGTGGTAGAAATGTGTTGAACTCGTTATTTGTTTCAAGTACTTAACACAGTGATTTATTTATTCTTCATTAACTGCAGAAGAGAGCAATCTTTGACGCAACATTAGAGTGCGCAATTCTACTTGATCCTTTTTAACATAAGCAATTTTGTCTTTGTAAAATATTTTTTTTTCCATCATTTTGCATATACTGCCTGCACTATTGGTTGGATTCATGCTCTAAGGTTGATCCTTTAGTTAACCAGTAGTTTTTTACAGACTAGGTATACATATATATCAACTTTTCCATGTCTCTGCCGTAACGGATCGACATCCAACCCTCGAAGGCCTCTAGTACCTAGTTCGTTTTCATCGATATATGGGACTATGGCAGGATGTAAATTTACTTCTTTTTGAACCTTTAAGGGATACACAAGGCTAATATTTTAATTGTGATGCTAATATGTATGATGACTTTTCGTACAGCGTTGCACTAGGTTACCTACAATAATAAGTTTTCCGGAATTATGTGCATATCTCAGTCCTTTTAGTTTAAAATTATTACGACCCTTTTGTGACTCTTTCACACTAACCTTAGCTCGTTTTATTAGTTGTAGCGCAGTCTCCTTAAAAGGCATATTGGAGGCCTTTTTTTGGGGATTGACAATTTTGAAGATGAATTTGAAAGGATGTGTTTTGGTAAGTTTTGCCTTAATTCTCTCTATTTTTTCTTGTGTGCTTTCTTTTCAATTATCGTTTTATTTATATACGTCTTTCTGGTAACTGTGATACTACTTTTGTTTTAGCTGGTGGCTTGAATTCGTTTAAGGAGCTTGGTGCAATGGAGGGTAAGTTGCTTTCATTGCAATGCTATTTACATGTGAAGGACATCACTTAGGGATTTCGAAACTTGTATGTGAAGACGGAAATCTCAAAGATTTGGTTGGTTTTTTCAAACTTGTATAGTTTGGTGTTTGAGATTCAGATTTAATCAAATAGCTATTATGAATATTTGTAAAGCTCTGCCCCCCTTGTAGGTGAAACAGTTTCTTAGATAAGATTTAAACAGAATGTCACTAGCTATAAGTAAATTAGTTGCGTTACGAGCTACATGGTTTAGTCAAAAGATTATTTGATTGCAATGCTATGAGAAATGTTTTGTAGTTTGTTAAGTATGTGCTTAATTGTACAACTTGTGTATCGGACATATATTACTATATTGTGTTGGAATCCTGATGAATCGATAGATTCTGTTGACAGCTGAACTAATTGTTGAAATCTGTTTCATAATGGAGAGCTATAAGATGATGGGGGAGCTAACGGAGGGGATGGGGGCAGGTTGTGAGAGGTATGGTATTACAGACTTGTAGCTTGGTTATTTTTCTAATCTAGTTGTGTTGGTTCTTTCTGATTGCTGCCGATCGCATAGCTGTGTGTATAGTTTTATGGAATTAGGAATGCGATAATGTTTTGCTTTGTAACGATTGATCCAACCACCCTAACCCGAAATGCATACAATCAAGATGAAGTTTTAGCTTCACATATGCTTTGGTAGAAATCAAAGTTTTCAACTAAGAATATGCTTGATGTTGTTTTTGGTGTTAGATTTGAAACTTTGTGCCTTATTATATTAAATTACAATATGGCTTTATGATTATTCCATATAGCCATCTACTCGAGAAAGTTTTCTTATTATGATTGACTTGTATGTTTTTCTGTGCTGCCATCATTTATGATCAGTTATTGCGAAATTTGCATAAGAGGAAAGGTGGAAGAAATGTGTTGAACTCGTTATTTGTTTCAAGTACTTAACAGAGTGATTTATTTATTCTTTATGATTTGCTGAAGAGAGCAATCTTTGACGCATCATTAGAGTGCGCAATTCTACTTAATCCTTTTTAACATAAGCAATTTTGTCTTTGGTGAAACATTTTTTTTCATCATCTTGCATATACTGCCTGCACTATTGGTTGGATTCATGCTCTAAAGTTGATCTTTTAGTTTAACCAGTAGCTTTTTAAAGACTAGGTATACATATATATTAACTTTGGCATGTCTCGACATCCAACCCTAGAAAGTCTCTAGTACCTAGTTCGTTTTCATCGATATATGGGTCTATGGTAGGATGTAAATATACTTCTTGCACCTTTAAGGGATACACAAGGCTAATATTTTGATTGTGATGCTAATATGAATGATGACTTTGCCTACAGTATTGCAGTAGGTTACCTGCAACAACAAGTTTTACGAAATTATGTTGTATCTCGGTCCTTTTAGTTTTAAAATTATTATTTTACCCTTTTGTGACGCTTTCACACTAACCTTAGCTCGTTTTATTAGTTTGCAGCGCTCTTTATTCTACTTAATCGTTTTTAACATAAGGATTTTGTTTTGAAGATGAAAGATTTGAAAGGATGTGTTTTGGTAAGTTTTGCCTTAATTCTCTCTATTTTTTCTTGTGTGCTTTCTTTTCAATTATCGTTTTATTTATATATGTCTTTCTGATTTACTGTGATACTACTTTTGTTTTTAGCTGGTGGATTGAATTCGTTTATGGAGCTTGGTGCAATGGAGGCTAAGTTGCTTTCATTGCAATGCTATTTACATGTGAAGGACATTCAATTAGGGATTTGAAACTTGTATGTGAGACGGAAATCTCAAAGATTTGGTTGGTTTTCAAACTTGTATCGTTTGGTGTTTGAGATTCAGATTTAATCAAATAGCTATTAAGAAATAATTTGTGAAGCTCTTTCACACTAACTTAGGTGGCTTTAGTTTTTAGATAAGATTTAAAAAAGGATGTCACTAGCTATTTTTTGGGATTGCATTAATTTACATAACATGGTTGTTTTCAAAAGATTATTTGATTGCAATGCTATGAAAAATGTTTTGTAGTTAGTTAAGTATGTGCTTAATTGTACAACTTGTGTATCGGACATAAATTACTATATTGTGTTGGAGCCCTTATGCATCGATAGATTGTGTTGACAGCTGAACTAATTGTTGAAATCTGTTTCATAATGGAGAGCTATAAGATGATAGAGGAGCTATCACGGAGGGATGGGGACATGTGAAGACGGAAATCTCAAAGAGGTATGGTATTATAGAATTGTAGCTTGGTTATTTTTCTAATCTAGTTGTGTTGGTACTAATGCTGGGCGGTAGAATGTTCTTCAACGCTATGTCCAACTTGACTCTTAATTAGGTACTGTCACCATATCTATCTTCTGCTTTAAAATTTGAGTATAAGTTGTGCGTTTCATTACTTGTTTTAGTCGAAGAACAGTTTGATTGCAGCTCTATGAGTAATTTTTGTAGTTTATTAAGTATGTCTTAATTGTACTTTGAATCTATCCGAGTTGCTATGTTGTGTTGGAACATTGATGAATCATTATAGTTCCTTGATTCGTGAAAAGAGTAGTGAAATTTTCATTAATGATGCGGAGATAGAGGATGACTGAGGGAGGTGATTCTGATGGTGTGTGGGCGGTGAGAGATAGTGCTATTTTAGAATTATAGGTTGGTTTCGTTGTCTAATCTAATTTTGTCTTTCTTCTGCTGTTTGGACAGAAAACTGTTCCGTAACATTATGCGTGAGTTCAACTACAAAGAAGTTATTGTTACTCATTCTGATTGCTGCCGATCTCGTAGCTGTGTATATAGTTTTAGGGAATTTGGAATGCGATAATGTTTAGCTTCGTAACGGTTGATCCAACCACCCTAACGCCAAATGCATACAAATAAGATGAAGTTTTAGCTCAAAATATTCTTAAATGATGTTGTTTTTTGTGTTAAATTTGAGACTTTGTGCCTTATTATATTAAATTACAATATGGCTTTATGATTTCTCCATATAGCCATCTACTCGAGAAAGATTTCTTATTATCATTGACTTGTATATTTTTCTCTGCTGCCATTATTTATGATCAGTTATTGCGAAAGTTGCAGAAGAGGAAAGGTGGTAGAAATGTGTTGAACTCGTTACTTGTTTCAAGTACTTAACACAGTGATTTATTTATTCTTCATTAACTGCAGAAGAGAGCAATCTTTGACGCAACATTAGAGTGCGCAATTCTGTTGGATCCCTTTTAACATAAGCAATTTTGTCTTTGTGAAAGATTTTTTTTTTCCATCTTTTTACATATACTGCCTGCACTATTGGTTGGATTCATGCTCTAAGGTTGATCCTTTAGTTAACCAGTAGCTTTTTAAAGACTAGGAATACATATATATTAACTTTTGCATGTCTCTATCATAACGGTTCGATATCCAACCCTAGAAAGCCTCTAGGACCTAGTTTGTTTTCTTCAATATATGGGACTATGGCAGGATGTAAATGTACTTCTTGAACCTTTAAGGGATACACAAGGCTAATATTTTAATTGTGATGCTAATATGTATGATGAGTTTTCCTACAGCATTGCACTAGGTTACCTACAATAATAAGTTTTACGAAATTATGTGCGTATCTCGGTCCTTTTAGTTTAAAATTATTACGACCCTTTTGTGACGCTTTCACACTAACCTTAGTTCGCTTTATTAGTTGCAGCGTAGTCTCCTTAAAAGGCATACTGAAGGCGTTTTTTTCGGGATTACAATCTTTGAAGATGAATTTGAAAGGATGTATTTTGGTAAGTTTTTCCTTAATTCTCTCTTTTTTTTTTTTGTGTGTGCTTTCTTTTCAATTATCGTTTTATTTATATATGTCTTTCTGGTTACTGTGATACCACTTTTGCTTTAGCTGGTGGATTGAATTCGTTACAACAACGAGCTTGGTGCAATGGAGGGTAAATTGCTTTAAGTGCAATGCTATTTACATGTAGAGGACATTCACTTATTGGATTTCGAAACTTGTATGTGAAGACGGAAATCTCAAAGATTTGGTTGGTTTCTTCAAACTTGTATAGTTTGGTGTTGGAGATTCAGATTTAATCAAATAGCTATTATGAAATAATTTGTGAAGCTCTGCCCCTTACAGGTTGAACAGTTTTTTAGATAAGATTTAAACAGGATGTCACTAGTTATAAGTAACTTAGTTGCGTTACGAACTACATACATGGTTTAGTCAAAAGATTATTTGGTTGCAACGTTATGAGAATTGTATTGTAGTTTGTTAAATATGTGCTTAATTATACAACTTGTGAATCGGACAAAAATTACTATATTGTGTTGGAACTCTGATGAATCGATAGATTGTCTTACCAGTTGAACTGATTGTTGAAATCTATTTCTTAATGGAGAGCTATATGATGATGGTGGAGCTAGCGGAGGGGATGAGGTCTAGGGCGTCAGCTGTGAGAGGTATGGTATTATACGCCCTCTCCCCCATCCCCTCTGCCACCTCCCCCATCATCCTATAACTCTCCATTAAGAAAAAGATTTCTTCAATCAGTTCAACTGGCAAGACAATCTATCGATTCATCGGATTCCCAACACAATATAGTATTTTGTCCGATTCACAAGTTATATAATTAACCTCATACTTAACAAACAACAAAACAATTCTCATAGCACTGTAATCAAATAACCTTTTGACTAAACCGTGTACTTCATAGCGCAACTAAGTTACTTATCGCGAGTGTGCATCCAGTTTAAATCTTATCTAAAAAACGGTTTCACCTGCAAGCAGCAGAGCTTCACAAATTTTTTCATAATACTTAGTTGATTAAATCGGCATCTCCAACACCAAAACTATACAAGTTTGCAAAAGCCAACCAAATCTTTAAGATTTTCGTCTTCACATACAAGTTTCGAAATCCCTAAGTCAATGTCCACTACTTGTAAATAGCATTCCAGTTAAAGCCACTTACTCTCTATTGCATCAAGCTCCTTAATGTAACGAATTCAATCCCCCAGCAAAAACAAAAGTAATATCACAGTAACCAGAAAGACATATAAAAAAATGATAAATGTAAATGAAAGCATACAAGAAAAAATAGCGATAATTAAGGCAAAACTTACCAAAATACATTCCTCCATACTCACTTCAAAGGTTATCAATCTCTAGGAAGAAAATGCCTCCAATATGCCTTTTAAGGAGACTGCACTGCAACTGATAAAGCGAACTAAGGTTAGTGTGAAAGCGTCACAAAAGGGTCCTAATAATTTTAAACTAAAATGACCCAAGATACGCACATAATTTCGAAAAACTTATTATTGCAGGTAATCTACTACAATACTGTAGGCAAAGTCATCCTACATATTAGCATTACTATTAAAATATTAGCCTTGTCTATCGCTTAAAGTTGCAAAAACGTACATTTACATCCTACCATAGTGCCATATATCGATGGAAACAAACTAGGTACTAGAGGCCTTATAGGGTTTGATATCGAGCCGTTATGACAGAGACATGAAAAAGTTAACATATACGTATTCCTAGGCTTTAAAAAGCTACTGGTCAACTAAAGGATCAACCTTAGAGCATGAATCCAACTAATAGTGCAGGCAGTATATGCAAGATGAGGCAAAGAAATAACGTTTCACAAAGACAAATTTGCTTATGTTAAAAGGGATCAAGTAGAATTAGACACTCTGATGTTGCGGCAAAGATTGTTGTCTGCAGTTCACGGAGAATCAACCAATCACATAATGTTACGGAACATGTTTCTGTTCAAATAGCAGAACAAAAACAGAATTACATTAAAACAACGAAACCAAGTTAGAATTCTAAAATAGCACTACCTCTAACCGTCCACACACCAGCAGAACCCCCTCTCCAGTCAACCTTTATCTCTACATCATGAAAGAAATTCTCACCACTCCTTTAACGAAGCAAGTAACTCTGTTGATTCATCAATGTTCGCCTACAACATAATAACTCGGCTAGATTCAAAAGCAATATGAGCAAAGACATACCCATAAACTATAAAAAATCATTATAGATCTGCGATCAACCTGTTCTTCGCCAAAACAAGCAGTCAATAGCACAACTTATACTCAAATTTGAAAGCAGGCAGATAGATATGGTGTTTAACTTGAACATAGCATTGAAGAACATTCTACAGCCCAGCAGCAGAACTAGCACAGCTAGATTAGAAAAATAACCTAGCTAAAATTCTATAATACCATACCTCCCACAACCGACGCCCTCGCCCTCATCCCCTTCGCCACCTCCCCCATCATCCTATAACTCTCCATTAAGAAAAAGATTTCAACAATCAGTTCAGCTGGCAAGACAATCTATCGATTAATCGGAGTCCCAACACAACATAGTATTTTGTGCGATTCACAAGTTATATAATTAAGCTCATACTTAACAAACAACAAAACAATTCTCATAGCGCTGCAATCAAACAATCTTTTGACTAAACTATGGAATTCATAACGCAACTAAGTTACTTATGGCTAGTGTGCATCCTATTTAAATCTTATCTAAAACTGTTTCACCTGCAAGCAGCAGAGCTTCACAAATTACTTCATAATACTTATTTGATTAAATCGGGATCTCCAACACCAAACTATACAAGTTTGCAAAAAGCCAACCAAATCTTTAGGATTTCCGTCTTCACATAAAAGTTTCGAAATCCCTAAGTCAATGTCCTCTACTTGTAAATAGCATTGCAGTTAAAGCCACTTTCCCTCTATTGCATCAAGCTCCTTAATGTAATGAATTCAATCCCCCAGCAAAAACAAAAGTAATATCACAGTAACCAGAAAGACATATAAAAAAATGATAAATGTAAAAGAAAGCACAGAAGAAAAAACAGAGAGAATTAAGGCAAAACTTAGCAAAATACATTCTTCCATACTCTTCAAAGATTATCAATCCTTGGAAAAAAATTGCCTCCAATATGCCTTTTAAGGAGACTTCACTCCAACTGGTAAAGCGAACTAAGGTTAGTGTGAAAGCGTCACAAAAGGGTCCTAATAATTTTAAACTAAAATGACTCAAGATAAGCACATAATTCCGAAAAACCTTTTATTGCAGTTAATCTACTACATTGCTGTAGGCAAAGTCATCCTACATATTAGAATTTTATTAAAATATTAGCCTTATCTATCCCTTAAAGGTGCAAGAAGTACATTTACATCCTACCATAGTCCCATATATCGATGGTAACAAACTAGGTAGTAGAGGCCTTCTAGGGTTTGATATCGAGCCGTTATGACAAAGAAATGAAAAAGTTAATATATACGTATTCCTAGGTTTTAAAAAGCTACTGGTCAACTAAAGGATCAACCTTAGAGCATGAATCCAACTAATAGTGCAGGCAGTATATGCAAGATGAGGCAAAGAAATAACGTTTCACAAAGACAAATTTGCTTATGTTAAAAGGGATCAAATAGAATTACACACTTTGATGTTGCGGCAAAGATTGCTGTCTTCTGCAGTTCATGGAGAATCAACAAATCACATAATGTTACGGAACATGTTTCTGTTCAAACAGCAGAACAAAAACAGAATTAGATTAAAACAACGAAACCAAGTTAGAATTCTAAAATAGCACTACCTCTAACCGTCCACACACCACCAGAACCCCCTCTCCAGTCAAGCTGTTCTTCGCAAAACAAGTAGTCAAACGCACAATTAATACTCAAATTTAAAAGCAGCCAGATAGATATGGTGACAATACTTTAATTTGGAGTTTAACTTGGACATAGCATTGAAGAACATTCTACCGCCCAGCGGCAGAACCAACACAACCAGAATAGAAAATTAACCAGGCTAAAATTCTACAATACCATACCTCTAATAGCCGACGCCCTCGCCCCCATTCCCTCCGCTATCATCCTATAACTCTCCATTGAGAAACAGATTTCAACAATCAGTTCAGCTGGCAAGAAAATTTATAGATTCATCAGAGTTCCAACACGATATATTAATTTCTGTCAGACATATAAGTTGCATAATTAAGCACACACTTAACAATCTACAAAACAATTCTCATAGCACCGCAATCAATTAATCTTTTGACTAAACCATGTAGTTCGTAACGCAACTGAGTTACTTATAGCTAGTGGCATCCTACTTAAATCTTATGTAGAAAACTTTTTCACCTGCAACGGGGGTAGAGTTTCACAAATTATTTCATAGTAGTTATTTGATTAAATCGGAATTTCCAACACCAAATTATACAAGATTGCAAAAACCAACCAAATATTTGAGATTTTCGTCTTCACATACAAGTTTCAAAATCCCTAGGTGAATGTCCTCTACTTGTAAATAGCATTGCAATTAAAACCACTTACACTCTATTGCATCAAGCTCCTTGATGTAACGAATTCAATCCCCCAGCAAAAACAAAAGTAGTATCATAGTAACCAGAAAGACATATATAAATAAAACGATAACAGAAAATAAAGCACACAAGAAAAAATAGAGAGAACTAAGACAAAACTTACCAAAATACATCTTTCCAAATTCATCTTCAAAGATTGTCAATCCCGGAAAAAAAAAGCCTCCAATATGCCTTTTAAGGTGACCGCACTGGAACTGATAAAGCGAGCTAAGGTTAGTGTCAAAGAGTCACAAAAGGGTCGTAAAAATTATAAACTAAAAGGACCGAGATACGCACATAATTTCGGAAAACTTATTATTGCAGAGAATCTAGCACAATGCTGTAGGCAAAGTCATCCTACATATTACTATCATAATAAAAACATTAGCCTTGTGCATCCCTTAGAGGTGCAAGAAGTACATTTACATCCTGCCTTTGTCCCATATATCGATGAAAACAAACTAGTTAATAGAGGCCTTCTAGGGTTGGATATCGAGCCGTTATGACAGAGACATGCAAAATTTAATGTATATGTATTCCTAGGCTTTAAAAAACTATTGGTCAACTAAAAGATCAACCTTAGAGCATCAATCCAACCAATAGTGTAGGAAGTATATGCAAGATGATGTAAAGAAAAATGTTTCACAAAGACAAAATTGCTTATGTTAAAAAGGATCAAGTAGAATTGCGCACTCTCAAGTTGCGGCAAAGATTACTGTCTTCTGCAGTTCATGGAGAATCAACAAATCACTGTGTTAAGTACTTGAAGCAAATAACGAGTTCAACACATTTCTTCCACCTTTCCTCTTCTGCAAATTTCGCAGTAACTGATTATAAATGGCGGCAGCAGAGAAAAACAAACAAGTCAATGATAATAAAGAATCCTCATCGAGTAGATGGCTATATGGAATAATCATAAAACCATTTTACAATTAAATATAAAAAGGAGCAAAGTTTCAAATTTAGAACCCTCAACAACATCATTTAAGCATATTCTGAGTTGAAACTTTGATTTCTACCCAAACATATCCTAAGCTAAAACTTCGTCTTGATGGTATGCATTTGGGATTAGGATGGTTGGATCAACCATTACAAAGCTAAACATTATCGCAATCCAAATTCCTTAAAGATATACAAACAGCTAGGACGTCGGCAACAATCGGGAAGAGTAACAATACCTTCTTTGGAGTTGAACTCACACATAATGTTACGGAACTTTTTTCTGTCCAAATAGCAGAAGAAAGACAGAATTAGATTAGAACAACGAAACCAAGCTAGAATTATAAAATAGCACTACCTCTCACCGCCCACACTCCATCAGACCCACCTTTCCCACCTCCCCAAGTCATCTTCTATCTCTACATCATGAATTAAAAATTTCACCACTCCTTTCACGAAACAAGGAACTCTGTGGATTCATAAGCAATATGAGCAAAGACAAACCTCATAAACTACAAAAAATTACTATAGAGCTACGATCAAGCTGTTCTTCGCCAAAACAAGTAGTCAAACGCACAACTAATACTCAAATTTAAAAGCAGGCAAATAGATATGGTGACAATACTTTAATTTGGAGTTTAACTTGGACATAGCATTGAAGAACATTCTACCGCCCAGCGGCAGAACCAACACAACCAGAATAGAAAATTAACCAGGCTAAAATTCTACAATACCATACCTCTAATAGCCAACGCCCTCGCCCCCATTCCCTCCGCTATCATCCTATAGCTCTCCATTAAGAAACAGATTTCAACAATCAGTTCAGCTGGCAAGAAAATCTATAGATTCATCAGAGTTCCAACACGAAATATTAATTTCTGTCAGACTCAAAAGTTGCATAATTGAGCACATAGTTAACTAACTACGAAACAATTCTCATAGCACTGCAATCAAATAATCTTTTGACTAAACCGTGTAGTTCCTGACGCAACTGAGTTACTTATAGCTAGTGGCATCCTGTTTAAATCTTATGTAGAAAACTGTTTCACCTGCAACGGGGGTAGAGTTTCACAAATTATTTCATAATAGTTATTTGATGAAATCGGAATCTCCAACACCAAACTATACAAGATTGCAAAAACCAACCAAATATTTGAGATTTTCGTCTTCACATACAAGTTTCAAAATCCCTAGGTGAATGTCCTCTACTTATAAATAGCATCGCAATTAAAACCACTTACACTCTATTGCATCAAGCTCCTTGATGTAACGAAATCAATCCCCCAGCAAAAAGAAGAGTAGTATCACAGTAACCAGAAAGACATATATAGAAAAAAAACGATAACTGAAAATAAAGCACACAAGAAAAATTAGAGAGATTAAGACAAAACTTACCAATATACATCCTTCCAAATTCATCTTCAAAGATTGTCAATCCCAAAAAAAAATGCCTCCAATATGATTTTTAAGGAGACGGCACTGGAACTGATAAAGCGAGCTAAGGTTAGTGTCAAAGCGTGACAAAAGAGTCGTAATAATTTCAAACTAAAAGGACCATGATACGCACATGATTCCGGAAAACTTATTATTCAAGATAATCTAGCACAATGCTGTAGGCAAAGTCATCCTACGTATTACTATCATAATTAAAACGTTAGCCTTGTGTACCCGTTAAAGGTGCAAGAAGTACATTTACATCCTGCCATTGTCCCATATATTGATGAAAACAAACTAGTTAATAGAGGCCTTCTAGTGTTGGATATCGAGCTGTTATGACAGAGACATGAAAATTTAATGTATATGTATTCCTAGGTTTTAAAAAGCTACTGATCAACTAAAAGATCAACCTTAGAGAATCAATCCAACCAATAGTGTAGGAAGTATATGCAAGATGATGCAAAGAAAAAGGTTTCACAAAGACAAAATTGCTTATGTTAAAAAGGATCAAGCAGAATTGCACAGTCTCAAGTTGCGGCAAAGATTGCTGTCTTCTGCAGTTCATGCAGAATCAACAAATCACTGTGTTAAATACTTGAAGCAAATAACGAGTTCAACACATTTCTTCCACATTTCCTCTTCTGCAAATTTCGTGGTAACTGATCATAAATGGCGGCAGTAGAGAAAAACAAACAAATCAATGATAATAAAGAATCTTCCTCGAGTAGATGGCTATATGAAATAATCATAAACCATATTACAACTTAATTTTAAAAGGAACTAAGTTTCAAATTTAGAACCCACAACAACATCATTTAAGCATATTCTGAGTTGAAAATTTGATTTCTACCCAAGCATATCCTAAGCTAAAACTTCATCTTGACTGTATGCATTTGGGATTAGGGTGGTTGGATCAACCGTTACAAAGCTAAACATTATCGCATTCTAAATTCCGTTAAGATATACATAGCTACGAGGTCGGCACCAATCAGAAAGAGTAACAATACCTTCTTTGGAATTGAACTCACACATGACGTTACGTAACATTTTTCTGTCCAAATAGCAGAACAAAGACAGAATTAGATTAGAACAACGAAACCAAGCTAGAATTCTAAAATAGCACTACCTCTCACAGCCCACACACCATCAGACCCACCTCCCCAAGTCATCTTCTATCTCTGCATCATGAATTAAAAATTTCACCATTCCTTTCACGAAACAGGGAACTCTGCTGATTCATTAATGTTCGCTTACAACATAGTAACTCAGCTACATTCATAAGCAATATGAGCAAAAACATACCTCATAAACTACGAAAACTTACTATAGAGCTACGATCAAGCTGTTCTTCGCCAAAACAAGTAGTCAAACGCACAACTAATACTCAAATTTAAAAGCAGGCAGATAGATATGGTGATAATACTTTAATTTGGAGCTTAACTTGGACATAGAATTGAAGAACATTCTACTGCCCAGCGGCAGAACCAACACAACTAGCATAGAAAATTAACCAGCCTAAAATTCTACAATACTATACCTCTCAAAGCCGACGCCCTCGCCCCCATCCCCTCCGCTAGCTCCCGCATCATCCTATAGCTCTCCATTAAGTAACAGATTTCAACAATCAGTTCAGCTGGCAAAAGAATCTATACATTCATCAGAGTTCCAACACAATATAGTAATTTCTGTCCAACTCAAAAGTTGTATAATTAAGCACATACTTAACAAACTACAAAACAATTCTCATAGCGCTGCAATCAAATAATCATTTGACTAAACCGTGTAGTTCGTAACGCAACTGAGTTACTTGTAGCTAGTGGCATCCTATGTAAATCTTATCTAAGATACTGTTTCACCTGCAAGAGGGGTAGAGTTTCACAAATTATTTCGTAAAAGTTATTTGATTAAAATCGGAATCTCCAACACCAAACTATACAAGTTTGCAAAAACCAACCAAATATTTGAGATTTTCGTGTTCACATACAAGTTTCGAAATCCCTAAGTGAATGTCCTCTACTTGTAAATAGCATTGCAATTAAAACCACTTTCACTCTATTGCATCAAGCTCCTTGATGTAACGAATTCAATCCCCCAGCAAAAACAAAAGTAGTATCACAGTAACCAGAAAGACATATATAAAAAAAACGATAACTGAAAATAAAGCACACAAGAGAAAATAGAGAGAATTAAAACAAAACTTACCAAAATACATCCTTCCAAATTCATCTTCAAAGATTGTCAATCCTGAAAAAAAAATGCCTCCAATATGCTTTTTAAGGAGACTGCACTGGAACTGATAAAGCGAGCTAAGGTTAGTGTCAAAGCGTCACAAAAGGGTCGTAATAATTTTAAAGTAAAAGGACCGAGATACGCACATAATTCCGGAAACTTATTATTCCAGGTAATCTAGCACAATGTTGTAGGCAAAAGTCATACTACATATTTCCATCACAATTAAAACATTAACCTTGAGTATCCCTTAAAGATGCAAGAGGTACATTTACATCCTGCCATTGTCCCATATATCGATGAAAACAAACTAGTTACTAGAGGACTTCTAGGGTTGGATATCGAGTCGTTATGACAGAGACATGCAAAATTTAATGTATATGTATTCCTAGGCTTTGAAAAGCTACTGGTCAACTAAAGGATCAACCTTAGAGCATCAATCCAACCAATAGTGCAGGAATTGTATGCAAGATGATGCGAAGAAAAAGGTTTCACAAAGACAAATTGCTTATGTTAAAAAGGATCAAGTGGAATTCCACACTCTCATGTTGCGGCAAAGATTGCTGTCTTCTGCAGTTCATAGAGAATCAACAAATCATTGTGTTAATTACTTGAATCAAATAACGAGTTCAACACATTTCTTCCACCTTTTCCTTTTCTGCAAATTTCGCAGTAACTGATCATAAATGGCGGCAGTAGAGAAAAACAAACAAGTCAATGATAATAAAGAATGTTCCTCAAGTAGATGGCTATATGGAATAATCATAATACCATATTACAATTTAATATAAAAAGGAACAAAGTTTCAAATTTAGAAACCACAACAATAGCATTTAAGCATATTCTGAGTTGAAATTTGATTTCTACCCAAGCATATCCTAAGCTAAAACTTCGTCTTGACTGTATGCATTTGGGATTAGGGTTGTTGGATCAACCGTTACAAAGCTAAACATTATCGCATTCCAAATTTCATAAAGATATACACACTGCTACAAGGTCGGTAGCAATCAGAAAGAGTAACAATACCTTGTTTGGAGTTGAACTCACACATAACTTTACGGAACATTTTTTTCTGTCCAAATAGCAGAACAAAGACAGAATTAGATTAGAACAACGAAAGCAAACTAGAATTCTAAAATAGCACTACTTGTAAATAGCATTGCAATTAAAACCACTTACCCTCTATTGTATCAGGCTCCTTGGCGTAACGAATTCAATTCCCAAACAAAAACAAAAGTAGTATCACAGTAACCAAAAAGACCTATATAAATAAAGCGATAACTGAAAAAAAGCAGACAAGAAAAAATAGAGAGAATTAAGGAAAAACTTAGCAAAAGACATCCTTCCAAATCTTCAAAGATTGTCAATACTGAAAAATAATGCCTCCAATATGCATTCTAAGAAGACTGCACTGCAACTGATAAAATGAGCTACGGTTAGTGTCAAAGCGTCACAAAAGCGTCGTAATAATTTTAAACTAAAAGGACCTAGATACGCACTTAATTCAGGAAAACTTATTCTTGTAGGTAATCTAGCACAATGCTGTAGGCAAAGTCATCGTACATATTACCATCACAATTAAAACATTAGCCTTGTGTATCCCTTAAAGGTGCAAGAAGTACATTTACGTTATGCTACTGTCCCATATATCGATGAAAACAAACTAGTTACTAGAGGCCTTCTAGAGTTGGATATCGAGCCGTTATGACAGAGACATGCAAAATTTAATGTATATGTATTCCTAGGCTTTAAAAAGCTACTAGTTAACTAATGGATCAACCTTAGAGCATCAATCCAACCAATAGTGCAGAAAGTATATGCAAGATGATGCAAAGAAAAAGGTTTCAAAAAGACAAAATTGCCTATGTTAAAAAGTCAAGTAGGATTGCACACTCTCATGTTGTGGCACTGATTGCTGTCGTCTGCAGTTCATGCAGAATCAACAAATCACTGTGTTAAGTACTTGAATCAAATAATGAATTCAACACATTTCTTCCACCTTTTGCCTTTCTGCAAATTTCGGCAGTAACTGATCATAAATGGCGGCAATAGAGAAAAACAAACAAGCCAATGATAATAAAGAATCTTCCTCAAGTAGATGGCTATATGGAATAATCATAAAATCATATTACAATTTATATAAAAAGGAACAAAGTTTCAAATTTAGAAACCACAACAATATCATTTAAGCATATTCTGAGTTGAAATTTGATTTCTACCCAAGCATATCCTAAGCTAAAACTTCGTCTTGACTGTATGCATTTGGGATTAGGGTTGTTGGATCAACCGTTACAAAGCTAAACATTATCGCATTCCTAATTTCATAAAGATATACACACTGCTACGAGGTCAGCAGCAATTAGAAAGAGTAACAATACCTTGTTTGGAGTTGAACTCACACATAACTTTACGGAACATTTTTTTCTGTCCAAATAGCAGAACAAAGACAGAATTAAATTAGAACAACGAAACCAAGCTAGAATTCTAAAATAGCACTACCTTTCACCGCCCACACACCATCAGACCCACCTCTCCCACCTCCCCAAGTCATCTTCTATCTCTACATCATGAATTAAAATTTTCACCACATCTTTCACGAAACAGCGAACTCTGCTGATTCATCAATGTTCGCTTACACCATAGTAACTCGGCTACATTCATAAGCAATATGAGCGAAGACATACCTCATAAACTACAAGAAATTACTATAGACCTGCGATCAAGCTGTTGCTGGCCAAAACAAGTAATCAAACGCACAACTAATACTTAAACTTAAAAGCAGGCAGATAGATATGGTGACAATATCTTAAATTGGAGTTTAACTCGGACATAGCATTGAAGAATGTTCTACCGCCCAGCAGCAGAACCAACACAACCAGAATAGAAAATTAGCCAGGCTAAAATTCTACAATACCATACTTCTGACAGCCGACGCCCTCACCCCCATCCCCTCCGCTAGCTCCCGCATCATCCTAATAGCTCTCCATTAAGAAAAAGAACAGTTCAGCTGGCAAGACAATCTATCGCTTGATCAGAGTTCCAACACAATATAGTAATTTCTGTCCGATTCAATAGTTGTATAATTAAGCACATACTCGACAAACTACAAAACAATTCTCATTGCGCTGCCACCAAATAATCTTTTGACTAAACCGTGTAGTTCGTAACGCAAATGAGTTACTTATAGCTGATGGCATCCTGTTTAAATCTTGTATAATAAAACTGTTTCACCTGCAAGGGGGCAGAGTTTCACAAATTATTTCGTAATAGTTATTTGATTAAATCGGAATATCCAACACCAAACTATACAAGTTTGCAAAAGGCAACCAAATCTTTGAGATTTCCGTCTTCACGTACAAATTTCGAATTCTCTAAGTGAATGTCCTCTACTAGTAAATAGCATTGCAATTAAAACCACTTATCCTCTATTGCATCAAGCTACTTGATGTAATGAATTCAATCCCCTAGCAAAAACAAAAGTAGTATGACAGTAACCAGATAGACATATATAAATAAAACGATAACCGAAAGTAAACCACACAAGAAAAAATAGAGAGAATTAAGGCAAAACTTAACAAAATACATACTTCCAAACTCATCTTCAAAGATTGTCAATCCTTAAAAAAAAAAACCTCCAATATGCTTTTTAAGACGACTGCACTGCAACTAATAAAACGAGTTAAGGTTAGTGTCAAAGCGTCACAAAAGGGTCGTAATAATTTTAAACTAAACGGACCTAGTTACGCACATAATTCAGGAAAATTTATTATTGAAGGTAATCTAGCACAGTGCTGTAGGCAAAGTCATCGTACATATTACCATCACAATTAAAACATTAGCCTTGTGTATCTCTTAAAGGTGCAAGAAATACATTTACATCCTGCCATGTCCCATATATCGATGAAAACAAACTAGTTACTAGAGGCCTTCTAGGGTTGGATATTGAGCCGTTATGACAGAGACATGCAAAATTTAATGTATATGTATTCCTAGTCCTTAAAAACCGACTGTTCAACTAAAGGATCAACCTTAGAACGTCAATCCAACCAATAGTGCAGTAAGTATATGCAATATGATGCAAAGAAAAAATTGTTTCACAAAAACAAAATTGCTTATGTTAAAAACGATCAAATAGAATTGCACACTCTCATGTCGTGGCAAAGATTGCTGTCTTCTGCAATTCATGGAGAATCAAAAAATCACTATGTTAAGTATTTGAAGCAAATAACGAGTTAAACACATTTCTTACACGTTTCCTCTTCTGCAGATTTCGCAGTAACTGATCATAAATGACGGTAGTAGAGAAAAACACACAAGTCAATGATAATAAAGAATCTTCCTCGAGTAGATGTCTATATGGAATAATCATAAAACCATATTACAATTTAATATAAAATGGAACAAAGTTTCAAATTTTGGAACCCACAACAAAAACATTTAAGTGTATTTTGAGTTGAAACTTTGATTTCTACCCAAGCATATCCTAAGCTAAAACTTCATCTTGATTGTATGCATTTGGGATTAGGGTGGTTGGATCAACCGTTACAAAGTTAAACATTATCGCATTCCAAATTCTATAAAGCTATACACATTGATACGAGGCCAGCAGCAATCAGAAAGAGTAACAATACCTTCTTTGGAGTTGAACTCACACATAACGTTACGGAACATTTTTTTCTATCCAAATAGCAGAACAAAGACAGAATTAGATTAGAACAACGAAACCAAGATAGAATTCTAAAATAGCACTACCTTTCACCGCCCACATACTTCCAAACTCATCTTCAAAGATTGTCAATCCTTAAAAAAATGCCTCCAATATGCTTTTTCTGTAGACTGCACTGAAACTGATAAAGCGAGCTAAGGTTACTGTGAAATCGTCACAGAACGGTCGTAATAATTTTAAACTAAAACGACCGAGATACGCACATAATTCCGAAAAACTTATTATTGCAAGTAATCTAGTACAATGCTGCAGGCAAAGTCATCCTACATATTACCATCACAATTAAAATATTAGCCTTGTGTATCCCTTAAAGGTGCAAGAAGTACAGTTACATCCTGCCATAGTCCCATATATCGATGAAAACAAACTAGGTACTAGAGGACTTACAGGGTTGCATATCGAGCCGTTTTGATAGAGACATGCAAATTTTAATATATATGTATTCCTAGGCTTTAGAAATCTACTGGTCAACTAAAGGATCAACCTTAGAGTGTCAATCCAACCAATAGTGCAGAAAGTATATGCAATATGATGCAAAGAAAAAGCTGTTTCATAAAGACAAAATTGCTTATGTTAAAAACGACCAAATAGAATTGCACACTCTCATGTCGCGGCAAAGATTGCTGTCTTCTGCAGTTCATGGAGAATAAACCAATCACTGTGTTAAGTATTTGAAGCAAAATAACGAGTTAAACACATCTCTTCTACCTTTCCACTTCTGAAGATTTCGCAGTAACTGAAGAATATTCTACCACCCAGCTGCAGAACCAACACAACTAAATTAGAAAAATAACCAAACTAAAATTCTATAATAGTATACCTCTCGCAGCCGACGTCCTCACCCCCATCCCCTCTGCAAGCTCCCCCATCACCCTATAGCTCTAAATTAAGAAACAGATTTCAACAATCAGTTTAGCTGGCAAGACAATCTATCGCATTCATTAGAGATCCAACACAATATAGTAATTTCTATCTGGTTCACAAGTTGTATAATTAGGCACATACTTAACAAACTACAAAACAATTCTAATAGCATTGCAATCAAATAAAATTTTGACTAAACCATGTAGTTCGTAATGTAACTAACGTACTTATAGCTAGTGTCATCCTATTTAAATCTTATTTATGAAGCTGTTTCACCTGTAAGGGCGGAAGAGCTTCACAAATTATTTCGTAAAAGTTATTTGATTAAATCTGAATCTCCAACACCAAACTATACAAGTTTGCAAACACCAACCAAATGTTTGAGATTTTCGTCTTCACATACAAGTTTCGAAAACTCTAACTGAATGTCCTTTACTTGTAAATAGCATTGCAATTAAAGCCACTTACCCTTTATTGAATCAAGCTCCTTGATGTAACGTATTCAATCCCTCAGCAAAAACAAAAATAATATCACAGTAAATAGAGAGAGATATATAAATAAAACCATCACTGAAAAAAAAGCACAAATGAAAAAATAGAGAGAATTAAGGCAAAACATACCAAAATACTTCTTCCAAATTCGTTTTCAAAAATTGTCAATCCTCTAAAAAAAATGACTCCAATATGACTTTTAAGGAGACTGCACTGCAACTGATAAAGCGAACTAAGTTTAGTGTGAAAGTGTCACAAAAAGGTCGTAATATTTTTAAACTAAAAGGACTAGATATACGCGCATAACTCCATAAAACTTAATTTGCAGGTAATCTAGTACAATGTTGTAGGCAAAGTCATCCTACATATTAGCATCACAATTAAAATATTAGCCTTGTGTATCCCTTAAAGGTGCAAGAAGTACATTTACATCCTGCCATCGTCCCATATACCGATGAAAGCAAACTAGGTACTAGAGGCCTTCTAGAGTTGGATATCGAGCTGTTATGACAGAGACATGCAAATTTTAATATATATGTATTCCTAGGCTTTAAAAAGCTATTGGTCAACTAAAGGATCAACCTTAGAGCATCAATCTAGCTAATAGTGCAGGCAGTATATGCAAGATGATGGAAAGAAAAAGGTTTTCCAAAGACAAAATTGTTTATGTTAAAAAGGATCAAGTAGCATTGCACACTCTCATGTTGCGGCAAAGATTGCTGTCTTCTGCAGTTCATGGAAAAAATCATTGTGTTAAGTATTTGAAGCAAATAAGGAGTTCAACACATTTCCTCCACCTTCCCTGTTCTGCAACTTTTGTAGTAACCGATCATAGATAATGGCAGTAGAGAAAAAGAAACAAGTTAATGATAATAAAGAATCTTCTTTGAGTCGATGGTTATACGGAATAATCATAAAATCATATTACAATTTAATATAGCAAGGAACAGTTTCAAATTTAGAACCCATAACAACATCATTTAAACATATTCTGAGTTAAAACGTTGATTCTACCCGGCTTATGCTAAGCTAAAACTTCATCTTGATTGTATGCATTTGGGTTAGGGTGGTTGGATCAATCGTTACAAAGCTAACCATTATCGCATCCCAAATTTAATAAAACTATACACACATTTACGAGGTCGGCAGCAATCTGAAATAGTGACAATACCTTCTTTAGAGTTGAACTCACACATAACCTCACGGAATCTATCCAAATGGTAGAACAAAGACAAAATTGATTAGAACAACGAAACCAAGCTAGAATTTTAAAATAGCACTACCTCTCACTGGCCACACACCACCAGAACCGCCTCTCCCACCTCCTACAGTCATCCTCTATCTCTACATCGTGAATGAAAATTTTGCTACTCTTTTCACGAAGCAAGGTATTTTGCTGATTCATCAATGTTCACTTACAACATAGTAACTCGGATAGATTTAGAAGCAATATGAGCAAGGGCATACCTCATAAACTACAAAAAATTACTATAGAGATCAAGCTGTTCTTCGACAAAACAAGCAGTCAAACGCACAACTTATACTCAAATTTAAAAGCAAGCAGATAGATGTGTGACAATATCTTAATTTAGAGTTTAACTCGGCGTAACATTGAAGAACAATCTACCGCCCAGCAGTAGAACCAACACAACTAAATTAGAAAAATAACCAAACTAAAATTCTATAATAGCATAACTCTCACAGCCGACCCCCTCGCCCCCATCCCCACCGCAAGCTCCCCCATCATCCTATAGCTCTCCATTAAGAAACAGATTTCAACAATCAGTTTAGCTGGCAAGACAATATATCGATTCATTAGAGATCCGACACAATATAGTAATTTTTATCCGATTCACAAGTTTTATAATTAAGCACATACTTAACAAACTACAAAACAATTCTCATAGCATTGCAATCAAATAATTTTTTGACTAAACCATGTAGTTCGTAACGCAACTAAGTTACTTATAGCTAGTGGCATTCTGTTTGAATCTTATCTAGAAACTGTTTCACCTGCAAGGGGGGAAGAGCTTCATTCATAATAGTTATTTGATTAAATCTGAATATCCAACACCAAACTATACAAGTTTGCAAACACCAACCAAATCTTTGAGATTTTCGTCTTCACATACAAGTTTCGAAATCTCTAAGTGAACGCGCTCTACTTGTATATAGCATTGCAATTAAAGCCACTAACCATCTATTGCATCAAGCTCCTTGATGTAACGTATTCAATCCCCCAGCAAAAACAAAAATAGTATCACAGTCATCAGAGAGACATATATAAATAAAACGATAACTGAAAAGAAAGCACAAAAGAAAAAATAGAGAGAATTAAGACAAAACTGTTAGATATTCCTGCAAGATTAACTCAAGAGGGGAGGGGTGAATTGAGTTAGTCTATAAAAATTTTCGTTAAGTTTGTTATCCCTCTTGTGAGAGCTATGTACCAATGGTGTGTCAATGTTGTAACCCGCAGCGCATGTAAGAGTTAGTGTGTTTACTGATAGAAGTAACAAGGAGTAGTGCTCAGGGTATTTAACGTGGTTCGGCAAAACCCCTTTGCCTACATCCACGGTCGCTCTATCACCAGAGCCAAAGATTCACTAGACCTTTAATAAGCTACAAATACACCTAGAGCGAAGTGCTTCGCCAACACACATACTCTCTGGGTTTCTTCGCCAAGACAACCCCTACCGACCTCCCGACACGCTTGTCCCCTAGCTGATTTGCTAGGACTATTACAAGGTCTAAGAGCTTACACCAAGCTCTACGAAGCTTCCTTTACGGGTGCCCGCAAAGACCACCTTTAAAATCGGTAACAAGTTACAAGAAAATAAACAAGTATTGAGTGCAGGATCAATCTCATGAATGTTGAGTGTTTAGCGGTGATTCGGGATGAGATGATCGGAGAGATTCTTGAGAGATTTCTTCAAGTATGATTTGCAGCAAGATTTGTTTGTGTGGAGTAGTCAAGTTCGTGGACCGGTAGTGGGAGTTTTTTTTGTGTAGAGCGGTAGAGTTCTTGTATGTATCTACATTTTTGTTTTGATTCTCTCTACTACATTTTCTTTTTTTTCTCCCCTTTTTCTCTATTTCTCCACCATGTTTCTAAATTCTTTGTGACTCCCTTTTTATAGAGCATCTTTCTGTGCGCAGGAGCCGTTGAGAACGTTCTTTGTTGGCGCTTCGGTTCTTCACGTCAAAGAAGGAATGGTGTGTTGTCGGTGGTTCTTGATTGTGTTTGTGCAAAGTCTTTGTTGCATTGAATGCGTTGAAGAGATTTGAATTTGCTGCCAACGGTTGAGTGCTTAATTCAGCTAAGCTTCTGTTTGAATTTCGGTGAGCTAATGAGTTGATATGGTATGTCCATAATAAATGCAATGCAGGTTGACCGCTTGACTGATCAAGGACTTTGACTGTTTTCTTTCCTTGATTATTGAGCTTCCCTTTTGTGTGAAAGTGAAGATGATTCTAACTCTTGTAAATCTTCTGCTTCAGGTCCTTCAGTCCGTTGTGAGTGCAGGTGATTTTTGAAGGCAAGGGAAACTTCGTTGCCGTTGAACATATGGGTTTGTCCAAAAGTAGAAGTCTGCATATGCTTGATAGCCAAACAATCGATCGTAATGTGGTTTATTGCATCCTCTACGTCCCGTATGTTGTTCTCTCATCACGCTTGATAATAGCGTAGAAGTTGGTGTTATTTTTATTTGTGACATCCCTCATCCCGTATCTTTGTTCTCATCCCCGCTTCAAGCAATCGAGCGGTGGATTGATGTGATCATTTGTGGCATCTTACATCCCATGTGCATCCCTCATCCCGGTATGTAGTAGCATAATGATTGGGTCATATGATGGCCATTTTTGTCTCTTTGTAAATTAAATGATCTTTGTTTGTCTGATCCTGCAGACTTATTTTCAAATTATTAGTCTTATATAAATCATAGTTCTTAATTTTTTGTTATCATCAAAATTATCCTTGTATTTCCAACAATCTCCCCCTTTTTGATGATGACAAACAAATTAAGAATTATTGATTTATGTTTTTGTAAGCTATAGATTTGAATTGAAAATTTGCCATACCTTTTCATGACTCCCCCTCAACTGGTGCATCTATTTTACTTATCTGTTTATTGCTCATGGCTCCCCCTCAGATTGAGCCAGAATTTTTTTTTTTCCTTTGATAATACTTCTTTCTCCCCTTCTAACAATAATTCTTCTTCTTTCTCTCCCTTTTGTCATCTCAAAAAGCTTATGCAACATTGCTAGATTTTGACAGGTTAGGCAGAAGACATAACAAAAAGTGCAACCATTCATTTAAGCATAGGTTGTGACAAGTAAATAAACAAGCAAACATTCAGTCACATAAAACATACATCTAAGCAGATGATGAAACTAAGCCTAAGCTAAGTTTTCAACTAGTTATTTCTACGCCTAGATGATGTTCTCTGACCGAGAGGTCTAGGGCGTTGATGTTTTGGTTTATTTGCAGAGGATAGAGGAAGTATTTCTACATCCTCATCAACAAGGGCTTGTGAGCTGGAGACTGGTTTGTAAGCTTTGCGTTTTTGGTTCCTGCGCTTAGGGGGAAGGCTAAGAACGGTTGAGGGAGTTGATAGGGGTTCAGAGATAGGAGGTTCGGTGGAAAGGGGTTCATGTTGGGCCTCACTTTGGGTATCTTTGGGCGGTGATTCTTCCGGCAGAGGAGCTTCATAAACGATAATTGATAATGGCTCGATTTTACGATCAGGTTCTTGATAGCTCCTTGGTGGGCATTCTTGGTGATTCCATGTGCTCGGTTGCCTTGTCTCAAGATCTTTGAATGATCATTGCTCCCCATATTATAGTGTCGCATGCATTCATCATCCATCCTCCCGCCCCATCTTCCTGTGCATTTTCCTCTGCATCAATCTGTCCAGTCTTAAATTCATCTCTGGCTGACTTGTCCTTTGGGTGCCCTGGTTGGTAGATGGCGTCCTTGAGCTCTTCAAAGGTTGTGTTCAGCTTCTGAATTTCCTTAGTTTGCTCTAGGATGGCATTGAGAATGTTTGTTAAGAACTGAGTCAGCTGAGCTATTGTGGCACTTGCAGAGTTATTGTCAACTGGAGGGTGCTTGGACGTTATCCTTTCCTCTGCTTCAATGATTCCTCTCAAGAACTTGGCATCCATCCTAATCATCTTCTTCACTTGCAAGGTTCCCATAGGCACAGCCTTAAATTGGCATATCCTACATATAACATGAGGGTATGGGAAGTGCTTACTGCCAGACTTGGAGACTCTCATCATGTGGTGCAACATCACCACACAGAGGTTGATTGGCAATTTTTTCATCAACCTCCATAACAGAAAGGTGTCGTAGTTGGTGATAATGTTGCGGCTTCCAGACCGAAGAACTATTACTTTGGAGATGACATGGCAGAGAGCTCTCGGCAACAGAGGTAAGTGGGCGGCCGACTCATATTGGAGCTTGGTCACAACCTCTGTTTCCAGTGCCTGTTTGAGGTAATTCAGTTTGGAGTCACTGGCAGGCGGCATCTCCTCCCGATAAGGTAGATCGAGCATTAAGGACATGGATCGCGCTTCCAGATTGATCTCGATTCCATTAACCATGGTTTGAACAATGGAACTTCCGTTCGGATGAAGATTGGCGTAGAACATTCTGACACATTCCTCTGAAAATTCTCCCGGCCACTCATTGAACGCTGTCCAGCCTTGTGCCTCAAAAATTTCATCTACCTCGAGCCCATAGTAGTTGAAGTCGTCGAAATTTACACTTGCCGGCGTCAGAATTGGAATTGCTAGCTGCCGACTGTATTTCTCGAATTCCTCCTTGCCGATGAATCTCTCGTCATGGTCGTGGACAGTTCTAGAGCTTCTTACTTGAGTTTTCTGATTTTTCTTGGCCATTGCAGAGGTTTGGGAATTTGGCTTAGGGTTTGAGATTTAGGATTCGAGAGGGAGAGGGAAATTGAAATGATGACGACGAGTTGTGAGGAGTCGATCGGGTTAGCTTATCTACCGCATCTGACCTAGTATGAGTCATTTGGGTCATGTGCTCAAGACGTGACCGGTCACCGCTTACTATAGTTCTATCGATTCCGATGATTTGATTGTTGCGATTGTAATCATGCTGAAATCTATGTATGTACAGAGACGAAGCGAGCATAGTTATATGACACATAAACCTATCTCATGGCGATTTTTTTGAAGCGAATCAAGCCCTAAAGGTTTAGTGAAGATGTCAGCTAGTTGATTTTCAGAATTAACAAAGTTTAACATTATATTATTGCATTCAACATGCTCTCTAATGAAATGATGTCTTAAATCTATGTGCTTTGTGCGTGAGTGTTGAATGGGATTTTTGGTTAACTTAATGGCACTTGTATTGTCACAGAATATAGGCACATTCTTAAAATCATAGCCAAAATCAAGAAGTTGTTGTTTTATCCAAAGTACACGAGAGCAAAGAACTTCCGGTGGCTATATATATTCCTTGGCGGTTGACATCGCCACTGAAGCTTGTTTTCTGGAGCACCATGAGATCAGACAACCTCTTAAAAACTGACAAGAGCCACTTGTGCTCTTTCTATCAAGCTTGCAGCCACCAAAATCAGCGTCAGCATAAGCATATAAGTTAAATTCACAGCCTCTTAGATAGAATAATCCTAATTCCATAGTTCCTACCAAGTATCTAATAATTCGTTTTACAGCTATCATGTGAGACTCTTTTGGATCACTTTGAAATCTAGCACATAGGCATACACTGAATTGAATGTCCGGTCTACTGGCAGTAAGATAAAGGAGTGATCCAATCATACCTCTATATAATTTTTGATCAACTGCTTTACATGTCTCATCTCGGTTCAGTTTGCAAGAAGTAGACATTGGAGTGCTTATCTCCTTGCTTCCTTTCATGCTGAACTTTTTGATCAACTCTTTAATGTATTTGCTTTGACTTATGAATATGCCATTTTTCAGTTGTTTAACTTGCAGACTAAGGAAATAATTTAGTTCACCCATCAAGCTCATTTCAAACTCCTCTTTCATCAAGCTAGAAAATTTTCTGCATAGACTTTCATTAGTGGCACCAAATATTATATCATCTACATAGACTTGTACAATTAACATGTCTTTATCTTAATGCAATGTGAATAAAGTTAAGTCAATCTTACCTCGACTGAAGCCTTTTTTAATCAGAAATGTGCTTAACCTTTCATACCAAGCTCTGGGAGCTTGTTTCAAACCATAAAGAGCTTTGTTCAATTTGTAAACATGATTTGGACAGCTTGTGTTTTCAAACCCGGGAGGTTGTTCAACATAGATTTCTTCTTTCAGAAAACCATTTAGAAATGCACTTTTAACATCCATTTGAAAAAGTTTGAAATCTTTATGACATGCAAAAGCAAATAGTATTCTAATGGCTTCAAGACGTGCAACAGGAGCATAAGTTTCATCAAAATCTATTCCTTCTTCCTGATTATATCCTTTAGCTACTAGTCTAGCTTTGTTTCTAGTTATGATGCCATTTTCATCCAATTTATTTCTAAACACCCATTTTGTTCCTATGATGGATTTGTTTGGAGGTTTTCTAACAAGATGCCATACATTATTTCTTTCAAACTGATTTAATTCTTCTTGCATGGCAGTGATCCATGAGCTATCTGTCAATGCATCTTCTATGCACTTTGGTTCTAGATTTGATACAAATGCAGAGTGCTGAATGAAGTTATTTTTAAAATGGGATCTAGTTCTTGTACCTTCATTTACCTCACCTAGTATGTTTTCTTGTGGATGACTGGATCTGTATTTGAAGGTCCTGCTGATCTGCTCACGAGTTTCTGTCTGATCAGGTAAAATTCCAGGAGTCTGTCCTTCCTTTGTTATTTCAGCTGGCTGTTCCTCTGCTGTTTGGGTCTCTGTAATCTGTTGTTTTTCTGTCGATGGGAACAGCTCTTCCTCTTCTTCTGATCCTGCATCTAGTTCTCGATTTCTTCTCGTGCCATTGTTAGACTCATTAAATAATACATGCATAGATTCTTCAACAATCATGGTTCGTTTGTTAAAAATTCTATAAGCTTTTGATGTAGAAGAGTAACCGAGAAAAATACCTTCATCACTTTTTGCATCAAACTTTCCAAGATTATCTTTCCCGTTGTTGAGGATTAAACATTTGCATCCAAAGGTTCTCAAGTAACCGATATTTGGGATTCTTCCCTTTAAAAGCTCATATGGAGTCTTTTTAACAATGGGGCGAATGAATGCACGGTTAATAATATGACATGCAGTATTAACGGCTTCTGCTCAAAAATATTTTGGTAGGTTCTGTTCTATGAGTATGGTTCGTGCCATTTCTACTAGCACTCTATTTTTCCTTTCTACTACACCATTTTGTTGGGGAGTTCTTGGAGCAGAGAAATTATGTGTTAAGCCATTCGAGTCACAGAATTCATCAAAATAAAAGTTTTGAAATTCCTTGCCATGATCACTTCTAATAGCACAGATGATTAGGTTTAATTCTTTTTGAATCTTTTTGAAAAAGCATATGAATGTTTTCAATGCATCATTCTTGTATACTAAGAAGTAAATCCAACAGAAACGAGAATAATCATCTACTATTACTAGACAGTAACACTTACCTCCCAAGCTTGCTGTTCTTGCTGGTCCAAATAAATTCATGTGTAGCAGTTGTAATGGTTGCTTGGTTGTGCTTGAATGATGACTTCACTTGTTTTCCTTTGGCACATGCATCACATAATTCATCCAAGCTATAGTTGGCTTCAGGCAGTTCCTTTACTAGTTTTAGTTTGGACAGTTTTGATAGTATTTTGATGTTGCAGTGTCCCAAACGTCTATGCCAGAGCCAGCTGCTTTCCTGTTGACTTGCTACTAAACACATTTTGTTGTTAGGAAGATCATCAATATAGAGTACATAAACATTACCTTCCCTTTTTCCGTTTAGCATTTTTTTTTCCAAATGACAGATTAATAATTGAGCAGCATTGATTATCAAAATTAACTTTAAAACCGTTATCACACAATTGACTTATGCTTATTAGGTTATGTTTTAATCCTTTAACATGAAGAACATTTTCTATGCATAGGGAGGAAGGATTACCTATTTTTCCTATGCCTATTACTTTGCGCTTACTGTTGTCTCCAAGGATTACATTTCCACCGAATTGTTTTTGTAGACTGCTGAAACATTTTTCATTTCCTGTCATATTTCTTGAGCACCCGCTGTCCAAGTACCATTTGCTATTTTTCAGTCGGGTTAGCTCCTCTCCTTCCTACAAAAGAAATCTTTAGTATTTAGGTACCCAAATTTCTTTGGGTCCTAAAGAGTTAGTGCTGTTATATGTTCCTTTTGGAACCCATATCATTTTTATTTTATTGGTGTTCTTTTTATACTAGCATGAATAAACATTATGCCCTTTTCTGCCACAATGAAAGCATTTAACAAAAGGTATTGTGGAGTAAGACATGTTTGCTGTATTTGCTTTGGATATTAAATTTTTGTTTTGCATCCTTGCTGTTGCCATACCTGAGTGGCTTATGGAGGGCTGATCATACTTTGAGATTTGTTTACCAGTTGTCATAGATGCTGGAATGAATCCTATTCCTTCCTTTCTGTATGGGCTGCGTTGAGCTCCCAGTATTGCATCTGGTCTATCCTTTCCATTAACAAATCTTGCCAGTGATGCTTCTAGGTCGAGGTTCTTACTCTGCAGAGCTTTGTTCTCTTAAGCGTCTACGATTTTCTTCCATCAGCTTAGTTTCTTTTACGTGCATATTGGCATAATCAGTCATGAATGGTTTAAGATCTGGAATGGTAGGATATGACAGTCTATCCATCTCTCGACTTAGTACATCATTCAACTCCTCAAGCTCAGCAATTTTCTTTATCATATCTATGCTTGAGCTTTCTGTACATCTTGTCAGTCCTTCAGAGTTACATTCATTCAGTTTGACATGGAGCTTTTCGTTTATTTGAACTAAACGTTTGTTTTCAATATGTAATGCACATAGTTTAGAATTAAGATAATCATAGTCTGCGTGGAGTGTGTCTTTTATAGCATCTGTTTTATCTTCTAAAGTATTTTTTAAAGCAAGTATTTCCTTCTTCAGACATTCATTTTCATCCTTAAATTTATGCATGCATATCTTCATGGTTTTACAGTCAGTTTTGGCATGTAGGTATTTAGCATACAATTCATCAAATACATCTTGTAATTGTTCATTAGAATCATCATAGTCAGTGGTATTTACCTCAGTTTCATCCTCATGATCTGCATAAGGCATAGGTTGTTTTCTTCGTTTTTCTCTGTCTCAGTCTGACTTTTTTCAGATGAACTTTCATCCTCATCACTCCAGGCTGCCATAGCTCGTTTTCTCCTTCTATCTTTGTATTTTGATCTTTTGAGCAGTGGGCATTCGTTCCTGAAGTGTCCTGGTTTGTTGCAATTGAAGCAGTTTCTATCTTGTCTTTCTTCACCCCTATTGTTTCTTCCAGTGCCCCTTCTTCTTCTAAACTTGTTTCTTCTGAGAAAACTTTTGAATTTGCGAGTTAGCAGTGCAATGTCTTCATCAGAGAAAGAATCACTTACCTGCTGGTCGTTGATCTTTAATGCAATTCCTTCTGGGCGTTCGTTTGTTTTCTTCAGTGATAGTTCCTTGGCCATTAGCTTGCCAATCAGTTCATCCAGTGACATTTGAGGAAAAGTTGGATTTTCCTCTATGCCATCTACTTTAGAGCCGAACGTTGGCAGCACAGCTCTTAATATCTTCCACTTTAGTTCTTCAGGTTTGAATACCTTTCCTAGATTCTTTAGAGGATTTGTAATGTTAGTGAATCTAGTAAACATTTGAGTTATTAACTCACCTCGAACCATTTTGAAGTTCTCATATTCATGCATGAGCAAGTTCACTCGGGTCTTCTTGACTTGAGTGGTTCCTTAATGCGTTACTTCCAACTGATCCCATATTTCTTTGGCAGAGTTGCAAGCACTGTTTCGGTTGAACTCATTAGGATCCAGTGCACAATACAGAAGGTTCATAGCTCTGTCATTCATTGATATGAGCTTGTTATCTTCATCATTGTATTCTCGTTCAGCCTTGGGGATACGTATCCCATCTAGACCAGTTTTGGAGGTGCAGGTGATTTTTGAAGGCAAGGGAAACTTCGTTGCCATTGAACATATGGGTTTGTCCCGAAACAGAGAAGTCTGCATATGCTTCAGTAGCCAAACAACTGACTGTAATGTGGCTGTTGCATCCTCTGTCCCGTATGTTGTTCTCTGTCCCGCTTCAGTAGCAGCATAGAAGTTGGCTGTTATTTAGCTGTGACATCCTCTATCCCGTATGCTGTTCTCTGTCCCGCTTCAAGCAGTCGAGCAGCTGACTGTGATGTGGCTGTGGCATCCTCTGTCCCATGTGCTGTCCTCTGTCCAGTATGTAGTAGCATAACAGTTAGCTGTATGATGGCTGTTTTTGTCTGCTGTAAATTAAATGATCTTTGTTTGTCTAATCCTGCAGACTTGTTTTCAGATTATTAGTCTTATATAAATCATAGTTCTTAATTCTTTGTTATCATCAAAATTATCCTTGTATTTCCAACACTCCCTAAAAACTCAAAGGGGAAAGTTTAACAATTTGCTGATCATGGAGAGCACGTGCTTCATACTTCTTATAACTAGAAACTCTCAAAACCTTTTCCCAGCATCTAAACCATCCTTAACAAATTGGTAGTTGTTTTTAGGTTAAGAAGGATCCAATATTTAACTTCTTTGACAAAATGAACTTAGTCCACATCAGAAGGGCAGTGCTAGGCTAAGTGAATGACAGCAACGGTTAATTAACCAAACTATGGTTAGTTAACTCTAGTTTTATTAACTATAGTTTGTAAACTGTGGTTATATTTAATCATGGTGAAGTTTAGATTTGTTTCTATAAATATGTACAAAGTGTGTAAGTTTGGGGGCATCGGTCTTGGAGATCTGAAGCTCTCCTGTGTACTCTCAAGAGTGTGCTCTCAAGTTCTTCTTGTAAGTTCTTTTTAGGGATTTCCTGAAAGGGAAACTCCCTAACGCTTTCTATTATGTTTTCTCTCTAAAAAATATGTTTGCTTTAAATTTTGAGTAAAGCCGGAGCTGGTTTTGACCAAGAATATGGAAAATTTTCCTTCATAACCTTTTGTTTTAATTCCTATTTTTAAATGTTGAACTCCTTTTGTAATACTTGTTAAAAAATTTGGACAACAGTAAAATATTCCTGCATTCTGAGACATATCTACTTCTATAGTAGCTATTGCTGCTTGTTCTGGATTTGTCCATATGCAGACATAGATAACCTTTCACATCCAGACAGTAAGAGAGGACTGGGACCAGAACACTCTGGCATCTAGAAAGATTCAAGATCTAGATGGAGACAGACTACCTTGAAAAAGCGGATGGGAGCGGACTACCTCTTTGAAAAAGACAGAACGATTAATTAACCAAACTATGGTTAGTTAACTCTAGTTTTATTAACTATAGTTTGTAAACTGTGGTTATATTTAATCATGGTTAAGTTTAGATTTGTTTCTATAAATATGTACAAAAATTAGTTTTTGAACAAATCTTTCTCTAATTCTCCATATTTCTAATCTTTTATCCCATAATTCTCTAATTTTATCATGTCGTTCTTTTAATTTAAAATGAAGATAATCTTCTGATAAATTACCTTTTCTAATATTTCTTTGACAGTCATAGTAAAAATATTCATTAGTATCTAAATTCCAAAAAAGTTCTAATCTTAAAAGATCTTCAAAAATTCTAACTGTATCCATACTTTTTTCTGGACATTTTATTACGATGGGATCTTCATAAATTGTTGTAAATTCATTCATACATTCTTCTGCTTCATTATCTTCTAATGTAGAGATAGGGTTATAATCTGTAAATCTAACACTCGTACTAGTTTTATTTCTATTCTTAAACCATCATTTGTGATTCTATCTATGAAATTTAGCCATCTTCTTTGATTGGATCTTTTTTCATTCATTTTATTATAAAACTTTACTATGGCTTCACAGTCAGTTCTAACGGTAATTTCAGGTTTAGATAGGATGAATAATCTGAAGGAATCTAAAGCATAATTTATAGCTAGTAATTCTGACTCAATACTTGTTCTATTTCCTTTTTCTTTATATTGACCACTACTATATCTTACTACTTTTTCTGTATTTTTGGGAGAGTATTTATTAGGTTTTGATAATAAAACTGCTCCCCAACCTAGATGAGATCCATCGGTTTCTATAATTAAGTAATCAGAATCTAAAGGTAATTCTAAAGGAGGTATTTGTTTAACCCTTTCTTTGATTTGTTGGACTAGTTCAATATCTTCTTGACTAAAATTTCGTTGTTCTTTTAAACTAGTTTTAGCATATAAAGGTCCTGCTAATTTTCCTAAATCCTTTATAAATGGTCTTGCATAATTTAATACTCCTAAGAATTTTTGTATTTCTTTTAAATTATTTAATTTGTCAGGAAAACTAAATATTTTTTGACAGATATGTTGTTGTAATTCTATTTTTTCTTTTCCTATGATTACTCCTAAAAATTCTATTTTTTCTTTAGCTAATTGCATTTTCTTTTTACTAATAATAATTCCATGTTCTAAAAATGCCTTTAAAACTAATTGTAAATGTCCTAAATGTTCTTCTTTAGATTTACTGAAAACTAAAATGTCATCGATATATACTATTACAAATTCTGAATATTTTCTAAATACTTCGTCCATTTTTCTCTGAAATATGGAAGGTGCATTCTTAAGACCGAATGGCATTACTAACCATTCAAAATGACCTTCTGGACAAGTAAAAGCTGTCCAAGGTACAGTCTTCAGACATTCTAACTTGCCAAAACCCAGATTTACAACCAAATTTACTATAAATTTTTCTATCTTTAATTCGTTCTAGCAATTCATTTTTATTGGGGATTAAATATCCATCATCTATTGAATTATCATTTAATCTTTTATAATTTATAACCATTCTGGATTTTCCTCTAAGTATCTCACTATGGTTTCTTACAATAAATGCAGGGGATCTATGTGGACTATCTGACTTTCTTATGACTTTTAATTTAAGCAAATCAGTTATATGCTCTTTAAAATCTTTTCTATCAGCTTCTGAAGCATCTATAGTTCCTGCTTTAATCACGAGATTTTCATTTAGTAATCGTAAATGACAAACAGATCTTTATACTAATATTTCTGTATATCTTCTCCAATGATTTCTAGCTTTTTTAACTTAGAAATTAATTGTGTAATTCGTTATTAAAAGTATTTCTTTTTCTATCTTCAAGTAGTAAATCTAATTTTGTATTTACTCTTAATAATAAACTGATAATAGTATTATTTTGCCTAATTATAGTTTTATCTTGTGTAGGTGTGGGATCAAGTTTGCTAAATCCTTCTGCTGGAGACAAATATTTTTCTGTTTCTAATAAAGCTTCTTAATCTTACAGCACATGACCCCCAATTATGGATGATTATTCTCGTTTCTGTTGGGTTTACTTCTTAGCATACAAAAATGATGCCCTGAAAATATTTATATACTTCTTCAAAAAGAACTAAACCTAAATATCTGTGCTATTAGAAGTGATCATGGCAAGGAGTTTCAAAATTTTTATTTTGATGAATTTTGTGAATCGAATGGGCTGTCACATAACTTCTGCTCCAAGAACTCCCCAACAAAATGGTGTAGTGGAACGAAAAAATAGAGTGCTAGTAGAAATGGCTCGAACCATGCTTATAGAACAGAATCTACCTAAATATTTTTTGCTGAAGATGTTAATACTGCATGTCATATCATTAACCGTGCATTCATTCGCCCCATTCTTTAAAAGACTCCATATGAGCTTCTAAAGGGAAGAACCCCAAACATCGGTTACTTAAGAACCTTTGGATGCAAATGTTTTATCCTCAACAATGGGAAAGATAATCTTGGAAAGTTTGATGCAAAAAGTGACGAAGGTATTTTTCTCGGTTACTCCTCAGCATCAAAAGCATATAGAATTTTTAATAAACGAACCATGATTGTTGAGGAATCTATGCATGTATTATTTAATGAGTCTAACAATGGGATCAGAAGAAATCCAGAACTAGATGCAGGATCAGAAGAAGAAGAAGAGTTGTTCCCATCGACAGAAACACAACAAATTACAGAGATCCAAACAGCTGACGAACAGCCAGCTGAAATAACAGAGGAAGGACAGACTCCTGGATTTCTACCTGATCAGATAGAAACTCACGAACAGATCAGCAGATCCTTCAAATACAGATCCAGTCATCCACAAGAAAACATAGTAGGTGAGGTAAATGAAGGTACAAGAACAAGATCTTATTTTGAAAATAATTTCATGGAACATTCTGCATTTGTATCAAATCTAGAACCAAAATGTATAGATGATGCATTGACAGATAGTTCATGGATCACTACCATGCAAGAAGAATTAAACCAGTTTGAAAGAAATAATGTATGGCATCTTGTTAGAAAACCTCCAAACAAATCAATCATAGGAACTAAATGGGTGTTTAGAAATAAATTAGATGAAGATGGTATCATAATTAGAAACAAAGCTAGACTAGTAGCTAAAGGATATAATCAGGAAGAAGGAATAGATTTTGATGAAACTTATGCTCCTGTTGCACGTCTTGAAGCCATTAGAATACTGCTTGCTTTTGCATGTCACAAAGATTTCAAACTTTTTCAAATGGATGTTAAAAGTGAATTTCTGAATGGTTTTCTGAAAGAAGAAGTCTATGTTGAACAACCTCCCGGGTTTGAAAACACAAACTTTTCAAATCATGTTTACAAATTGAACAAAGCTCTTTATGGGCTGAAACAAGCTCCCAGAGCTTGGTATGAAAGGTTAAGCACATTTCTGATTGAAAAAGGTTTCAGTCGAGGTAAGATTTACCTAACCTTATTTACCTTGCACGAGGATAATGACATGTTGATTGTGCAAGTCTATATAGATGATATAATATTTGGTGCTACTAATGAAAGACTGTGCAGAAAATTTTCTTGCTTGATGCAAGAGGAATTTGAAATGAGCCTGATGGGTGAACTAAATTATTTCCTTGGTCTACAAATTAAACAACTGAAAAATGGCATCTTCATAAGTCAAAGCAAGTACATTAAAGAGTTGATCAAAAAGTTCAGCATGGAATGAAGCAAGGAGATAAGCACTCTAATGTCTACCTCTTGCAAACTGAACCGAGATGAGATAGGTAAAGCAGTTGATCCGAAATTATATAGAGGTATGATTGGATCACTCCTTTATCTTACTGCCAGTAGACCGGATATTCAATTCAGTGTATGCCTATGTGCTAGATTTCAAAGTGATCCAAAAGAGTCTCACATGATAGCTGTAAAACGAATTATTAGATACTTAGTAGAAACTAAGGAATTAGGATTATTCTATCCAAGAGGCTGTGAATTTAACTTATATGCTTATGCTGACGCTGATTTTGGTGGCTGCAAGCTTGATAGAAAGAGCACAAGTGGTTCTTGTCAGTTTTTAGGAGGTTGCTTGATCTCATGGTGCTCCAGAAAACAAGCTTCAGTAGCAATGTCAACTGCCGAAGCAAAATACATAGCTGCTGGAAGTTACTGCTCTCAGGTACTCTAGATAAAACAACAACTTCTTAATTTTGGTTGTGATTTTAAAAATGTACCTATATTCTGTGACAATATGAGTGCCATTAAGTTAACCAAAAATCCCATTCAACACTCACGCACAAAGCACATAGATTTGAGACACCATTTCATTAGAGAGCATGTTGAATGCAATAATATAGTGTTAAAACTTTGTTAATTCCAAAAATCAACTAGCTGACATTTTCACTAAGCCTTTAGGACTTGACTCGTTCTCAAGAATCTGCCATGAGATAGGATTATGTGTCATATAACTATGCTCTGTTCTGTCTCTGTATGTACCTAGATTTCAGCATGATCACAGTCGCACAACAGCCGACTACAACTGTTAAAACTAGAGTAAGCAGCTGACCGGTCACGTGCTGAGCACATGACCTAGTTGACTCATACTAGCCTGTATGCATTATAAGTTAACCCGACTGGGCAGCTCCTCACAGTTCGTCGTCTCCATTTCAAAATTTCCCTCTCCCTCTCGAATCCTAAATCTCAAACCCTAAGCTAAATCCCCAAACTTCTGCAATGGCCAAGAAAAATCAGAAAACTCAGGCAAAACGCTCCAGAACTGTCCACGACAACGAAGAGAGATTCACAGGCAAGGAGGAATTCGAAAGATACAGGCGGCAGCTAGCAATTCCAATTCTGACGCCGGCAAGTATAAATTTCGATGACTTTAACTACTATGGACTTGAGGTGGATGAACTTTTTGAGGCACAAGGCTGGACAGCATTCAACGAGTGGCCGGGAGAATTTTCAGAAGACTGTGTCAGAATGTTCTACGCCGATCTTCATCCGACCGGGAACTCCTCTGTTCAGACTATGGTAAACGGAATTAAAATCAACCTGGAAGCACGATCCATGTCACTAATGCTCGATCTATCCTACCAAGAGGAGATGCCGCCTGTCAGTGACTCCAAACTGAATTACCTCAAGCAAGCACTAGAAACAGAGGTTGTGACAAACCTCCAATATGAGTCGGCCGCCCACTTAACCCTGTTGCCGAGAGCTCTCTGCCATGTCATCTCCAAAGTAATAGTTCCTCGGTCAGGAAGCCGTAACATCATCACCAACTACGACGCATTTCTGCTATGGAGGTTGATGAAGAAATTACCCATAAACCTCTGTCAGGTGATGTTGCACCACATGACAAGAGTCTCCAAGTCCGGCAGTAAGCACTTCCTATACCCTCATGTTATATGTAGGATATGCCGACTTGAGGCTGTGCCTATGGGAACCCTCCAAGTGAAGAAGATGATCAAAATGGATGCAAAGTTCTTAAGAGGAATCACTGAGGCAGAGGAAAGGCTAACGTCCAAGCACCCTCCAGTTGACAATAACTCTACAAGTGCCACAACGGCTCAGCTGACTCAATGCTTGACAAACATTCTCAATGCCATCCTGGTGCAGACAAAGGAAATTCAGAAGTTGAACACCACCTTTGAAGAACTTAGGATACTATTTGCCAACCAGAGTACCCTAAGGCCAAGTCAGCCAGAAAAAAATTCAAGATTGGACAGAAAGACACTCAGGAAAATGCACAAGTGCATGGACAGAAGGATGCAAAGGAAAATGCACAAGAAGATGGACAGAAGGATGAACAAATGAATGCAGATTACCATGATATGGGGAGCAATGACCATTCTGTAACTCCGGATAAGGCAACTGAGCAACCAGTGCACATGGAATCACCTACAGAGTGCCCAACTATGAATCTTCTGTTTGAAGGAGCTACTGAAGAACCTGATGCAGAAACTGAGCCATTATCAATCACCATCTATGAATCCCCTCTACAGGAAGAACCAATGTCCAAAGATACCCCAGCTGAGACCCAACCTGAACCCCTTACCATTGAACCTTCTATCTCTGAACCCCCATCAGCTCCCTCAACCGTTCCTAGCCTTCCCCCTAAGCGCAAGAACAAAAAACGCAAAGCTCACAAACCGGTCTCCAGCTCACAAGTCCTTATTGATGAGGATGTAGAAATACTTCCTCCATCCTCTGCAGCTAAACCAAAACATCAACGTCCTAAACCTCCTGGCTGTCGAACATCATCTAGGCGCAGAAATATCTAGTTGAAAACTTAGCTTAGGCTTAGCTTAACTACTGTTTTAGTTTGGTTGAATGTTTAGATGTTGTTTTCTGTGAATGGATGCTTGCTTGTTTATCTACTTCAATGAATGGTTGAACTTTTCGTTATGACTGTCTGATTATGTCTTCTGCCTAATCTGTCAAATTTTAGCTATGTTGCATTTTATATATAAGCTTTTTGAGATGACAAAAGGGGGATAAAGAAGAATTATTGTTAAGGGAGAGAAAAATGAGGAGAAAAATTGTTACATACAATTTTTCTGGCTCAATCAGAGAGGGAGCCATGAGCAATGAACAGGTAAGTAAAATAGATGCACCAATTCAGGGAGAGTCATGAAAAGGTATGGCAAATTTCCAAGTCAAATTGATAGTTTACAAAAACATAAATCAATAATTCTTAATTTGTTTGTCATCATCAAAAAGGGGAAGATTGTTGGAATTATAAGGATAATTTTGATGATAGCAAAGAATTAAGAACTATGATTTATATACGACTAATAATCTGAAAACAAGTCTGCAGGATTAGACAAACAAAGATCATTTAATTTACAACAGACAAAAACAGCCATCATACAGCCAACTGCTGTGCTACTACATACTGGACAGAGGACAGCACACGGGACAGAGGATGCCACAGCCACATCACAGTCAGCTGCTCCACTGCTCGAAGCGGGACAGAGAACAGCATACAGGACAGAGGATGCCACAGCCACAATTCAGTCAGCTGTTCGACTAATGAAGCATAAGAAGATTTCTCTGTTTCGAAACAGACCCTTGTGTTCAACGGCAGAAGAATTTTTCTTGCTTCAAAAATCACCTTCACTCACAACAGACTGAAGCATTTCAAACAGAAGATTTACAAGAGCTAAAATCATCCTCAATTTCACACAAAAGGAAAGCTCAATAATCAAGGGAAGAAAGCAGTCAAAGTCCTTGATCAAGTAAAGCAGTCAACCTGCACTGCATTTATTATGGACATACCATATCAACTCATCAGCTCACCGAGTCTCAGACAAAAGCTTAGCTAAATTAAGCTTTCAATCGTTGCCAGCAAATTCAAACTTCTACAACGCATTCAATGCAACGAAGACTTTGCACAAACACATCTGAAGGACCACTGGACAACACCACTTCCTCTCTGACGTGAAGAACCGAGCGCCAACAGCAACGTTCCTCAACGGCTCCTGCATAGGAAAGAAACTCTATAAGAAGGGAGTCACAGCAACGAAGAAACGTGGTGGAGAAAGAGAGAAAAATAGAGAGAGAACATAAAGAAAACAGAATTAGAGAGAACCCAAGCAAAAACAGAGATATACAAGAACTCTACCACTCTACTCAAAAATATCCTACTGCTGGTCACGAACTCCACTACTCCACACAAACAAATCTTGCTGCAAATCATACTGAAGAAATCTCTCTCAGCAACCTCTCCGATCATCTCATCTGAATCACATCATAAACACTTAACATTCATGAGATAGATCCTGTGCTCAATCTTGTTTATTTTCTTGTAACCTCTTACTAACAGTGTAAAGGTGGTGCTGCAGGCACCGGTAAAGGAAGCTCAGGTAGAGCTTGGTGTAAGCTCTTAGACCTTGTAATAGTGCTAGCAAATCAGCCAGGGGGACAGGCGTGTCCAGTAGGCTGTTAGGGGTTGTCTTGGCGAAGAAACCCGGTAGAGTAAGTGTGCTTGGCGAAGCACTTTGCTCAAGGTGTATTTGTAGCTTATTAAAGGTCTAGTGAAGCTTTGGCTCTGATGATAGAGCGACCATGGATGTAGGCAAAAGGGTTTGCCGAACCACGTTAAATACCCTGAGCACTACTCTTTGTCAATTATGTCAGTAAACACTCTACTCTCTGTGCTGCAAGTTACAGTATTGACACAGCCGGCTGTTAGTTCGTTGCAAGTAGGATAAGAAATTTAACGAAAATTTTTATAGACTAACTCAATTCACCCCTCCCCTCTTGAGTTAATCTTGCAGGAATATCTAACAAAAGGTATAAGATTCTTCTGCTTCTCCTCTTTCCTGGTGTAGAGCCTTGTCAAATTAAACTCTGATGCATCCCAGCACAGATCGAGTAAAAGATGATTGAAGCAGATGCATCAATCAGTTCCTAGCTGGTGTATTCCTTGTGGCATTAAAATCTGATGCCTTCCGGCACGGCTCCAGTAAACGATGATTGAGTAAAATGCATCCATCAGTTTAGTCCTTATATATGGTTTTGAGAAATTCATTTCTCCACAAATTTGCAATTCTAAGCTCAGAAATTAGCAAACTTACAAACAAACTTCCACATTTATATTAAAAGCAAACATACTAAGATCTACTAAAACCAAAACAGTTAGTTTCTAGCTTCAGAATTAAACTGAAATGGTGAGATCACACAAAAACAAGAACAAATTCTAAAATGGAAACTCAAAAGCCATTAAAACAATGGGATGAACTTGATAAAGATTCAAGTACAAGCATCCGCATACTGAACATTGAATCATTTCATTTCATAAATGGAATAGGAAAAATTCAATGAATCGAAAGCATTACTAGAATATGTCTAGGAACAGATAGTTTAGCAATTTGTCCAAATATTTTAAACAAATCTGTGGTTCTTCCTCTCATTTTTCTTTTTCATTTTAGTTTTATTTTTTCATAGTTTGACAAGGGCAACCAAAAAGGTCCTAACTAATTAGCTAAAGACATCCTCGGCTGCCTAATTGTATCACATAACACCCTCTCTCAAAATGCTTCGGAAATTAAGGGCCTATTGTCAAAATATTCACAAACTAATTGCATACCTTCTAACCCATCAGGACCAACTAGTGAGAAACCAAACTACAAGAACTACAACAATTGAAGCTTAACACCACGCACCTAAACAGAAAAATCTATGCTGGTAGTTCAACCAGCTTTTTTTTTATCAAATTTTTGGGCAATAGAACATCACCTAAAAGAATTAAAGATAACAAACATAAAGCACCTAAAATTGAAGAAATAATTTTTAAATAAAAATAAATACTCAGTTGTACCTCTTCTGTAGCAGATAATCGCAAAATTGGAACACCCTAAGGGTTATAACTGAGGACATCAGACCTAGAAATCCGTTTGGGACTAAAGAGTAAACACCAACAAAATCCCTTTAGTGATGTATTGTTTTCAAGAGAAAGTAAAAAAATCAATATAAGACTCACAAGGAAGAGAGATCAGCAAAAGACGCCTTAACTAACTGCTCCAGGAACATACCCTTGACACCTACCGAACAAGGTATAATATTCTTCAGCTGCTCCTCTTTCCCGGGTGTAGAGCTTTGTGCCACTAAAATCTGATGCATCCCAATCCAGCAAATGTTGTTTGGGGTGAATGCGTCCATCAGTTCATTGCTGAAGAATAATTTCTATCAACAAATTATCAATTATAAGCAAAATGCTGGAGTACATTATAACAAACAAAATACCAAAATTGTGAAACAATGAATAACACAATGCCATGTTGCATACTTAACAACATTCTTGATAAAATATTTTTCAAGCACACAACTGATGCATGGATTGCAGACCACCATCTTCTTTCAAAAGTTTAATCTCTATGTGTGACACATTCAGAATAACCTGTAAAGATTGACAAAGAAAAATAAAGAATCAAATAAGTCAAAGTCGAAAACAGCTGAACTTGTTAAGAAATTAGCAAAATTACCAACAAACTTTTCACATTTCATTTATTAAAACAAAATTTCTACATTTAAACCAAACAGTTACTACTCTTTTCAGAATTGAACTGAAATGGTCAAACCACAAAAAAAAAAAACATATTTGAAAATGTGAACTCAAAAGCCATTAAAAGATTCAATTTTGAAAATATTGATGACAAAAATTGGAACATTTTATATATTCAAGTAAAAGCGTCTGCGTACCGGCCATTGAATCATTTCTTTTCTTAAATGGAATAGGAAATTTTCAATGAATCAATAGCATTACTAGAATTTGTCTAGCTACTTAGTTTCACGATTTGTCCAAAAATTTAAACCAATCCTTGGTTCTTCCTCTCAAATTACTTTTACTTTTTAGTTTCATTTATTCATAGTTTGCTAATTGCAACCAAGAGGCTCCTAACTAGTTAGCTAAAGACTCCTCTGCTACCTAATTGTATCACATAACACCCTTTCTCAAAATGCTTTGGAACCTAAGGGCCTATTGTCAAAATATTCACAAACTAAATGAATACCTTCTAACAAATCAGGTCCATCTACTGAGAAACCAAACTAAAAGAGCTACAACAATGGCAGCTTAATACTGCACTCCTAAACAGAAAGATCTATGCTGGTAGTTCAACCAGCTTTATTTTTTATCAAACTTTCGTGCATTAGAACATCACCTAAAAGAATTAAAGATAACAAACATAAAACGCCTAAAATGGAAGAAAGAATTTTTAAATAGAAATACTCAGTTGTACCTCTTCTGTGGCATATAAACGTAATTGTAATACTCCTATGAGTTATCATTGAGGACATCAGAGCTGGAAATGAATTTGGGACTAAGGGTAATGCCAACAAAATCTTCTATAGTGATGTATTGCTTTCAAGAGAAAGTAAAAAAAAAAAAAAAAATCAATGTAAGACTCACAAGGAAGAGAGATCAGCAACAGTCGCCTCAACTAACTGCTGCAGCAACACGACCGCGACGCCTATAGAACAACGTATAAGATTCTTCTCTGCTCCTCTTTCCCAGGTGTAGAGCTTTGTGCCACTAAATCTAATGCATTTCAGCATGAATCCAGTAAATGATGTTTGGGACGAATGCGTCCATCAGTTCATTGCTGAAGTATCATTTCTCTCCACAAATTATCAATTATAAGCACAATGCAGGAATACACTATAACAAACAAAGTACCAAACTTGTGAAACAATGAATAACACAATGCCATGCTGCATATTTAACAACATTCTTGATAAAATATTTTTTCAAGCTCACAAATGATGCATGGATCGCAGACCACCATCTTCTTCAAAAAGTTTCACATCTATGTGTGACACATTCGGAATAACCTGCAAAGATTGACAAAGAAAGACAAAGAAAAACAAAGAATCAAATAAGTTGAAGACAGCTGAACTTGTTCAGAAATTAGCAAAATTACCAACAAACTTTTCACATTTCTATTAAAAGCAAACACATTAAGAACAATTTAAACCAAACAGTTAGTTCTCATTTCAGAATTGAGCTGAAATGGTGAAACCACACAAAAAAAAAAAAAAAAAATTCGAAAATGGGAACTCAAAAAGCCATTAAAACAATCATTTTGAAAAAATATTGATGATAAAAATTGCAACATTTTATAGATTCAAGTAAAACACCTGCATCATATCGACCATTGAATCATTTCATTTCTTAAAAGGAATAGGAAATTTTCAATGAATCAAAAGCATTACTAGAATTTGTCTAGGTACTGAGTTTCGCAATTTGTCCAAATATTTTAAACCAATCTGTGGTTCTTCCTCTCATTTTACTTTTTCTTTTTAGTTTCATTTTTTCATAGTTTGCTAAGTGCAACCAAAAAGCTCCTAACTAATTAGCTAAAGACATCCTCTGCTACCTAATTGTATCACATAACATCCTCTCTCAAAATGCTTTAAAACCTAAGGGGGCCTATTGTCAAAATATTCACAAACTAAATGAATACTTTCTAACAAATCAGGTCCGTCTACTGAGAAACCAAACTAAAAGAACTACAACAATGGAAGCTTAATACCACACTCCTAAACAGAAAGATCTATTCTGGTACTTCAACCAGCTTTATTTTTATCAAATTTTCGTGCATTAGAACATCACCTAAAAGAATTAAAGATAACAAACATAAAATGCCTAAAATGGAAAAAAGAAAGTTTTAAATAGAAATACTCAGTTGTACCTCTTCTGTAGCAGATAGTCGTAATTGCAACACTCTTATGAGTTATCACAGAGGACATCAGAGCTGGAAATAAATTTGGGACTAAAGGGTAATGCCAACAAAATCTCTATAGTGATGTATTGTTTTCAACAGAAAGTAATAAAATCAACATAAGACTCACAAGAAAGAGAGATTCAGCTATGATGGCCTCTACTAACTGCTGAAGCAACACACCCTTGACAACTGCATAAAAGTATAAGATTCTTCAACTGCTGCTCTTTCCTGGTATGCCTTGTGGCATTAAAATCTGATGCATTCTAATGCAGATCCAGTAAACGATGATTGGGACGAATGTGTCTGTCAGTTCATTGCTGATGTATGATTTCGGGAAATCCATCTTCTCCATAAATTTTCAAATCTAGGCAAAATGCTGGAATACACAATAACAAACAAAGTACAGAATTTGAGAACAAAGAATAACACAATGCAATATTGCATATGTAACATCTTTTATAAAAGATTTTACAAGTCCATAACTGATGCATGGATCTCAGACCACCATTTTCTTGGGAAAGTTCCATCTCTGCTGTAATGACACATTCAGAATAACCTGTAAAGATTAACAAAAAAAAAATAAAGAATCAAATAAGTCAAAGACCGCTGAACTTGTTCAGAAATTAGCAAACTTACCAACAAACTTTTCACATTTCTATTAAAAGCAAACACATTAAAATCTATTTAAACCAAACAGTTAGTTCTCATTTCAGAATTGAAGCTGAAATGGTGAAACCACACAAAAAGAAAAAAAAAATATTCCAAAAATGGGAACTCAAAAGCCATTAAAACAATCAATTTTGAAAAAATTGGTGATAAAATCTGCAACATTTTAAAGATTCAAGTAAAGTGTCCGCATACTAATCATTTCATTTCTTAAAAGGAATAGGAAAATTTCAAAGAATCATAAGCATTACTAGAATTTGTGTACTGAGTTTCTCAATTTGTCCAAATATTGTAAACCAATCTGTGGTTCTTCCTCTCATTTTACTTTTACTTTTTAGTTTCATTTTTTCATAGTTTGAGAAGTGCAACCAAAAAGCTCCTAACTAATTAGCTAAAGACATCCACTGCTACCTAATTGTATCACATAACACCCTCTCTCAAAATGCTTTGTGAACCTAAGGGCCTATTGTTAAAATATTCACAAGCTAAATGCATACCTTTCTAACAAATCAGGTCCATCTACTGAAAAGCCAAACTCAAAGAACTACAACAATTTAAGCTTAAAACTGCACTCCTAAACAACAAGATCTATGCTGGTTGTTCAACCAGCTTGAATTTCTATCAAAATTTTGTGCATTAGAACATCACCTACAAGAATTAAAGATAACAAACGTAAAACACCAAAAAATGGAAGAAAGAATTTGTAAATAGAAATACTCAGCTGTACCTCTTCTGTAGCAGATAATCGCTAATTGCAACAACCTTATGAGGTATCACTGAGGACATCAGAGCTGAAAATCAATTTGGGACTAAAGGGTCATGCCAAGAAAGTCTCTATAGTGATGTACTGTATCCAATAGAAAGTAAAAAAATCAACATAAGATTTACAACGAACAGATATTCAGCAACAGTGCCCTCAACTAACTGTTGCAGCAACATGTCCTTGACACCTATAGAACAAGGTATAAGATTCTTCTCCTTCTCCTCTTTCCCAGGTGTAGAGCCTTGTGCCACTAAAATCTGTTGCATTTCCAGCATGAATCCAGTAAATGATGTTTGTGGCGAATGCATCCATCAATTCATTGCAGACGTATCATTTCACTCCACAAATTTTCAATAATAAGCACAATGCTGGAATACACAATAACAAACAAAGTACTAAGCTTGGGAAAAAATGAATAACACAATGCCATGCTGCATATTTAACAAAATTCTTGACAAAATATTTCACAAGCTCATAACTGATGCATAGATCTAAGACCATCATCTACTTCGAAAAGTTTCACCTCTATGTGTGACACATTTAGAATAACCTGCAAAGAATAAGAATGAGAAACAAATAATCTAACAATC
>CM034145.1:3353104-3410482 GCA_019914995.1 Acanthochlamys bracteata
TAAGTAGATCTTAGTTTGTTTGGTTTTAATAGAAATGTGAAAAGTTTATTGGTAAGTTTGCTAATTTTCGTACAGGATTCAGCTGTCTTGATTTGTTTGATTCACAATCTTTTCAGGTTATTCTGGATGTGTAATGCTCTGAAGTATAACTTTCGGAAGAAGCTGGTGTTCTGAGATCCATGCACCAGTTATGAACTTGCGTAAAATCTTTTAATAAAAAAAGTTGTTACATATTCAGCATTGCATTGTGCTATTCTATGTTTCTCAATTTTATAGTTTTCTGTTTCTGTGTATTCCAGCATTATGTCTTAGAATTAGACGTTCGTGGAGAAGATGGATTTCTGAAGCCATATATGTTAGCAATGAATTGATGCATACTTGCTGCAATCATCATTCACTGCCTCTTTGCTGGAATGTATCAGATTTTACTACCATAACTCTGCACACCAGGAACTAGGAGCAGTAGAAGAATCTTTTACCTTTTTCTACACAAGTAGAAGGTATGTGCTTCAGCAGGTAGTTGAGGCCACCGTTGCTGAATTTCTCTCTTTGCGAGTCTTATGTTGATTTTTTTCTACTTTCTGTTGAACATTATACATCATTGTAAAGATTATTTCTGCATTACCATTTAGTTCCAAAGTGATTTTCAGGTCTCATATCCTCTTGTGATAACCCTGAGTGTGTTGCAATTGCTGATTATCTGCTTCAGAAGAGGCATAAGTGAGTAGTTCTATTTAAAAGTTCTTTTTTCCATTTTAAGACCTTTAAGTTGTTGTCTTTAATTATTTTAAGGTGATGTAGTAGCTCGGTATGCAGTTGCCAATGTTGTAGTACTTTTCATTTTGGTTTTGCAGTAGATGGATATGATGTATGTATTTGGTATCTAACTATTGTAGACGGTAAGCCCTTAGATCCCCAAGCATTTTGAGATGGTGTTATGTGATACAATTGGGTTAGCCGAGGATGTCTTTAGCTAATTAGTTAGAACCTTTTTGGTTGCACTTCTAAAAATATGAGAAAAAAACTAAAAAGAGAAAGTAGGAATAGAGGAAGAACCATAGATTGGTTTAAAATATTTGGACAAATCTACAAAACTTTCTGTACCTAGACAAAATTCAGCATGATTTTTGATTCATTGATTTTTCTAAGTCCACAAATAAATTGAAATGATTCAATTTTTAGTATGCGGATGCAGGTACTTTAATCTATAAAGAGTTGCAATTTTTATCTTCAAGTTTGTCAAAATTGATTGTTAAATGGCCTTTGAGTTCCAATTTTTGAATGTTTTTCATTCTGGTGTGGTTACGCCATTTCAGTTCAATTCCGAAACGAGAAACTAACCTTTTATGGTTTAAATAGATCGTAATGAATTTGTTTTTAATAGTAATGTGTCAAGTTTGTTGGTAAGTTGCTAATTTCCAATCAGGATTCAGTGGCCTTTGGTTTCTTTGATTCTTTGTTTCTTTTGCAATATTTGAAGGTTATTCTGAATGTGTCACGCTCAGAGGTGGAACTTTCTGAAAAAGACAGTGGTCTGAGATCCATGCATCAGTTATGAACTTGTAAAAGTTTTTATATAACTTGTTGTTATATTGTTTATGTTTATATATTCAGCATTGTGCTTGTTATTGTAAGTTTGTGGAGAAGATGGGTTTCTGCAAACATGCATCAGCAATGAACTTATGGGCGCATCACTTCAATCATTGTTTGCTGGCTCTGTACTAGAATGTGTCAGATTACTACCACAAGGATCTACACTAGGGAAGAGGAGCAGCAGAAAAATCTTGTATCTTTTTCTGCAGTACTCAAGGATGTGTGGCTTCAGTGGTTCGTTGAGGCCACCGTTACTGAATTTCTCTTCCTTGTGAGTATTACATTTGACTTTTTTACTATCTGTTGGAACAATACATCATTATAGAGATTTGTTGCAAGTAGCCCTTTAGTTCCAAAGTCATTTCCAGCTGTGATATCCTCAGTGATAACTCTGAGGGTGTTGCAATTAGCGATTAGCTGCTGCAGAAGAGGTACAATTAAGAATTTCTATTTCAAAAGTTCTTTCTTCCATTTTAAGCATTTTACTCTCGTTGTCTTTAATTCTTTAACATGATGTTTAACCCATTAAAGTTTGATAGAAAATAAAGCTCGTTGAACTACTGCTATAGATCTGCTTAGTATTTGGGTATGGAGTGCCATTGTTGTAGTTCTTTTAGATTTGGTTTCTCAATAGCTGGATATGATGGGTTCAAGGTATGCATTTAGTTTCTGAGAATCGTAGACAATAGGCCTTAGATCCCAACGCATTTATGAGAGATGGTGGTATGTAATACAACTAGGTAGCAGAGGATGTCTTTAGCTAAGTACTTAGGACCTTCTTGGTTGTACTTCTCAAATTATGAAAAAGGAAATCCAAAAGAAATAGTAGGACGAGAGGAGAACTATAGATTGGTGTAAATTTTGTGGAAAAATCTGTGAAACTTTCTGTATTGACAAATTTAAGCAGGCTTTCGATTCATTGAATTTTTTCCATTCACCAATTAAATGAAATGATTTCAATTTTTGGTATGAGGATGCTGGTTCTTGAATCTGTATAAAGTTGCAATTTTTATCTTCAAGTTAGTCAAAATTGATTGTTTTAATGGCTTTTGAGTTCCAATTTTTTAAAGTGTTCTTTTTCTTTTGTCCGTGGTTTCGCCATTTCAGTTCTTCCAAAATGACAAATAACAGTTTTGGTTTAAATAGATGATGATGTGTTTGCTTTAAATAGAAATTTGACAATGTCTGTTGGTAAGGTTGTTAATTTCCCAACAGGATTTAACTGTCCTCGATTTGTTTGTTTATCACTTTCTTAATCTATGCAGGTTATTCTTTAATATGTCACATTCAGAGTGGAACTTTCCAAAGAATATGGTGGTCCGAGATCCATGCATCAGTTATGAACTTGTAAAATATTTTGTCAAAAACTGTTGTTGCATATGTAGCATTGCACTAGTTATTCTTTGTTCCTCAAATTTTATACTTTTTATGCTATTGTGTATTCCAGCATTGTGCTTAGAATTGAAAATTCCTGGGAAAAACAGATTTCTGGAAAACATACGTCAGCATTGAACTAATGGACACATTTGCTCCAAGCATCGTTTACCGGCTATGTGCTAGGATGAATCAGATTTTATTACCACTAGGTTCTACACAACGAAAGAGCAGTAGAAGAATCTTGAACCTTTTCTTCAGTAGTCAAGGATGTGTTGCTTCAGCAGTCCATTGAGGCCACCGTTGCTGAATTTCTCTTCCCTGTAAGTGTTACATTGACTATTTTACTTTCTGTTGAAAACAATACATCATTATAGAGATTTGTTGATCATTATCCTTTAGTTCCAAAGGGAGTTCCAGCACAGACATCCTCAGTTATAGAAACAATACAACTTGAAGGTGTTGCAATTTGTGATTATCTACTGCAGAAGAGGTACAACTGAGAATTTCTATTTGAGAGTTCTTTCTTCCATTTCAAGTGCTTTAAGTTATTGTCTTTCATTCTTCAAGGGGATGTTTAATACATGAAAGTTTGATAGCAACAAAGCTGGATGAACTATCGTTATAGATCTTTCTGTGTAGTAGTTCGGTATTGAGTTGCCATTATTGTAGTTCTTTTACTTTTGGTTTCTCAGTAGCTGGATATGATGGGTTGAAGGTATGCATTTAGTTTCTGAAAATTGTAGACAAATAAGCTTTAGATCCCAATGCATTTTGGGGGAGGGTGTTATGTGATGCGATTAAGTAGACAAAGGATGTCTTTAGGTGAGTACCTAGGACCTTCTATGTTTCACTTCTCAAAATATGAAAAAAGAACACTGAAAATAAAATGTAGCATGAGATGAAGAACCATAGATTTCTTTCAAATATTTAGACATATTTGCGAAAGTTTCTGTACATTGACAAATTCAAGCACGGCTTCCGATTCACTGAATTCATGAAACATTCAATTTTGGTATGCGGATGCTGGTACTTGAATATGTCAAAATTGATTATTTTATTGGCTTTTGAGTTTCAATTTTCGAATATGTTCTTTTTTTTATATGTGTGGTTTCGCCATTTCAGTTCAATTCCAAAATGAGAAACTAGCAGTTTGGTATAAGAGATCTTGATGTGTTTGCTTTTAATAGAAATGTAAAATGTTTGTTGGTAAGTTTGCTATTTTTTGAGAAGGTTTAAATCTGTCTTTAATTTGTTTGATTTCTTTGTTTCTCTTTCTTAATTTATGCAGGTTATTCTGAATGTGCCATGCTCAGAAGTGGAACTTTTGGAAGACTATGATGGTCCAAGATCGATGCATCAGTTATTAACTTGTAAACTTTTTTATCAAAAAATGTTGTTACATGTGTAGCATTGCAATGTGTTATTCTTTGTTCCTCAAATTTTATACTTTGTATGTTATTGTGTATTCCAGCATTGTGCTTTGAATTGGAAATTTGTGGAGAAGATGGATCTGGAAAACATAAACCAGCAATGAACTAATGGGCGCATTTGCTCCAAGCATAGTTTACTGGCTCTGTGCTGGAATGCATCAGACTTTACTTCCACGTTGCTCTACACCAGTAAAGAGGAGCAGCCGAAGAGTCTTGTAATTTTTTCTGTAGTAGTCAAGGGTGTGTTGCTTCAGCAGTTAGTTGATACCACCGTTGCTGATTTCTCTTCCTTGTGAGTCTTACATTGACTTCTTTACTTGTTTTTGAAAATAGTACATCACTGTAGACAACTGTTGCCCATTGCCCTTCAGTGCCGAAATGATTTTCAGCTCCTATATCCTCAGTGATAACCCTAAGGGTGCTGCAGTTAGCAATTATCTGCTGCAGAACTGGCACAAGTATTTCTACTTTAAAGTTTGTTCTTACATTTAAGTGCTTTTCCTTTTTTGGCTTTAATTCCTTTAGTGATGTTTTTTTCCATGAAGTTTAGATAGAAAATAAAGCTGGTGACCTACCAATATAGATCCTTCTGTTTAGTGGTTTCGTATTGAGTCGCCATTGATGTGATTATTTTAGTAGCTGGATATGACTGGTAGGAAGGTAAGCATTTAGCTTCTGAATATTGTAGACAATAGGCAGGTTCGTCATTGTAGTTAGTTGTGGGTGGATTAGGATTGATCATGCAATTAATGTTAGTTGCTATTAGTCAGGTTTCATTGTAGTAGTTGCTAGTTGTGGGTGGTATAGGATTAATGATTCAAGTTGCTATTAGTTGCTGTTAGTTGCTATTAGTTTCTGTTCATTCAATTTACACACAGAAGCTGTTTGTTGGTGGTACTGGTTATAGATGTCTTCAGAGAATTATTGATTAGTCCCAAGGAAGACCTAAATGAAGTTAGTCTTCGGAAAGCAGTGTTTATGAGAATATCTAGTGAATTATCGAACCCAACCTTTTTTTATCGTCGATTACAGCTCTTTTGCGGAAAGCTTCGGATATTTTGCTTTTATTACAAGTATTGCTTGGCTGGAGTTTCTTAAGATTCTTTGAAATAAATATGCATTCTTAGCAGCTGGGTGATTAGTATGTTCAATGTCTTAGACCAATAAGTGCTGCTTGCCATGAAATCCATGTTTTACGTCCATTATGAAGGTGTTTCACTAGTGCACAAGATGAAGAACCTTAAAACTTTCATGTAATATACAGTGCCTATGCATGTCCAGCTGAAAGATTTAGAAATACCATTTCTAGATGAACTATAAGAAGTGGCTTAGTTTACGTAAATATTCTTGACCTTTTGTAGATACCTAATACTCTGTGATTACACATGATATCTTTACTTGAAGTAGACATTTGACTAACTTATAATGCTGCAGCATTAGCTTCAAAGAAAGGCGAAGGAGAATACTCTTAAGGATTTTCATAGTTTTCGTAAATAGAACTTGAGCATTAATAAAATGTAGCTTTAGCTAGTCACTAGATATAGAGTAGACCCTGTGAATGTTATTGGCTCAGGTAAAAGCTCAAGGTTAATTAGCATTCAGTTCTCATTTATTATTGTTTCTAAGATAATTATAGTCCATCCCCAAGATTTTACTCTGGTGAGCTGCCCATGTTTTATTTGGATACTACATTTGAGGACCACTAAACCTAATTTTCTCAGCTTCTACTAGGAGCTTTACTTTGACTCATAAACGCTGGTATATGGTATTTTGTAAGGTCCTTTAAATGTAGAATAAAAGGGGAGAGTCTAGGAGGGGAAGAGGGTGTCGTAAGTATGTGAAATGCTCACTATATTCTGCATTATTGTACAGTATGATGGCCTTTCCTGTGAAGGATATTTGCTCTCTTCAAAGCAGCATGACAAACTTTCTGAGGGGACATAACATTTAGATTAGAGGCATGTAGGAATTCGACGAAAACATTCTAAGGAGTACCCATAAAAGGCACAACGGCCATTTGGGGTACAATTGGGTACCCTGTTTTGTACCATCCTTTTTAAATATCCACTACTTATTCTCTGTCAACATCACGAGGCATGTATCTCAGTCTTCTGTTAGGCTTTGTTTATTGCTCAACAAATGAAAAAAAAAGAAAGAAAACAACTATAAGAAGAAAATTTCTACACCCAATAACCGAGCAGATTAAAAATCAAATTTCTTAACCCATGAAACCCAATTCTAACAAAATGAAAATTAGTATAAGTTAGTACTTTGAAATTTACGTAACATTAAACTTGTTATTTTAAAAGAAATGGAAATAGATATTGTAGAATACAATTTTGAGTATTGTTTAACGGTATAATATCTTTCTGACCTGTTACTATGAGGTAAATGCTTAGTTAAAATTCTCTGGACATCTCTCCTCCAATAAGATTTTCCAATTCCAACACTGTTTGATAGTAGAATGTTATAAAAAATTTCGTCTCTCAAAGCGAGTAAAATTCTCGTGCTGAAAGATTCCATATCTTCTATAGTCAAAGAGAGGTTGAGAAAATTGTCTACAGGTGAGGCTTCAACTTCGATGTTCTTTGTGTTTTTGTTTTTTTTTCTTCATTATTGGTACAATTTTGGTAATACTTTCACGCTTCTTTCTGATTGTTTTGCGCGTATGCATAAGGTAACAATAGTTATATCACTAGATTCTAGATTGTACAAAGTGGACCAGGATGCACTTTTTTCTTTGTTCTTCAACATTAATGCTTTTTCAGGTTTATGCTAACAAGAAAAGTGATAAAGTCAAAAGTGGAACAGCAGAGTTTTTCAGAAAAAAAGTTCTGGGTGATGTTAAATGAGAAATACTCATAGGACGGATACTGGTGATGGTAAAGTAGAAGATCTGTTGGGTGCATGAAATTGATAGAAGTGATTGTCTTTTTTATTCTGGTGGCTACTTCCTGATCAAAGGAGCAGAGAAGGTGACGTCTAGTTGTGTTATAGCATCTGGTTAAAACCTGAGCATGGTTTTTGTTTTATAGTTTGTTGTTGTAATATCATTATGTAGTTTGTTATAGTCGTTCATACCCATGCATGACTTTCTTTCTAGTTTGTTTTAGTCATATAGAAACTCGGGTCTCATCTTTTAGAAAGAGATTACCTTCATAGACATAACTATCATAATTGTAATAGCATTTTAATGTGGTCAAATGCTGCACATAAGGGTTCTTGTTTCTCTCATTTGTTCTATTTTCTTGCTGCATTGACAACCTGCTAGGCCTATGTAATTTATTTAGGTCAATATACATTACCAAAAAGTAACTTCAAGAAGAAACACCTTCAGCTTATTTGGATGCAACTAGTTAGACTTTCAGGAGAACTCTATTTTTCAACATGAAGTGTTGTAACTCTATTTTTCAACATAAAGTGTTGTAGACTAACAATCTTACTGAAAGCATGTATATTATCACTAATCAAAGAACAAAAAGCCTGGCTGCATTGTGCTTTCTTGATGTTATGATGGATCTGATAAACTTTAATTGATGCTTTTGTCAGCTTAAGATATGTGGCTGCAGGTTTAGGATTTTGCTCTACATAAATTTCATGATGCATATTTCGTTTATTATTATTTATGTTTTTTCTTTTGGGGCCTTTGTTTACTGATATGTACATTTGTATGCCTCGATGATAGTCTTCCCATTTGGTATATGGTTCACGAATTGCTAGTTTCAGAAACAATAATTGTTATTCTTTAGATCTTTATTGCTCAGGAGCAAAGGAGCTTAACAAGACTATGGATAATGACAAACCAGATTGGATGGTACGACCAAGCAGAAACAAACGGGTGTTTGCGAAACTCATTGAAGCTTCTTCAAGCTGAAGGTCTGCATGGTGGAAAAGGTGGTTATCATGATGTCTTAAATGCCATTCCTTCAAGACTATGACAATAATTTGTCAATATAATTTTAGCAACTAAAAAAGCTGCTGCAAGGATTGCTGTTATTTCCATGAGCATGAAAATGCAATAATATTGTCAGAGAGTTGATTTGAAGTACTAAGTTTCCTCCAAGTGAATCTTTTGAGGAAAGTATCACGACATATATGTTTCCTGGCATTGTTGGCACTAAAGAAAAACGACTGTTTCTTTGTTATATGATCAAGTGGCTGTTGCTTTAATTCTTTGTTATATTTGGGACTAACTCTTGACTAACCGTGTTCATCGTAATCCACAAGGGCTTAAGAGAGGATAGGAATGTTTCTTTGGTAAATGACGTGAATGGTGTTATAGTGTTGGACTCTGGGACACTACAGAGGAGTCTGCACTCTTTGAGCCCTCATGCATCAGTCTGAGTTTGTTTGCACAAGTTTCTTATTTCTTTTGGTGTCTCTTGACTCTTGGCATTCCCTCAAAATTTGATGGTGGTAAACATTTATCTTCGTAATTACTCCATAAGATTTAACCGTAGAGCCTGCCCCCAAAACTTTAGTATCATCTACTTATATGCAGGCAGAGATCAAACAGGGCAAGCATCAAAGAAAAAATCAGAATACTATCAGATGCTGGTTGAATATTGAGGCTGCTGTTAATAGTTAGCAACTTCTAATGGAGCAAAAGCTGTTTCAACAGACAGACAAGATGCAAGCTTGTGCATATAATCACTGCAAACTTCATCTTTTTTTCTTATTCAGGTGGGTTTAGTTAGTCATTTCTTGTTTTATGTTCTTTTGATTTTGGCTATCTTTGCTGGTTGTATTGCCTATTGTTATTTGTTGATGGAAAACCTATTGTTGTAACCACCTACCAAATACTTTTGGAGAAATTAGAGGCTAAATTAGCTGGCTTTCTCTAATGTTATATTGCTCTTTGGGGAATTGATCATGACACTGATGTGGAGAAAGGCTTTATTTGTCAAAAAATAAAGTAACTTTGTCTTCTGTTTATGGGAAAGATTTTCTCCGTGTTTCATTCTTGCGAAGAATGTAGATGCTTTCATTGTAATTCTTCTTCCATCAGGTTGATATTCAGTGACCTCAAGAACTTTTGAGATGAAGTATTTCCTTTGATTCTCAAGAACTTTGTTGATGTTTCTGCATTCCCGCTGTTGTTTCCTCTTTTTTCATTTTATTTGGTAGGTCATCTTTTGGTTTGAGTGATACAGCAATATATCCCAAAGTTTTACATTTAGTTATTTCTCTATGCAAAGAATAACTCTCTCTCTCTCTCTATCTGTTTGCTGTATGCTTACCTGTTCCTGTAAATGTTCCAGGGCTGATCTTCTTTTTCTTTATTCCTTTCCATTTCAGGAAAAAAGAAACAGCTGTTTCAGGGTAAATGTTCTCTTCATTGAAGGACAACCATCCAACTTTTTTTTGCCTTGTCAATTGAGTTGCATGGTTCTCTAGATCCTTTTATTTGTGCTTAATTTTCTTAGTTTGCGTGCATGCTAATTATATTTTTAACATCCATTATCTTTGGAAATGGAGTTAATGGTGTCAATTTCTTGAAAAGCAGTTGAAGCAATTCATGGTTGTCTTCGAGATTTGTAGTTCTTCCATTAGATTTCTTTACAGGAATTTGTTCGATTAGTTTGGTTTTTGGATTTAATTGGTGTTTTGCTTGCTTTTAAGGTTTGACCAGGTTCTCTAGACATAAGTTTTAAGGTTTTGAAAGAATGCTCACGTTACTACATTGGGAAGTCTTGATCAATATAGTCATATTCGTTTATACATTGCATTTAATTTGGTATATTGTTCAGGAAAGTCATAGCAAACTTATAAAATTGATATGTTCTTTGAGTTTCATAGATATTCAAAGGGCATATCGATAGCTATTGGAACTAAGTCCTCCTTCACTTATTATGCATTTTAAAGCATTTTCAGATGTCTGGTTATTTTAGATTCTCATCTATAATGAAAGCATAAGTCCTTCACCCAAGTCCTGTGCAATGCAATAACTTGAAGTTGTGATGACGCCATCCTTGCAAGAGAAACTATGTATTACCTGGCACTTATTAAGTCCAAATTGTTGGAATATATATAATATTTTTTTAAAAAATACTAAAAATTAAAAAGGATGAGGTTAATTTGTTTTGAGATTTTTCAAACTTATGATTTGCATTTTCTTCATAATAAGTAATAATATGGAATGCTCTGTTTAATATTTTAAATTTTTTGAAATTATGAACAAATTGTGCATTTTTAAATATTTTCTTTATAAAAAAATAATTAATCGAAATTAATAAATAAATTTAAGTACAAAATTCTTTCTGAAAATATAACACTATTGGAGAGAATTAAACTGAAAAGAGCTGCACATAGAATATTTCTCAGATGTCGAAAAAATAAAAAATATGTAAGAGTCATAAGTGAGGATTTTATAGGTGAAGAAAAGACAATTTGTTTATATCTCTACTGATAGCTTAGATTTTTACTGTGACCATTTTGTAATTGGTTTCCTAATAATTGTTTAACTAATGTTTTTGGGGAATACAAATGCCATCTTTTCAAGATAAACTTTCCATTTTTTACCTCTCACACTTAATAATAATATAGACTGAAGCGCATTGTTGGAATAGGTTCATGGACAGCAGGCCTGAGGGATGAATAATTAAATTCAATGAAATATTTTGTTACCTAGACTGATTAAAAATTATGTTAAGAGTGTGGGAATGTCTTGGACCTTCTGACATTGTGTTTCAAAAACAGTCATTCTAATTTTTTATTTTATATATTTAAATAATTTTATATAATTAATATTTTAAAAACTAATTTAAAATTTTAAAAAATTTTTTAAATATTTTTTATTTGAAAAAATTTTATTTTTTCAAGCACTACAAATATAAATATCTTTATTGAAATGCGATAGAGTATATAAAGTTTTTAATCTTTTTGTCAGGACATTTTTAAGAATTAGCAAAATTTGATGTAAATTATTTTCAAGATACTGTAAAAACAACTTTATATTTATAGTAGAGATTATCAAGAACATAAGAAACCGTAGTTCAAATCATTGGTATATCAGAATTGAAATTAGTTTGAGAAACAAATCCATTCTTATTATTTCAGCCCATCACAAGCTCGTAAGCTTCGCATTCTCTTGCTTTTGTCGAGAACATTTGAAAATATTTTTAAAATAAAATTTTTTAAAATAGAAAATATTTTTATTTTTTTGAAAAACGAGATTTAATTTTTTTGCTTCAAAAAAATAATAAAAATTTTTAATAAAAAATTTTATTATGTAAAATTTTTTTATATTCTTTAAATTTTTAAATATTTATAAAATATTTATTGAAAAATATAAAATTATAAATTAAAAATTACTTTTTTGATAAAGTAAGTCAAACAGCCATTAGTTGACTTAAATCAGCTTTCAACGATCAATAAATTGTGTAGTGTTATCTCTGTTATTACCACTGTAATGATTTGTAGAATAGAATGCCCACAATCAATGACATAATTCTTCCTCTTAGTTATTCTGAATCCTAAGTGGCAACCGAAGTTTTTTTAATTTTGAAGTTTGAGTTCTCACTTTCATTAATCTCCCAGCTACTTATACCTGCTTTATATCGTTGAAGAAGTACCAAAATCTAGGAGCAAAATATTGAAGAATTACCTAGAATACTGCTAAACATTTGCATCGAAATGCAGCCAAAATAAAATAAATTAAAATCTTATGTGCACTTTCGTTTGTTTGTTCTCTTTGGTATTTGAAGCAGGTCTACCGTATATCTAAGTAATCCACTAAGAAACCATATCAAGGTCTAACCGTAAGGGCAGGATTGCAGCTAAGTTCTGAACCTACTAATTTCCGAATGCCTTAAATCTGTTTCTGTTTGGCAGGAAGCTTTATTCTGTAGCAATTCCTGTAAATTGAAGTCATTCTTTGTTGGTCTAACTAAAATCATTTTCCTATTAACTCTCTCCGTCCATTGTGATCGGTGTTCTAATGTGTACAAAGTGCTTGCTAGAGCTGGATTATGAAAAATTATTCATATTACCATCATTGGAATGATTTTTAAGAAATAATAATTAAAACTATGATAATTTCTTACTACAAGGATCTTGTTTCAGAGGTTTGGTTACTCAATAGGCACTCAAGGATCCATCTACTATGGTATGAAAGTATATTTGCAGTTTGCGCTATAGCAAACTGGGCTTTCAGAAGATTAGCATTCAGGTGAAATGCCAAGCATTTATAATTTCAGGTTAATATGCTAAAAAGAAAATTTATTTGCCAATTGTGGTCAGAGGATGTTGTACGAGGGTTTGCTATTTGGCCATGTGTTGCATACCATGGCCGAAGATCAATCTTAATGGCAGAGTGAACATGCTTCTGCATTATTTTACCTGTCTTCCTATTTGCTTTTATCTTATTGACGTCCAATTTTATTCATATTCCTATCTCTCTCTTTTACTTATGTCATGAGGTTGGCGATGAGTTTTCTACTGAAAGTGCTTTCTTCAACTTTGGCGAGCTGAGACAACCCACATTTTATTAAGCCTTATCTAAAAGAAAGGTAATACGGGCATCAAGGTTCTCACTTAATGAATACAACTTTGAGCACAAAAATTCAATAGTACAGTAACCCTATCGGAAAAGAAGAACACAACTATAAGCTTCTCAGCCAGATTACAAAAGCAGTGCAAGTTCTGGCCGAACGAGCAAGCCTGCAACGCTAGCTAGATCTCAAAACATCTAATTGCCATATTTAGCAAGGTTAAGATACTCGCGAGAGAAATTCTCAATAATCCAACTGACGAAGACACTTCCTTGAAAACTTTAATTCTATAAAACTCAAGAACTAAGTTATTGAAGCAATAAAATTAGGTGACCATTTTAGTGCTAAAGAAACCCTAAGACGATGTAGCTGACCTCCTTGGATACAAGGTAGAAGATTGGAATCGCCTAGCCGAAATAAATCTTTTTAGAAGAAATTATCACCTTCAAGTTTGAAACACAACACAAGAGAAGCAAATTTCTAGTTGTTGGCGGCAACAGTAAAATGATTGCCAAAACCATTAGAACACTTTAAAATGCCTAAGCAAGTGTAAGAAGACAGACATTACCTTCATTAACAAGCAAATCATATATCGCTAAACAAAACCATCCTAAGAACTAGATAAAATAGCCTCAACTTAAAATTTTCCTACTCCCAATTCTGAGACGATTCTAATAGAATTCTCGATAGCAAGCAATAAAACCTTAATAACATTAATCCACACATCACTCTCTTAAGAATAGATGAAATCTATTGAAAACAAAACCGAGTTTAACACAAGTTAGACAGCCTTAAGCATTAAGAAAATGCATACACTTAAAATTTAGATGATGTCTAACAAAAGCAAAAAGCCCACACTACCAGTGAGTCCTATAATACGATTATGGTTGACTTAAGCTCGACAGAGCATTAGCCCAACAACATCCGCTAGTCAAAAATTGTAAATACTTAAACGGGGCTCTTAAAGCTGAAGAGAGCTATAAGAGGAACTCTATTAGCTAAAGACAATCAAGCCTTAATAAGTCCCTACATGCAAATTTAAAATAAGAAACCAGTTACTAATAATAATAGTAACTGTTGCAAAGTGTTGGAGGCTAACACGGCAACCTCAAGAAATAGCTACCGTTACTAAATACCTCCTAGCAACATTAAAGTCTATCAATGACAATACATATCGCATACATAAAGAAATTCAAGATAATACAAACACTAGTTAGAAAACTTGCTATCAATTTAGCAAGCTACTAGGCTTGTGAGGTATCAAGGGTGAAATAAACCAAACCATCAAAGATACTTTTACTTAAACAGCAAATGCATAAATATATAATAGCATAATACGCCTCGACAAGCTTAAAGCACTAGTATTTGATATACATAAACTTGACACTATAAAACGATATTGATAAAGCAACATCCAAAACAAATACTAAAATGCTAGTCTTAGCACAACAAAAAGCTCATTATTTGTGAGAAAGTAGGGACAACAATATCCATAATAATTAATCAAACAAAGCATCAATCAACCAAATAAATCTTAGTGTTAGATTTGCATGAAAGAAAACAAGCTGAGACCAAATCTTTGGAATTTGAATAACTACCGCATCTTCAACATAGACAGTCCATAGTAGCGCACGCTTCTTGTGGCCACCGCGAACCTAATGAGAGCTCAAACGATATTGCGTTACATTAGAATGGTACACCAAGTACAATCATCCTATGCTATGTAACCTCTTAAGACAAACCACGCTCTAATACCACTTTTATCACAACCGACATGGGCCATGATCGGCACTACACTAAACTAAACCAAATGGAACCCAAGCTCGGCCTATCCTAGTAAACCTAACACAAAATCGATTCAAAACAGCACAATCTAAATTTTTAGAAAATTCGACTGAACTTCCTTTGATAGAAGAAGCTAACAATGTCAAAAGATTAAGGATAATATAAAAAAAATAATACCAGAAAGTGATACAAATACAACTTATCCAAATCATACAATAGTTAACCGTTATGATAAAATTATAAACAAAAACAAACAGTTAAATACATGACAGGCTATCCAAAACCAACACCTATAAAATTTACATGTCACTCGAATGTTACAAAGCCAACTAAACAATAAACAAGAACGCTTAAACATACCACCATTACATCTCTTCGAAGGTTCGCTAACTCTAACTCAGCCCTACAATAACCGGGAGGGGAGGTTGTAAAGAAGAAAAAGGCTGAGCCTAGTTTTAGTGAGGTGAAAAATTAGGAATGTAAAATTTAAAGTTTCTAATTCATTACCCTATCATTATTTTACTATTTTTCTATATGAAGTAAATGCAACTATATAAGGATTTGAGCTTACTAAGTCTTAAGTTGTCCTATACCAACTCAATCCCTAGTAAGAGGGAAATACAATAACTTGAGATGCACACACAACACACCAATTCTTATGAAGTTATTATACTACCCACATTTTCAACCTTTACTCGTTTCATATTTATACACAAAATTAGATATGCTTACTACGATAGGAGTAGTTTACATTTGCATGTACCAAATATATATACCCCTAAGCACTTAGATGATTACATGCACATTTTATACAAGTTCGCACTGATATCAGAAATGTCTTACCTCTGCATATGCCATTCATCCATCCGTATACTATCAATGTGTCCATATACATATTTTTGTTGCAATATATGCAACCTTCTTCTCTATATCATCAACTCACATATAAGTATATAACATTATCATGGAGTCAGAATCACATAACATGAGTGAGATTACATCTCCAACTCGTAAGACTCCTTAGTCCACATGCGTATATGTAAAGGTCAACACACATACGTATTATATAAACATGCATCTATATATGTGCAAATAATGCTTCTGGTAATTAAAGTCATACATCACTGTAGGTCGAGCGAGACTGTGTCTCCAACTCGCATCACAGCTATCTACCTGTGCACATCTATGCATGCATAAAAGCTATACCATCAATATGCTATTCTGTAATGCCATAATTATAAGCACAAACTTGTATTACAATATCTATCAACATACTTAATAACCAAAGCCAATTAGTCTGAGATATGCTAGCACACCCTTATTGCTTATTATCATGACTCTCATGAAGGACTGTGTTGTACACATATACACATACCACACATCTAAGAGTTTGACAAGCATAGGACATCATATTATTTAATTTTCTATAATCTGGCATGTTATCATGCATAAGCAGAAATTAGAAATAATACAGTAACCTACTTATTCTAGCATGCTTTTACATATACTTAAACATGATTCATACATGAGCATGCCATCATACATGCACTATAGCATGAAGGATCAATCGTAATGCACAGATATTGTCGTAGCACAATAACGATAAACTTTTCGAATTTTCAATCCTAAATCACCTATGGTAAAAGGATCAATCAGTGGCTCAAAAGCAAGCTTAAAAGACATAAAAGAGCATCCAAACTTACCTAGACCGTAGGGCCCGTCGGCTCGCCTGATTCTGACGAATTAGGGTTTTGGCTGGAGATGGATTTCAAGAGGCAAGAAGATGCAGCAGCACTGACCGAAGTCAACAACAAAGACATAAAGGCTGAAAGTCGATGTAGTGGCTAGAATTGCCCATTTGGTAGTAAGCGCCGACGATCAAGCAATCACTCGCCGGAGGCGGAATTAATTGAAATTGAGCGAGGGGAAAGCTATAACAGGTCAAGGAGAAGGTTCCTAATAAGTCATCGCCGATGAACGGGTTAGTAAGCTCACCCGAGCAACGTCGACAGGGTGGAGGAGGGTACGAAGAAGGAGGGTGTAATATCTAGACTTACTAGAGGGACAAGCTAAGTCATTTTTTGAAGTAAAGGCCCTAATATGTAATATTTTCCTCTTATCCCTTCATCTTATTTTCATTTTTTTCTATTTTCTTCCTTACTTCTTCCCCGACGGCCCCCCTTGTTTTCCTTGCCTGCACTGCTTTTCTCTCTCCGACGCCAATTTTGCTTCTTCCTCATTCCAACGTTCTTCTCCTCACCATTATCTTATCTTTGTTACCTCAATTTTGCCGAATTTAGGTTGATCATTACCGAGCAAAAACCTAACTTCACCAGAGCTTTTCCCCGACAATTTGACTGCACTGAGCTACAAGAAACAGTCTCCTTGTCTTGCTAATACCTTCCCTTCTATCAATTGGGTGAAAATTTTCCTCCGGCCGGGACGAGTTAGTTCAACGCGTTGACATTGTTTTAGACAATTTCACCATTGGAGTTTATTTCTTGCTTCGTTGTCACCATTGTTGAGTTCTACTATTATTGATGGTCCTTTTTTGTTGTCTAAATTTCACCTCTGGCCGGAACCCTAGCTCTAGCCGAAATTCGGCGAGCCGGTAGGCTCCACGGCCGAGGTAAGCCATATACATTTTTGTGACTGTCTTGAACTCTCGAACGTGTTATTGGGCTAGTCTTGACTCAATTTGTTTTAGGTATCCTTCGATAGTAAATCGACAAGTTTGCCTTTAGAACGGGAAACCTATTTTAACTCCAATCGTCTCGTTTAGCTAGTGAGTTCTTGAATTTGCTAATTCTAGTATTAATTGTACAATGATTAGAAATGGGTGAGAGGTTGGATGGATGAAAACTAGAATGGTTATGTTGTGTGGCGATTGTGGTAAACTGAATTTAGGCTTGAACTTGATTATGCCTTCTATTGTAGGTGCTGAGTTTAATTCTGTTTAGCATAAATAAATATTGAATGTATCCTTAAGGTTGCACAAGTGATTTGGGGCTAAGTAGTGCGGCTTAGAGTTGAACTAGTGACATGAGTAATTCATGGACTTCAAGTGAGGGTTACCATGTCTTTTTTTAGTGATATCGTTAGGCATTTCAGCACAAGTAACATCCACTTGAAACCTCAGCATACCTTAACACTTTCTATGTATTGATTAAATTGTCCCTCATGCTATATTGTGAAGCATTCTTGTATAGATCCAGAATGGACTAACCTAGAAGGTATGTCGCATTTAATATAGTTCTTTAAAGAATCAATAGTATGAACTACTAGGCATGTTGTAGAGTTCTTGTATGTAATGTATAATTCAGTTGTAGATCATCCTTATATAACATCATATTTATAATTATAATAGCATGTTAATATTTCATAAACCTAGTGGCGTGATTGTAGAATATGTTTGACATGCACATTACTATTTACATTTCAAACATGTGAAGTATGTTTATTATGTGAAAGCCTATTACATTGCATCTACTTGTTAAGAATTGCATTGGTACCGAACAATGTAGATCCTGACAAGTATTGTATTAACCTATATTATGATGCTTGCATGTACGTTGGGTCCCAAGACGTATTGGGCAGCGAAATATATAGATAGCCGGTAGATCCTTAGAATATACTGGGCATCGAGTTATGAGATGTGGATTACCGATGAATTTCAGAACATACTAAGCACCGATATATATATAGTCGATGGGTCCTAAAATATATTAGGCATCAAGCTACGAGATATAGATAGTAGGTGAGTTTCAGAGCATACTGGGCACCGAGCTTATTTGACTCTAATATATATATATATATATATATAAAGATATTATGTATGTATGTTTGTGTGATAAGTATAATGACATGATGTGAGTTGGAAATGTGGTCTCACTCAGTCACTTAAGCTATATTACCGCTTCTAGTGCATTACATGCATTATTATCATACACTTGCTTGTGTGGATATATTATACATATATATGTATGGCTTTGAAATGAGTGAATGAGTACGTTGATGTACATAAAGATGCATATGACTTTGAGAATAGTATATAGTCGACTGTCTGGCATAAGCATATGCAAACATTCATTAAGTTGAGTCATTAAGTGCATATACATAACTATCTATATAAGAATAGAGAATTTGCATAGCATAATAACTTCATCAAAAGAATGGATTGTAGTGTGCTGCATCTCATTCTTATCGTATCCTCTCTACTGAGTGCTGAGTCGGTATGAGACGATTCAGTACTTGGTGGAAATGATCCTTATCAATCCTTACATTTTTGTACATATAAAAATATAAAAATCAAATATTAGGTAATGCATTAGAAATCTTAAAATAGTGCATCCGCTTTTAACCTCACTGAGACTCGGCTCATCCTATTTCTTTTCTTTGGCCTCTCCCGATTTTTACAGAATTTTATTTGAATTTATAACACTTGAGAGACTGTACTATTGTTATTATTGTTTGTAAATTATTGATTTCGCATCCGATTGTTGATTTATTTGTTTTCTCATATTGTTGAGATTTATTACCGTAGGTAGCGGTTGTATAAATTGTTAGTTCTTTTGCATAGTTTATTTTGTCTTGGTGTAATTTATAAGAAGTTGTGGTATTGTGGTTTTAGTTTATTTCAAATTAGGTTTTTTCCTTGATTATTTTGAAAATTCTTACACGTATTATTTTGAAATCAATTCTTGTAGGCTTACTGGCTAGACTTTGCTTGGGCTTAGTTTAGTCTAATACTGGTCATGACTCTTGGGTTGGGTCGTGACAAAGGAGGAAAGAGAAGTCGAGCTGGAGGGGAGGTAGCCAGCCGGAGGAGAAGAGGCACATAGTTAAAAGAGAAAAAGAGAGAACGAATAATTAATTGTAAAGTTAATGAATAATTAAATGTAAAGTTAAGTTTTGGTTATAATTTGTATGAAAAAGATTCGGTCATCTAGACAAAACTTAGTTCAAAATTTAGAGCATAAATGATCCACGAAAACTAGCCGCATTTTTCAGTCAAGATTGATGTGGACTTACACTCAAGTCTCGTCCAACAACCATCTCAGCAACTAGCTACAACTAGCCCCATCCTAGTCAGCCCAACAACAAAACTTTTGACATGCCTTAAATACCCCTTATGAGAATCCTAGAAATTACACATATATTATAGCAATTCGATAATTTGGTTCTCCTCTACATCGCTTTTGATGCAAGGGTAGAACACACGGAAAACCATCTCCTAGTTCCGGTGCTGATTTACTTTCTGATGTAGTCTTCTTTGGATTCTCTTCTGGATCTAGCTAACCAAGTTATGTTTCTATCTTTTGCATCTAACCTTAAAATATTTGGTTATTCTTTATCTTGACAATGAACTTAAAGGACAGATGGTATTGTGATTCTTTTTTCTCAGGTAATCACAGTATTTGTTGTGCGTCTTCTTACTCATGATTTTGCTATGCATTACTGTAGTGCAGCAGAACTTGATGCTCAACTCCTGTCTGCTATATAGATGTTAAGACAGTTGCATGTTTAGTGTAAGTATAGCCAAGTCCAATTGTTTGGATCACAATTTTAATAGTTTAGATAAGGAGAATAGTCCTCCTCCTTCGAATATTTCTTCCCATATAGGACCTCACATATCCAGAACTTGTAAGCTTGCAATAAGTGATTCTGGTTTTGTAATAATCTTCTATAGAAATGATGGCATATGCTTGATGAGTAAGGTGTTTACCTATCCTTGTTAGAGACAGTGTTAATTTAGTTGTTTTGGAATCAAGATAGTGGTTCATATGAGTGTCGAGAGAATATGTCGTGTTGCAGCATGAGAAATCTTTATCATGCTACATTAATGTCACACTCCTACCTAAGACATGACTCCAAAATTGTCCCAACAGACTCAAATAGCAAGTGCTAAAAATTTTTAAAATTTTAACAAAGTACCTCCCCTAAAACTCCAAGAGTGTAAATACAAAATTTTCGACATAAAAATATATATATATATATATATATATATATATATATATATATATATATATATGTATATATATTCTCATACCACAAGAAAAAATAATATCGTTACTAAACTAATTCATACTGCGACCAATAGCTACCTTTAGCCTACCCACTATATTACAAAATAAATACATGCCTAAAAGATATACAGCATACATAAATAAATAACAGAGTAGTACGGGCCTTTTGAGATCACAGAGTCATCTAAATGCAAAAAGTGGAGTGTTGAAGATAATTAGAATACCCTCAATGCTTAGACTTCTTTCATTGTTCTAAATTTGCTTCTCGCTTAACTGCCTCTGAGTTATCTAGGAGCGGCCAAAGAAAAAGAAAAAAATAAGCCCAGTCTCAGTGAGGTAAAAAAATAATAATGCACCTATTAAGTTTTCTAATGCATTATCCTAATGCTTGAGTACTATCTTTCTACATGTACAAAAATGCAATGAGTTGGATCAAGATCATTCCTACTAAGTCCTGAATCTTTTCATATCGATTCAGTTCTTAGTACGAAGGATTCGGCTACATGCAATACATATGTATCAAAGAAATAATAATACAATAAAACCAATAGAATATACTTCTTGTTATATAAGCATTTCAGATTATCTTTAAAAGTATAAACATAAACATTGCGATTTAATTAAAAGAATATTAATAAAATTAAATTAAACATCAGTAATTAGAATATACTATATTAAATAATAAATAAATATATAAATAGATAAATTATAAATACTTTAATGAACAATAAATATTGAATGTCATATTGAAAGCCAATCAAGAACTCATAATAAATAAACATTTAATACCAAACATCTTCTCTTACAGTTCAATGGCACCTTCTTCGATCTTAAGCTACTATGCACCAGATTATTAATTACGAAAGAGACTAAAGGAAATCTTAATAACACAATAAGAGCTCAAGAGGATGTAAGAGAAGAGCTTCGTTTATTTAGGTTGAGGGTGATCCCTAAGTGAGGAAATAAGCCCTCTATTTATAGAGTTACAAAGGAACGCAGTGGCGTCCCTGATAAGACTCCACTAACTAGTGGCCTACATGTATATAGTGGTCAGATATAATAATGTAAAGGAATCTCAATAATGTAATAAGACGAGATGTCCTTTCAAGCCCATGTGATGACCATGTGATAAGAAATCCACCAGCAGTGCTTGATGTGATGCTGATGTGATGTATGGTCCCACCACGCTTTGTTGTGGATTATGTTGCTATGGTTTAGTATGGCATATGTACCTATCTTTATTTGTGTGTGCTTATCTTGGATAGTGGTACTTTGATTACCACTTTATCTGCCCTCTGTTGCTAGAGTAGTTTTATCGTTTTTCCTTCAATAGGATCTTCTGCTTTGAAGCTTAAACGATATATGTCGTGTAGACTCTCTGTAGTGAGTTCTATATCTGCCCATCTATGGGATGATAAGCATGAAACGAACCTTGTTACCCCCTGTTGTGGTAGTACATTTGTGGAGGTGGATGCTTCGTCAAGATTGGTATTCTTGATTATAAACGAAATTGTATTTCCTGAAGCTGTGAAATACTCAATTGTTAGTAGTGGTTTTGGCTTCAAGGTCTTCAGGAATAGCTGCATGTCATTATCCAGTTAAGTGTTTTACGTCAACCAATCTTAGTTGAATAGTTTGACGAATTCTTTACTAACTTGAACATAGATGTATCATTCAAAGCCATACAATGCTCCCATTGTATTTTAAGTATTTTTGAGCCTGTTAAGAGCTCTATCCCTTGGAGTTTTATAGATAAAGCACAGGACTTATCTATACATTGTCTTCCAAACTTATACAAAAGTTCGGATGTATATTGACACGAAATAGACGGTTTGCTAAATTAGATTTAGCTCCGCCAATGATGCTGTTTAGAGGGTTGTTAACAATCCACTCATCCATACATACAACCATTATTGGTGTATCAATCTCGGATCTAAAGAGAGCCGTGATTTTGAGTTGTATTAGTCCGATATGTATGTATTTCATTATTGGGTATTTGTCCCTAGTATTTTGATCTTATTTTTATTTAAAAGGCCGATGCAAGATAAATCTTCATTATCTTTTAATTCAATAGTCCCCTGCATTCGTTCGAAAACGTATGTATGCTTATTGAGGAATCTTGATCTAAAAGAGGGGGTTTGTAAATTTCTCTCTTGTCAGAATGAGGAATTGCCTCTTTGAGTCTCTCAAGATCTTCATCGGTGACCACAAATTGTTCACTCATGCTATCTTGAATACTCGGATGTGTTGTTTCTTCCTGTTCGGAAGAAAATTTGAACATATATAGCCTATACTCGGGGAATATATCTCCTCCGTCTTTAGATATATTAACGGGAGTAGAGCTAGAAGCCTCGGCCTTAGTAGGGAACGAGTTCGAGTAACGGCCCTTTGTGGGGTGCTGTTAGTCGAAACTCTCTATGGAGAGCGCATGAATGCTTTTTGTGGAGAGCAAGTTTCAATGTCTTCGATTTCTTCCTTTATTATCGGAAGATCCTAGTATTTATGTATTACAAGGAGTCCTATTGAGTCTTCTTGCTCAATCTCATAGTCCCTATCGTCAAGATTCGTACTTTTAATTAATATCAGTATATTAGTCTTGACTACTAGGTAGATAATACGCTGTGTTATAAACATACTATTTTTTGTATGTTTGGGTATATTGTGGATTATCCCAGAGTATTCGAACGGGATCTAAATAATTAGATCTAAGTATATTGCAGTTGTATGATACCTTTTCAATCTAATATTTCTTCTGGTATATAATGTATAGCCTTCGGAGTTTGCTTTCTCCTTTTTCGGGAGTATTGAGTGTTTGCTCACTGTGTGACTTTCAACATATTCATTGTATGATTTATGGTGAATATAATCATCCTTAGGTTTTCTATTGAATCATAGTCGGATGTATCCGAACAAATTGATTCAACCTCATATTTTGAGGAATCATTATTGTTTGAGATATCTTTCACGGTTCCGATGTGGACCGTATTGATCGATATTGCTTCGTATTATGTTTCTGATTTGAGTGGGACATTCGCTTCGATCACACTTGAAGCATTTTCAACCATATTTAAATTTTTCTTTATCTAAGAATTTTCTATCAAAGAATTTCTTCTCCGTTTGGAATTTTCTTTTCTCTTCTGGTGTCCAATTTCTCCGAATAATACGAAATTTAGGGTCCTGCTTTTTGTAAGCTTTATCCCTTATTTCATATTCCGGAGGACAGCCAAAGTCTTGGTTTGTATTGGCTGTATACTTGGTACAGCAACGGTACTCACGTTTTGAATGTTTGACTTGTCTTTGAGCTTTAGCTTGCTCGCAAACTTTCTCCATTATTTTCATACAAGTCTTTTTTAAGAACCTATAGAATGATCAGTTGTTTGAGCTGTAGCTCGAAGCTGATCATAAGTTGTTTGTGTAAGATCATTTCATGGACTAGGGATTTTTGTAAAAAATCGTCTGATCCAGAAATTCTTTTGTCCCGTTGTTCCAAGTCGAAAAATCAGACCTATGTATACAAAAGCAAATTCTTCTAGCATATAAATGTCACATAATCTCATCTGGAACAACTTTTTTCATGATTTTTTAGTCCGGTAGCAGTTTCTCCAGTAAAAATCTTCTAAGAGGATATTCATTAATCGGGATAGTGCCTCAGATTTGTTTAGGATACTCTCGATTTTAGCCGAAGTCTGTGGACTGTTGCTTTCGAGACCTTCTAGCCATACTAGTGCGTCTCCTTCCCAGAAACTTGTCGTGAAGTGAATGTATTCACTTGTTGTTAAAGTTGCTGGAAAAACCCATATTGTCCCCAATATTCGTTGTATTTCTTCATATACCGATGAGGTATTTTATCAATATTGAAGGTTAGTCCTGTGTTACCGTAATTTTGTATAGATAGATTTGATTGGTTCCCTATTCCCCTTCTCGAGGAGTGGAACTGAATCCAATCAGATCTGGAAGCAAATCTAAGCATTTCCGTTAATGGATCTAGTATGGGAGATTGTTGTGCAGGAATTGCATCTCCTGCGGAGGCATCTGTTGATGCATCTCCTGTGGGTGCATACTCTGATATTGTGAATACATTTCAGGTGAAGGTAGCATTAGGGCTGACCCGCTAGATTCACATTGTTCATTCATGAACAGTTTGTATTCAACTACCTCTGATGTGTCAGACTCATCGGAAATTGTGAGTTTTGTTCAAACTCACTTTCTTTCTATGAAATGTTATTATTGCATCGGAAGAAATTTATCGCCGCAGAATGTTTTTCGTAGTACTAATAACATCTATCGAATCAATTTCTCTATCTACTTCTTTTTTCTGTAGGGAAAGGATACAATCGTAGTATATACAATTGATTTCTTCTATATTGAGTTTATTCTTCTCTTCAGAAGAATATCTCGCCATATTGTTTCTCCAGTGCAGTTTAGCTGTGATTTCTCTTGACTTTGCAACTGGAGTCCATAAGGTCTTTATGGACTTGATATCATTTTTTATTTCTTGGAGCATATCTATAATGTAGTTGTAGACTCCAGGTTTTCTCTCTATAGAGACATTCCCGGTTGTGGGAATATAAACTATATGTCAATAATGATCTTTGTTTAGACCATATTGACACCTGTTGGTGTCTTCAACGACTGCTATGGCAGCGCCTTCTATCTTATGGTTGTACCTGCAACTAGTAGCTTGGAGGAGATGTTCAGCTATTGCCATAATATTGCAAAAAGTTGATAAAAATCAAAACTAACAGTTCTTAGGCATTCTTCGTCCAATCTCTCATCAGGTTTGACCCAAATACCTCTGCCTAAACAAAGCACCCCTTAAAGTGGCTTTCGCGTCAGAGCTCGGACTCATTCTCAACTTCTCTTTACGAAGTATCTTAAACCCCTATCCTATAACCCTGCTTCAGAAGTACCGAGTATAGCCATGGTTCATTTTCTATTCTATGACGTAGTGGCTCGAGATTATAAAAAGTACCTTTGAACTATAGTTCATCAACTTACTATTTTCCACAATACTACAGACAAATAGCAGAACATCTTCCTGCAATTAAGCTACCATGACGTTATTTAAACAAAAAACAGAAAAGAAAGGAAAGCTTACCGACACCGCCTAGCTTCGGAGCTCCTCGCACCAAGGCTCTGATACCAGATTGTTAATTACGAAATAAACTAAAGGAAAACTTAAGAACACAATAAGAGCTCAAGAGAATATAAGAGAAGATCTTTGTTTACTTATGTTGAGGGTGATCCCCAAGTGAGGAAATGAGCTCTCTATTTATGGAGTTACAAAGGAACGTAGTGACGTTCCTGATAAGACCACTAACTAGTGGCCGATATGTACATAGTGCCCAGATACAATAATGTAAAGGAATCTTATCACTTTACTATTACATGGTTACATCAATGTAATAAGAAGAGACGTCCTTTCAAGCCCATGTAATGCGCATGTGAAAGGGAATCCACCAGCAGTGATTGATGTGATGTTGATGTAATGTATGGTCCATCAGAGCTAGTGGTGTCTTGTTATAAGTTACTGGTTCTCATCATTGTACTATGCCCACATGCATATGTTGGCCTTTTTACAACCTATAGAATCCCAAAATTTGCTTCCAACGCTTCTTATCCTGGTAAGGAGATTAGCAATAGTATTAGTGTATCCAGGAATGTATCTAACATCATATGTGAATATTTCTAGATACATTGCAATCCGAATCCTTCTTAGGTTTTCCTCAGAGTTATGTATTATTTTTTCCTTGAAGAATTGTGTGACAGATTTGTTGTCTGTCTCAATGACAAAGTATCTATGTAGAAGATAAATTTACAGACTCTTGATTGCTAGTTTGATCGCCAGCAATTCTTTGTCATAGGTGGTATATTTGCCCTGGGTTTTGTTAAACTTCCCAGATGTGTAAGCAACAATATCTTTGTACTTTGCAGTAAGTATTCCAGCCCAGAAGTTATCTGTGGCATCAGTTTAACCTAAATACCTCACTAGGTTATCCGTCCGATCTCTCACCAGGTTTGACCCAAGTACCTCCGGCTAAACAGAGCACCCCTGATATAGCGTCAGAGCTCGACCTCAATCTCAACTTCTCTCTACAAAGTATCTTGAACCCCTAGCCTATACCCCTGCTTTAGAGTACCGAGCACAGCCGTGGCATAGTGGCTCGAGATCATAGAAGGTGTTTTTGAACTATAAGTTCATCAAGTTACCATTTTCCACAATAACAGACAAATAGCAGAACATCTTCCTACAATTTAAGCTACCATCACGTTAGCTAAACCAAAAACATGTTGGAGCGAAGCCTTCTCCTGTGGGAGTCGGTGTATCTTTTGTTCCTGTTCTCCAAGTAACCTCTCTTCTAGTGGGAAGGAGTTTCTTTCCAGTGCTAAAGGAAGTAATCGTACTAAATACGGTTGCTTTGTTTTGTTCTTCTTATCCAGAAGAATGGTGTATTATATTCCAGTATATTTTAACCATGAGTTATCTAGGCTTAGTAATCGGATGCAAATTTAGTCTCTGTGGAGACGCCTGCTTTCCTAGTGCTCAAGATGAGGCTTATGCGATATGCCACTGCGACCCCTTGGTATCCCACAAGCCTCATTTTGGACTAGTGGCCGACATATGCATGTGGGCATATAACAATCACACCAATCAGGAAGTCAAGATAGATATCAAAGAATTGAACGAGACTGCATCTCTAGCTCGTCACATATCCATACGTATAATTTCAGATACCGTGGTATTATCGCCCCCAAGCGAATGGGCCCACCTAGTCTACAGAAGAAAAAGAAAGGGAAGAGAAGAGACGAGATTCTGAACTCATCCACTAACTGTCGCCTGCCTCAATGCAGTGCGAGCATCCAAGCATTACAAAATCCACAAATACCTCAAGTAATACAATTTAGTTAAATTCCATAAAAATCACTAAAAATCATTAGTCTATCAAAAAAAATATAATAGTAATTATATCAAATCGTTCTCAAATCATATATATATATATATATATATAATTTATATAACATCGTCATAATTCATTTAACTTTTTAAATAAAACATAATAACTATTATCCAATTATTCATAAACCACGCATATAAATTTTTTTTTCAAATCCAATAAAGCTCACATTATATATGATCAATGCATTTGTAGTAATCAACATTATTATTCAAGCTATCACAAATACTTATCAAGAAGCAAGCAATTACATACATTTATGCACCATGATGGTCTAATCAATATGCAAGAAGTTGGTAACGTATGCCAGATGGTCAAAACAGATGTTACCTATGTCGAAACCTAACATTAATCTAGAAAAAAATGTGGCACGGTAACTCTCACCTTAAATCCTTCGTTATTGCTTAAGCTGCCACAATTTCTTTAATTCACTATCTTCCTGTTTTCAATCCTGACAAGTATACGCAAATAATTACCAATGTTGATCAAACTAATATTAACAAATACTAAGCACCTACGATGTTATACCTCTATATAAAAATAATGCCTACACTAGAATTCAACTTCTTTCGTAATCACAATTTCATGTCATTCCTAAAGGTAATGTTAGCTTGGATAAAAGCTTATCTAGCTAGGTGACAAATCGGCTCCTAATTAGCTCCAATATTGACGTTGAACTTTTTTGCGCCTCAAATCAAGAGAAGTACCTATCGTGTAGGAAAAATTTTAATAATTAGTTTAATAACAAGTCGACATTTAACGTAGCATCTCACCTAACAGTTTTGACCGCTTGTTCGCCGGACTTCGGTAATTAAAGTTTCGGCCGAACTTAGATATCTTTAACATGTAAATAAAAAACGGCAAGCGACTAATTACAAGCCAACACACTGGCGGGGAGCCCCTACATACAACACGAGCCGTCGCGGTGAACGTCGGCTTTGAAGAAGGACAGCGTTAATCCAACTAGATAAGGGCGAAATTGAGTGGTAGAGTAGCCACATAGAAGGACAGAGAGTGGGATTTCATTCTCCGTCGATCGATTCTGACGGTAGAAGTTTGGCGGCGAAACCTGCATCTACCCCGACAATCATTGCCGGCATGGCTCGAGCTCCTAACAGTAGATATGAATCGAGAGAGGGGACAAGATGAAAAGAGCTTCACTTGGGAGAAGGAAAAATAGCGATCAGCGGTGAGCTTGGAAGATGGTGACACCACGGTGAAGGGATCGGGAAGAAGAGAAGTAAAACAAAGACAAAATAAGGTAACATGAAATGAAATAATAAAACATTAGACCCTTGTGGAGTTGTTGAGAAAGTGCTAAGAGAAGAAAACATGGTAGCTACTTGAAGTCCACCAACACAGACCTACCTCACACACCTAAATAAAAAATATTGATGTTGATAACTCTACGCCCATAGACGAGATAGTGATGTTACAATTAATTGGTTTGATTAGTTCCTTTTAAGATCGGTTGTTTTAATAGATTGATGTGGTTCAGGGCTTCTCTATTGTTTGTTTGCAGTTAGCTTAATTAAATGTGCATTTGGCTTAACATTTCACAAAACTAGTTTTTTATTTTTTGATTTTACGTTTTTCAATAGATTTTCTGTAAGTTTTTAAAAAATTTATTTAGAATTTTAAAAAATATAGAAACAGTTTATACAATAAGATTTTGTATTACTTATTTTTATTTTTTAATAAAAAAATAAAACTTATTATAAAAATATTTTTTATTTTAAAAAAATTATTTCAAAAATAAGTTCTATTAAAAATGCTAAAAGTTACCTAGCTTTCTTCTGCCATGCTCAAGTTGTTCTTTTCTCTATTTTTTTAATTTTTATTAGCTATGTTATTTCCGGCAATAAGAAAGATGAGTACATACTTGAGTATTCCCCAAGACAGAGTACGTCCAGTCGAAGTTTCACTGTAGCAGAAGATTTTCCCTTTCATAAATTCTTTCGTTGCATGTATTTATTTATCTAAACCATTTCAGAGAACGTAGATACTCTATTTGTAGTTCTTTCTGTAGAATTACTGCAGATACTCCACATTATTCTTCTTTTATAGATACTCCCTTTCTAATCATTGTATCCAAATCCTTCAATCCATCTTCAATTCCTTACATTCTAAATTCTCTAATTCACGACCGTGATGCAATCGTGTTTATAATCCTAATTCACTGCCGTGCTGTGATCACCTTTATAATTCGTGCACTCTAGGAATACTCAGCTCCAACTATATCTGTTGTTGCTCTCCTACTGGAGTACTCACACGAGAGTTTTTGCGCCGGAATTCCTGGCCTTTTCGTCTCCATCACCGGAGACTACTATGGGATTGTCGTGGGCCAATGACCGTTGGTATGATTACGACTCCCTCAATGTTGTTTTTTGCATGTTACTTGTCAACGCCATTGTCTTAACTCGCTCTTAATGCTTTGAAACTTATCCAAAGCAATGGGTTTATTCCAAGTCTTCCGCTAGTGAGGTTTTCTGAGGCTATTGTTAGGAAAGGTGAGACTAGGAAGGCCTGGAAGGTGTTTTGTTGATATGTTTGTGAGAAAACCTTGACCCACTGTTAGTACTTCCAATAGTGCTTGCAGCTCTACCATTTTTAGGACAGCATATTGTGTTTTTGGAAGGACGTTGGATGCCTTAAAGCTTTACAATTTGATGTTGGACTTGGTTTGTGGCCCAAGTGTTATGAAATAACTATCTTGATTGATGCATTGGGGTAGGAAGGGAGAATGTGGGAGGTAAGGTACTTGCTTGATGAAATGGGGTTTGTAAGTACGGTAGATTAAGAATGGCAATGAGTTGCTTATGCGGATGTCATGTACACTTGTGGAATAACTTGTGATGTTGTAATGTATGATACATTAATTGGTGCTTATTGCAGGGTGCTAGATATGGTTAGTGAAGTAAGTTTTGTGAATAAGATATAATCTGATGGTTGTTAGCTACATATGTGAACATGTAGTATTTGGGTCCACAATCTGTGTACTAGCACATGATTGGTGGAGCCTTGACGATGCTAAATGAGCTTACCCTCAGTTGGAGTCATATGTAACACGGTTACTTAAAATACTTTTATTAAACGAAATTTGCTTAGACATCATCGATCGAATGATTTTTGTTGGAAAGTTGCTAAAGATGGCAATTTTCCTAACGTTGTATCTATTAATTTGCTTTTTCTCTAATTTTTGCAAGCAAGGGTTGCCCAAGATGGTTGTCGCGTGGGAAGAGAAACTTAGTGAACTCTCCTTGAATTTCAGTGATGTTACATATAATAACATGATAGGGTGCATCAATACTTGCTCATGGCCAAGAATGCTCATCTACGAAATCAAGTTTATTTTGGGAGTTTCTCATACACATTACATAAGAATGCATACGAACAACAAATTCTCAGAAACATAAATGACTATTATGTTGGATGGTTTTATCGATCACTCTTTGGCCAAGATTCCAAAAGTTGTGAATGCTAGATAGCATAGTAGATTACAGTCTTCAAATATAGAGGCTGAGTCGCTTATGTGTTGTAGAAACTATATATCGGAGCTAATGAAGTCCTCAAATCTCTCTACTTTGCATAGCAGGCTACGAGCACTAGACGGCATGATCATGAACTAAAGTTTTGCATGGATATGATATTAGAGAAAAGATTCAACGAAGATGTATCTCCAAAAAGTGATGTGCAAGTCATAAGTTCCTATTCTGGATAGGGCGTAACGTGCGAAGGAAATAGAAAGGATGGCAACCAGACCCTTGATGGGAGTTGAAAATTTTGACATTTGGATTGGTTATTGTCGCTTTTAACTTTAGAAGGGGTTGTGGTAGCTAGGCAGATAGGTTCCCGAATCTATAACAAATTGGAGGTACGTTCAACAATTTGCTACGTAATGTTCTATACTATTTGTGTTAAATGATGATTTTTATGATTTTAACATTTGATAGACATTCTATCACACCACGCTCCCGAACCGTGATAGGTATTGGTGAAAATCAAGCCTAGATTGAAATCTAATAAGTCTGCCCAATCCAGTAAGCCTATCCAAAACAAATTCAGTCCACCACAAAATCAAATTTCACCTCTTATTCAAAATTTCGACAGTATCTTTCTAAATTCAAGCGACAGATTTGCACAATTACCAAAAAATATTTCAATTACAACAAGACTTATGACTAGCTACTCAAATAAACACATACATTAGCAACAACTCATAGTACATTCTCGTATTTATTACAATTTTTACAGTGAATATACAGCCAAACAAGATACAGGTCTTTCAAGGTGCAGAACCAACTATATTCAAGGCAAAATAAAATAAATTGGATAAGATGAATACTCTTAAAGTGCACGTGTGACAGATCATGCTACGGCGAGTCATCTTGTACTGGTTTCAAATTAATTTGGGGAGGTCAATGAGAAAAAAATGAATCTAATTTCACTGAGATGAAAAGCAGAATGCATCGATTTAGGTCACTAATCCATTTTCTAATTATTTTATTCTATCAATATATATGAAACAAAAATGCAATGATATATTGGATCAGTCCTACTACGTCTTGAACCATCCCATACCGATCTTAGTAGAAGAGATACGATTAAATGCAAAGGAGTACGGAAAAAAATGAATGATTATGTAATAAATAATATGAAAAATAAATTCACAATATAGACATTATTAAGTGCTTTGAAAGTAAATGTACACTTTAAAAACATAAATAAAGAACAATGTAAGCAAAACTATGTTATAATAAATAGTTAAATAAATAACTCGGTAAACAAATCAAGTACTTATTAGTAGTAGTAAAACATTATAAATTCGTACGATAAAAGATAGTGATAAAATGAGTGAATAAATAATTTGATAATAATTATTTAAAATGAAATGGTTATCAAATAAGCATTATGCTGATAAATAAATTACGTTTCTAAGAATAATAACTTAGCATATCATAATAAAAAGTATTGTGCTAATAAACTAGTTTAACTAATCACAACCAAGATAAAAATTCAACAGTTAGGAGTCATACTATTTAACTGAAATATAATCTGTAATCTAATATTTAAGCTAACACTCTACGTCTATACTCTGGGTGCGTTTGGCTTAGCTTACCAAAAAAGTAGCTTTTCAATTTTTTATTTTATATTTTTCAATACATATTTATAAGTATATAAAAATTTATTTAAAAATTTAGAAAGTATAGAAAAAATTTATTTAAAGTTGTGGATGCTGATGAAGGACCTCCGTGCATAGACAAACTTAGCGCTTGCAAAGGCATTAAAGTATGGCCTCCTCCAATCCTCCTTAAGAACAAAGTTGACCATCCTTTCAGGTATGCAATGATATGACTTTAATGTGACTGGAGTGAAAATGCTATTTTAGCCCATCTATTGTTTTACTTTTTACGCATGAGAAATTCGTATTCTAGTTATTTTATTCTGAAATGTCTTATATAGTCCTAATATTCATTTAAAGTGGACCTTCTGTGTTCTTCTATCAGTTAATGGTCTGACGACTAGTAGCTGCACTTCATCACTATGTGCCATTAGGAATTGGAAATAAACAAGCTCTATTCTAGTTTGGGAAGGAATGCAAGACTCTATTCAGACGTGAACATATGCATTCCCCATCATGAGTTTGATTTCTAGCTATATTGTAAAACACTCAACACATATGTATTGGTTATACATAAGAAGTTCAATCTATCTATCTTATGTATCTGGTTGATTTTCTACTAAAATTTATATCTTTATTTGTTCTGGTCCTTACTGCCCCTTATTCCTATCTTTTTCTTCCTTCTACAGCAATTAATGATAAAACTCTTGCATAACATGGGCATATGCAATCCTTAGTTGATTTTAACCTGTAGCGTGGTCTCTATTCCTCCATTTCATATGAATTTTCTTAGATTAACCTTGATTCAATCTCTCAGTTCCAGATCTCATAGAACTTTTTCCTTCCATTATAGAACCGACAAAAGAATAAAAAATCTGTGTTTTCTTTAGAAGACATTATGTCTCATGATGTTAGACAATTCCTTATCAAGCTATGTATGAATGAACCAAAGTGTAAACCAACATGCATACGAAAAGATAAACTAACAATGATTTTTTTAAAAATTAGAGATAATTATTGATATTCTCCTTATTTGTTAGTTTATCATTTCATCTGTAGCAACTCCTTATTCTACTAATATTCTAGCTATTATCTAACTCCTTATTTGATAGATTCTTTTAGCTAGAAAGCGTGAGATGTCTTGGTTCATCAACAGATTGAGGAAAGTTTCAATCACGATCGAGAGCTATTCGATGACGTGGGAGGTGGGAGAGGTGGTGCTAGTGCTAGTGTTGGCTCTAGGAGGTAGTAGTAGTTTAGTGTTCTAACTTGGTTTTTTTGTTCTAATATAGTTCTGTTTTTATTATGCCACTTAACCAAATACCGTTCTCCTATAGGATGTCTTTTACTGCGGCATTGTACTGTATCCAATGCATTAATAAGTTGCCCGAAATTATGCGCCTATCTTGAGTCCATTTTGTTTAATAATAGTAGAAATATTTTGTGACTCCTTCACGCTAATTTGTTCACATTATCAGTTGTAGTGGGGTCTCCGTAAAATGCATACGGGAGGCAAGTTTCAGAAGGATTGATTATCTTCGAAGATGAATTTTGAAGGAAGTATTTTGGCTAGCTTTCCCTTATTCCTCTCTGTAACTTGTTTTGTTAATTCTTTTCATTCCTTACTCTTTCTTTTTTTCTTTTGATTTTCTAATAACTGTTATGTTACATGATTCTGTTTTTGCTAGAGAATCAAATATGTTATGTTAAGAAACTTGCTGCAATTGAGGTTGAGTGGATTAATTGTAGTGCTGATTACAAGTGGAGGATATACGCTTAAGGATTTCTCAACTTGCATGTGAAATCATAAATCTCAAAGATTTTCTACACGTTGTACAGTTTGCTGTGCGACATTCTCTTTTTTTTTTTGAAAAATGAGGTTTAAGGAATAACATTTTCAGTTTAAGCCTTGCATTTGAAATAGTTTGTTAAAGGATACTTAAACAGGATCGTACTAGCTATAAAAAACTAAGTTTTGGTAGAACTTATTTTCTGAGCTACTTTGTTTGTCAAATCCTTGTATGACTTCGGCTCTTTGAGAATCTTTGCAGTTTATTCGTATGTGTTTACTTGTAAAACTTGTGAATCCAACAGAAATTACTACCTTTTAGTGTGAACGTTGATAAATCAATAGGATGTCTTGGTTCATCAACAGATTGAGGAAAGTTTCAATCACGATCGAAAGCTATTCGATGACGTGGGAGAGGTGGTGCTAGTGCTAGTGTTGGCTCTAGGAGGTAGTAGTAGTTTAGTGTTTTAACTTGGTTTTTTTGTTCTAATATAGTTCTGTTTTTATTATGCCACTTAACCGAATAATGTTCTCCTATAGGATGTCTTTTATTGCGGCATTGTACTGTATCCAATGCATTAAAAAGTTGCCCGAAATTTTGTGCCTATCTTGAGTACCTTTTGTTTAATAATATTAGAAACATTTTGTGACTCCTTCACGCTAATTTGTTCACATTATCAGTTGTAGTGGGGTCTCCGTAAAATGCATACGGGAGGCAAGTTTCAGAAGGATTGATTATCTTCGAAGATGAATTTTGAAGGAAGTATTTTGGCTAGCTTTCCCTTATTCCTCTCTATAGCTTGTTTTGTTAATTCTTTTCATTCCTTACTCTTTCTTTTTCTTTTGATTTTCTAATAACTGTTATGTTACATGATTCTGTTTTTGCTAGAGAATCAAATATGTTATGTTAAGAAACTTGCTGCAATTGAGGTTGAGTGGATTAATTGTAGTGCTGATTACAAGTGGAGGATATACGCTTAACGATTTCTCAACTTGAATGTGAAATCATAAATCTCAAAGATTTTCTACACGTTGTACAGTTTGCTGTGCGACATTCTCTTGTTTTTTTTTGAAAAATGAGTTTTAAGGAATAACATTTTCAGTTTAAGCCTTGCATGTGAAATAGTTTGTTAAAGGATACTTAAACAGGATCGTACTAGCTATAAAAAACTAAGTTTTGGTAGAACTTATTTTCTGAGCTACTTTGTTTGTCAAATCCTTGCATGACTTCGGCTCTTTGAGAATCTTTGCAGTTTATTCGTATGTGTTTACTTGTAAAACTTGTGAATCCAACAGAAATTATTACCTTATAGTGTGAACGTTGATAAATCAATAGAATGTCTTGGTTCATGAACAGATTGAGGAAAGTTTCAATCACGATCGAGAGCTATTCGATGACGTGGGAGTTGGGAGAGGTGGTGCTAGTGCTAGTGTTGGCTCTAGGAGGTAGTAGTAGTTTAGTGTTCTAACTTGGTTTTTTTGTTCTAATATAGTTCTATTTTTATTATGCCACTTAACCAAATAATGTTCTCCTATAGGATGTCTTTTCTTTATGGCATTGTATTTGTATCAATGCATTAATAAGTTGCCCGAAATTATGCGCCTATCTTGAGTCCATTTTGTTTAATAATAGTAGAAATATTTTGTGACTCCTTCACGCTAATTTGTTCACATTATCAGTTGTAGTGGGGTCTCCGTAAAATGCATACGGGAGGCAAGTTTCGGAAGGATTGATTATCTTCGAAGATGAATTTTGAAGGAAGTATTTTGGCTAGCTTTCCCTTATTCCTCTCTGTAACTTGTTTTGTTAATTCTTTTCATTCCTTACTCTTTCTTTTTTCTTTTGATTTTCTAATAACTGTTATGTTACATGATTCTGTTTTTGCTAGAGAATCAAATATGTTATGTTAAGAAACTTGCTGCAATTGAGGTTGAGTGGATTAATTGTAGTGCTGATTACAAGTGGAGGATATACGCTTAAGGATTTCTCAACTTGCATGTGAAATCATAAATCTCAAAGATTTTCTACACGTTGTACAGTTTGCTGTGCGACATTCTCTTGTTTTTTTTTGAAAAATGAGTTTTAAGGAATAACATTTTCAGTTTAAGCCTTGGATGTGAAATAGTTTGTTAAAGGATACTTAAACAGGATCGTACTAGCTATACAAAACTAAGTTTTGGTAGAACTTATTTTCTGAGCTACTTTGTTTGTCAAATCCTTGTATGACTTCGGCTCTTTGAGAATCTTTGCAGTTTATTCGTATGTGTTTACTTGTAAAACTTGTGAATCCAACAGAAATTACTACCTTTTAGTGTGAACGTTGATAAATCAATAGGATGTCTTGGTTCATCAACAGATTGAGGAAAGTTTCAATCACGATCGAGAGCTATTCGATGACGTGGGAGGTGGGAGAGGTGGTGCTAGTGCTAGTGTTGGCTCTAGGAGGTAGTAGTAGTTTAGTGTTCTAACTTGGTTTTTTTGTTCTAATATAGTTCTGTTTTTATTATGCCACTTAACCAAATACCGTTCTCCTATAGGATGTCTTTTACTGCGGCATTGTACTGTATCCAATGCATTAATAAGTTGCCCGAAATTATGCGCCTATCTTGAGTCCATTTTGTTTAATAATAGTAGAAATATTTTGTGACTCCTTCACGCTAATTTGTTCACATTATCAGTTGTAGTGGGGTCTCCGTAAAATGCATACGGGAGGCAAGTTTCGGAAGGATTGATTATCTTCGAAGATGAATTTTGAAGGAAGTATTTTGGCTAGCTTTCCCTTATTCCTCTCTATAGCTTGTTTTGTTAATTCTTTTCATTCCTTACTCTTTCTTTTTCTTTTGATTTTCTAATAACTGTTATGTTACATGATTCTGTTTTTGCTAGAGAATCAAATATGTTATGTTAAGAAACTTGCTGCAATTGAGGTTGAGTGGATTAATTGTAGTGCTGATTACAAGTGGAGGATATACGCTTAAGGATTTCTCAACTTGCATGTGAAATCATAAATCTCAAAAATTTTCTACACGTTGTACAGTTTGCTGTGCGACATTCTCTTTTTTTTGAAAAAATGAAGTTTTAAGGAATAACATTTTCAGTTTAAGCCTTGGATGTGAAATAGTTTGTTAAAGGATACTTAAACAGGATCGTACTAGCTATACAAAACTAAGTTTTGGTAGAACTTATTTTCTGAGCTACTTTGTTTGTCAAATCCTTGTATGACTTCGGCTCTTTGATAATCTTTGCAGTTTATTCGTATTTGTTTACTTGTAAAACTTGTGAATCCAACAGAAATTACTACCTTATAGTGTGAACGTTGATAAATCAATAGAATGTCTTGGTTCATCAACAGATTGAGGAAAGTTTCAATCACGATCGAGAGCTATTCGATGACGTGGGAGTTGGGAGAGGTGGTGCTAGTGCTAGTGTTGGCTCTAGGAGGTAGTAGTAGTTTATTGTTCTAACTTGGTTTTTTTGTTCTAATATAGTTCTGTTTTTATTATGCCACTTAACCGAATAATGTTCTACTATAGGATGTCTTTTATTGCGGCATTGTACTATATCCATTGCATTAAAAAGTTGACCGAAATTTTGTGCCTATCTTGAGTACATTTTGTTTAATAATATTAGAAACATTTTGTGACTCGTTCACGCTAATTTGTTCACATTATCAGTTGTAGTGGGGTCTCCGCAAAATTCATACGGGAGGCAAGTTTCAGAAGGATTGATTCTCTTCGAAGATGAATTTTGAAGGAAGTATTTTGGCTAGCTTTCCCTTATTCGTCTCTATAGCTTGTTTTGTTAATTATTTTCCTTCCTTATTCTTTCTTTTTCTTTTGATTTTCTAATAAATGTTGTGTTACATGATTCTGTTTTTGCTAGAGAATCAAATATGTTATGTTAAGGAGCTTGTTGCAATTGATGGTGAGTGGATTAATTGCAGTGCTGATTACAAGTGGAGGATATACGCTTAACGATTTCTCAACTTGAATGTGAAATCATAAATCTCAAAGATTTTCTACACGTTGTACAGTTTGCTGTTCGACATTCTCTTGTTTTTTAAAAAAAATGAGTTTTAAGGAATAACATTTTCAGTTTAAGCCTTGCATGTGAAATAGTTTGTTAAAGGATACTTAAACAGGATCGTACTAGATATAAAAAACTAAGTTTTGGTAGAACTTATTTTCTGAGCTACTTTGTTTGTCAAATTCTTGTATGACTACGGCTCTTTGAGAATCTTTGCAGTTTATTCGTATGTGTTTACTTGTAAAATTTGTGAATCCAACAGAAATTACTACCTTGTAGTGTGAACGTTGATAAATCAATAGAATGCCTTGGTTCATGAACAGATTGAGGAAAGTTTCAATCACGATCGAGAGCTATTGGATGACGTGGGAGGTGGGAGAGGTGGTGCTAGTGCTAGTGTTGGCTCTAGGAGGTAGTAGTAGTTTAGTGTTCTAACTTGGTTTTTTTGTTCTAATATAGTTCTGTTTTTATTATGCCACTTAACCAAATACTGTTCTCCTATAGGATGTCTTTTACTGCGGCATTGTACTGTATCCAATGCATTAAAAAGTTGACCGAAATTTTGTGCCTATCTTGAGTACATTTTGTTTAATAATATTAGAAACATTTTGTGACTCCTTCACTAATTTAATCAAATTTCACATTATCGGTCTTGTTAGTGGGGTCTCAGTAAAATGCATACGGGAAGCAAGAACTATATTAGAACAGCTTGTTGCAAGTTAGTTAAAACTGGATTAAACTACTACTACCTCCTAGAGCCAACACTAGCACTAGCACCACCTCTCCCAACTCCCGTCGTCATAATAGCTCTCGATCGTGATTGAAACTTTCCTCAATCAAATTAATGAACCAAGACATTCTATTGATTTATCAGCGTTCACATTACAAGGTAGTAATTTCATTGGATTCACAAGTTTTACAAACGTTTTACAAATAAAATAAATTGCAAAAAGATTCAAAAAGAGCGAAGTCATGTCAAGGATTTGACAAACAAAGTAGCTCGAAAAAATAAGTTCTATCAAAACTTAGTTTTTATAGCTAATGCGATCTGTTTAAGTATCTTAACAAACTATTTCACATGCAAGGCTTAAACTGAAAATGTTATTCCATAAAACTCATTTTTTCAAAAAAAAAAAAAAGAATCATAATTTGTTGACGAATTTTGTTGTGTCTACAGCGTGTAGAAAATCTTTGAGATTTATGATTTCACATTCAAGTTTGAAATCCTTTAGCGTATATCCTCCACTTGTAATCAATTATTTTGCAATTAATCCACTCACCCTCAATTGCAACAAGCTCCTTAACATAACATATTTGATTCTCTAGCAAAAAAGCAGAATCATGTAACACAATGATTATTAGAAAATCAAAAAAAAAAAAAAAGTAAGGAATGAAAAAATTAACAAAACAAGCTATAGAGAGGAATAAGAAAAGCTAGCCAAAATACTTCCTTCAAAATTCATCTTGAAGATAATCAATCCTTACACAAAAACTTGCCTCCCGTATGCATTTACGGAGACCCCCTACACTGATGATAATGTGAAAACAAATTAGCGTGAAGGAGTCACAAAATGTTTCTAATATTATTAAAAAAATGGACTCAAGATAGGCACAAAATTTTGGTCAACTTTTTAATGCATTGGATATGATTACAATGCATCTTAAAAAAGACATCCTATAGGAGAACATTATTTGGTTAAGTGGCATAAAAAAAAGCAGAACTATATTAGAACAAAAAAATCAAGTTAAAACTCTAAACTACTACTACCTCCTAGAGCCAACACTAGCACTAGCACCACCTCTCCCAAACTCCCGTCATCGAATAGCTCTCGATCGTGATTGAAACTTTCCTCAATCATTAATGAACCAAGACATTCTATTGATTTATCAGCGTTCACACTACAAGGTAGTAATTTACATTGGATTCACAAGTTTTTACAAATAAACACATCTGAATAAATTGCAAAGATTTCAAAAAGCGAAGTCATGCAAGGATTTGACAAACAAAGTAGTTCGGAAAATAAGTTCTACCAAAACTTAGTTTTTTTATAGCTAAATGCGATCTGTTTAAGTATCCTTTAACAAACTATTTCACATGCAAGGCTTAAACTGAAAATGTTATTCTTAAAACTCATTTTTCAAAAAAAAAAAAAAAAGAAAATCATATGACAAAATTTGTACAGCGTGTAGAAAATCTTTGAGATTTATGATTTCACATTCAAGTTGAGAAATCCTTAAGCGTATATCCTCCACTTGTAATCAACCTTTTGCAATTAATCCCTCTCCCCTCAATTTGCAACAAGCTCCTTAACATAACATATTTGATTCTCTAGCAAAAAGCGAGAATCATGTAACACAATGATTATTAGAAAATCAAAAAAAAAAAAGAAAGAGTAAGGAATGAAAAGAATTAACAAAACAAGCTATAGAGAGGAATAAGGGAAAGCTAGCCAAAATACTTCCTTCAAAATTCATCTTCGAAGATAATCAATCCTTCTGAAACTTGCCTCCCGTATGCATTTTACGGAGACCCCACTACAACTGATAATGTGAAAAAAGATTAGCGTGAAGGAGTGACAAATGTTTCTAATATTATTAAAAAAAATGGACTCAAGATAGGCACAAAATTTCGGTCAACTTTTTAATGCATTGGATACAGTACAATGCCGCAGTAAAAGACATCCTATAGGAGAACATTATTCGGTTAAGTGGCATAATAAAAACAGAACTATATTAGAACAAAAAAACCAAGTTAAAACTCTAAACTACTACTACCTCCTAGAGCCAACACTAGCACTAGCACCACCCTCTCCCACCTCCACGTCATCGAAAAGCTCTCGATCGTGATTGAAACTTTCCTCAATCATTAATGAACCAAGACATTCTATTGATTTATCAGCGTTCACACTACAAGGTAGTAATTTTCATTGGATTCACAAGTTTTACAAATAAACACATCTGAATAAATTGCAAAGATTTTCAAAAAGCGAAGTCATGCAAGGATTTGACAAACAAAGTAGTTCGAGAAAATAAGTTCTACCAAAACTTTTTTTTTTATAGCTAAATGCGATCTGTTTAAGTATCCTTAACAAACTATTTCACATGCAAGGCTTAAACTGAAAATGTTATTCCTTAAAACTCATTTTCAAAAAAAAAAAAAAAGAATGTCATACGACAAAAATTTGCCTAGCGTGTAGAAAATCTTTGAGATTTATGATTTCACATTCAAGTTGAGAAATCGTTAGCGTATATCCTCCACTTGTAATCACACTTTGCAATTAATCCACTCACCTTCATTGCAACAAGCTCCTTAACATAACATATTTGATTCTCTAGCAAAAAGCAGAATCATGTAACATAACAATGATTATTAGGAAATCAAATAAAATAAGAAAGAGTAAGGAATGAAAAGAATTAACAAAACAAGCTATACAGAGGAATAAGGGAAAGCTAGCCAAAATTCATCTTCGAAGATAATCAATCCTTCTGAAACTTGCATTCCGTATGCATTTTACGGAGACCCCACTACAACTGATAATGGGAAAAAAGATTAGCGTGAATCAGTGACAGATGTTTCTAATATTATTAAAAAAAATGGACTCAAGATAGGCACAAAATTTTGGTCAACTTTTTAATGCATTGGATACAGTACAATGTCGCAGTAAAAGACATCTTATAGGAGAACATTATTCGGTTAAGTGGCATAATAAAAACAGAACTATATTAGAACAAAAAAATCAAGTTAAAACTCTAAACTACTACTACCTCCTAAAGCCAACACTAGCACTAGCACCACCTCTCCCAACTCCCACGTCATGAATAGCTCTCGATCGTGATTGAAACTTTCCTCAATCATTAATGAACCAAGACATTCTATTGATTTATCAGCGTTCACACTACAAGGTAGTAATTTCATTGGATTCACAAGTTTTACAAATAAACACATCTGAATAAATTGCAAAAAGATTCTCAAAAAGAGCGAAGTCATGCAAGGATTTGACAAACAAAGTAGTTCAGAAAATAAGTTCTACCAAAACTTAGTTTTTATAGCTAAATACGATCTGTTTAAGTATCCTTTAACAAACTATTTCACATGCAAGGCTTAAACTGAAAATGTTATTCCTTAAAACTCATTTTTCAAAAAAAAAAAAGAATGTCAAACACGACAAATTTGTACAGCGTGTAGAAAATCTTTGAGATTTATGATTTCACATTCAAGTTGAGAAATCCTTAGCGTATATCCTCCACTTGTAATCAGCACTTTGCAATTAATCCACTCACCTCAATTGCAACAAGCTCCTTAACATAACATATTTGATTCTCTAGCAAAAAGCAGAATCATGTAACATAATGATTATTAGAAAATCAAAAAAAAAAAAAAAAGTAAGGAATGAAAAAATTAACAAAACAAGCTATAGAGAGGAATAAGGAAAGCTAGCCAAAATACTTCCTTCAAAATTCATCTTGAAGATAATAATCAATCTTAAAACTTGCCTCCCGTATGCATTTACGGAGACCCCCCACTATTTGATAATGTGAACAAATTAGCGTGAAGGAGTCACAAAATGTTTCTAATATTATTAATTAAAAAATGGACTCAAGATAGGCACATAATTTGGTCAACTTTTTAATGCATTGGATATGAGTACAATGCATGATAAAAAGACATCCTATAGGGAGAACATTATTTGGTTAAGTGGCATAATAAAAAGCAGAACTATATTAGAACAAAAAAACCAAGTTAAAACTCTAAACTACTACTACCTCCTAGAGCCAACACTAGCACTAGCACCACCTCTCCCAACTCCACGTCATCGAATAGCTCTCGATCGTGATTGAAACTTTCCTCAATACATTAATGAACCAAGACATTCTATTGATTTATCAGCGTTCACACTACAAGGTAGTAATTTCATTGGATTCACAAGTTTTACAAATAAACACATCTGAATAAATTGCAAAGATTCTCAAAAAGCGAAGTCATGCAAGGATTTGACAAACAAAGTAGCTCAGAAAATATAAGTTCTACCAAAACTTAGTTTTTTTATAGCTAATGCGATCTGTTTAAGTATCTTTAACAAACTATTTCACATGCAAGGCTTAAACTGAAAATGTTATTCCTTAAAACTCATTTTCAAAAAAAAAAAAAAAAGAATGTCATACGACAATTTGTCTACAGCGTGTAGAAAATCTTTGAGATTTATGATTTCACATTCAAGTTGAGAAATCGTTAGCGTATATCCTCCACTTGTAATCAGCACTGCAATTAATCCACTCACCTTCAATTGCAACAAGCTCCTTAACATAACATATTTGATTCTCTAGCAAAAAAGCAGAATCATGTGTAATAATGATTATTAGAAAATCAAAAAAAAAAAAAGAAAAAGTAAGGAATGAAAAAAATTAACAAAACAAGCTATAGAGAGGAAATAAGGAAAGCTAGCCAAAATACTTCCTTCAAAATTCATCTTGAAGATAATCAATCCTTACGAAACTTGCCTCCGTATGCATTTTACGGAACCCCCACTACAGTTGATAATGTGAAAAAATTAGCGTGAAGGAGTCACAAAATGTTTCTAATATTATTAAAAAAAATGGACTCAAGATAGGCACAAAATTTTGGTCAACTTTTTAATGCATTGGATCTGTACAATGCATGATGAAAAAGACATCCTATAGGAGAACATTATTTGGTTAAGTGGCATAAAAAAAGCAGAACTATATTAGAACAAAAAAATCAAGTTAAAACTCTAAACTACTACTACTCCTCCTAGAGCCCAACACTAGCACTAGCACCACCTCTCCCAACTCCACGTCATCGAATAGCTCTCGATCGTGATTGAAACTTTCCTCAAATCATTAATGAACCAAGACATTCTATTGATTTATCAGCGTTCACACTACAAGGTAGTAATTTACATTGGATTCACAAGTTTTACAAATAAACACATACGAATAAATTGCAAAGATTCTCAAAAAGCGAAGTCATGCAAGGATTTGACAAACAAAGTAGCTCAGAAAATAAGTTCTACAAAACTTAGTTTTTTATAGCTAATACGATCTGTTTAAGTATCCTTTAACAAACTATTTCACATGCAAGGCTTAAACTGAAAATGTTATTCCTTAAAACTCTTTTTCAAAAAAAAAAAAAAGAGAATGTCATGACAAAATTTGTACAGCGTGTAGAAAATCTTTGAGATTTATGATTTCACATTCAAGTTGAAATCCTTAGCGTATATCCTCCACTTGTAATCAATTTTGCAATTAATCCACTCACCCTCAATTGCAACAAGCTCCTTAACATAACATATTTGATTCTCTAGCAAAAAGCAGAATCATGTAACACAATGATTATTAGAAAATCAAAAAAAAAAAAAAAGTAAGGAATGAAAAAAAAATTAACAAAACAAGCTATAGAGAGGATAAAGGAAAGCTAGCCAAAATACTTCCTTCAAAATTCATCTTGAAGATAATCAATCCTTACGAAACTTGCCTCCGTATGCATTTTACGGAGACCCCCCGATGATAATGTGAACAAATTAGCGTGAAGGAGTCACAAAATGTTTCTAATATTATTAAAAAAAATGGACTCAAGATAGGCACAAATTTTGGTCAACTTTTTAATGCATTGGATCTGATACAATGCATGATAAAAAGACATCCTATAGGAGAACATTATTTGGTTAAGTGGCATAATAAAAGCAGAACTATATTAGAACAAAAAAACCAAGTTAAAAAAACTCTAACTACTACTACCTCCTAGAGCCCAACACTAGCACTAGCACCACCTCTCCCAACTCCACGTCATCGAATAGCTCTCGATCGTGATTGAAACTTTCCTCAATCATTAATGAACCAAGACATTCTATTGATTTATCAGCGTTCACACTACAAGGTAGTAATTTACATTGGATTCACAAGTTTTACAAAATAAACACATCTGAATAAATTGCAAAGATTCTCAAAAAGCGAAGTCATGCAAGGATTTGACAAACAAAGTAGCTCAGAAAATAAGTTCTATCAAAACTTAGTTTTTTATAGCTAAATACGATCTGTTTAAGTATCTTTAACAAACTATTTCACATGCAAGGCTTAAACTGAAAATGTTATTCCATAAAACTCATTTTTCAAAAAAAAAAAAAAGAAGAATGTACGATGACAAAGATTTCACATTCAAGTTGTACAGCGTGTAGAAAATCTTTGAGATTTATGATTTCACATTCAAGTTGAAATCTTTAAGCGTATATCCTCCACTTGTAATCATCACTTTGCAATTAATCCACTCACCTCAATTGCAACAAGCTCCTTAACATAACATATTTGATTCTCTAGCAAAAAGCAGAATCATGTAAAAGCTTGATTATTAGAAAATCAAAAAAAAAAAAAAAAAAAGTAAGGAATGAAAAAATTAACAAAACAAGCTATAGAGAGGAATAAGGGAAAGCTAGCCAAAATACTTCCTTCAAAATTCATCTTGAAGATAATCAATCCTCTTAAAACTTGCCTCCGTATGCATTTACGGAGACCCCCTACAATTGATAATGTGAACAAATTAGCGTGAAGGAGTCACAAAATGTTTCTAATATTATTAAAAAAAATGGACTCAAGATAGGCACAAAATTTGGTCAACTTTTTAATGCATTGGATCTGATACAATGCATGATAAAAGACATCCTATAGGAGAACATTATTTGGTTAAGTGGCATAATAAAAGCAGAACTATATTAGAACAAAAAACCAAGTTAAAACTCTAAACTACTACTACTACCTCCTAGAGCCAACACTAGCACTAGCACCACCTCTCCCAACTCCCACGTCATCGAATAGCTCTCGATCGTGATTGAAACTTTCCTCAATCATTAATGAACCAAGACATTCTATTGATTTATCAGCGTTCACACTACAAGGTAGTAATTTACATTGGATTCACAAGTTTTACAAATAAACACATCTGAATAAATTGCAAAAGATTCTCAAAAAAGCGAAGTCATGCAAGGATTTGACAAACAAAGTAGCTCAGAAGAAAATAAGTTCTACCAAAACTTAGTTTTTTTATAGCTAATGCGATCTGTTTAAGTATCCTTTAACAAACTATTTCACATGCAAGGCTTAAACTGAAAATGTTATTCCTTAAAACTCATTTTCAAAAAAAAAAAAGAGAATGTCATACGACAAATTTGTACAGCGTGTAGAAAATCTTTGAGATTTATGATTTCACATTCAAGTTGAAATCCGTTAGCGTATATCCTCCACTTGTAATCAACTTTTGCAATTAATCCCTCACCCTCAATTTGCAACAAGCTCCTTAACATAACATATTTGATTCTCTAGCAAAAAATAGAATCATGTAACACAATGATTATTAGAAAATCAAAAAAAAAAAAGAAAAGTAAGGAATGAAAATAATTAACAAAACAAGCTATAGAGAGGAATAAGGGAAAGCTAGCCAAAATACTTCCTTCAAAATTCATCTTCGAAGATAATCAATCCTTCTGAAACTTGCCTCCCGTATGCATTTTACGGAGACCCCACTACAACTGATAATGTGAACAAATTAGCGTGAAGGAGTCACAAAATGTTTCTAATATTATTAAACAAAATGGACTCAAGATAGGCACATAATTTCGGTCAACTTTTTAATGCATTGGATACAGTACAATGCCGCAATAAAAGACATCCTATAGGAGAACATTATTCGGTTAAGTGGCATAATAAAAACAGAACTATATTAGAACAAAAAAACCAAGTTAAAACTCTAAACTACTACTACCTCCTAGAGCCAACACTAGCACTAGCACCACCTCTCCCAACTCCCACGTCATCGAATAGCTCTCGATCGTGATTGAAACTTTCCTCAATCTGTTAATGAACCAAGACATTCTATTGATTTATCAACGTTCACACTACAAGGTAGTAATTTCTGTTGGATTCACAAGTTTTACAAATAAACACATCTGAATAAATTGCAAAGATTTCAAAGCGAAGTCATGCAAGGATTTGACAAACAAAGTAGCTCAGAAAATAAGTTCTACCAAAACTTAGTTTTTTATAGCTAGTACGATCCTGTTTAAGTATCCTTTAACAAACTATTTCACATGCAAGGCTTAAACTGAAAATGTTATTCCTTAAAACTCATTTTTCAAAAAAAAAAAGAGAATGTCGCACAGCAAACTGTACAACGTGTAGAAAATCTTTGAGATTTATGATTTCACATTCAAGTTGAGAAATCCTTAAGCGTATATCCTCCACTTGTAATCAGCACTGCAATTAATCCACTCACCCTCAATTGCAACAAGCTCCTTAACATAACATATTTGATTCTCTAGCAAAAACAGAATCATGTAACATAACAGTTATTAGAAAATCAAAAGAAAAAAGAAAGAGTAAGGAATGAAAAAAATTAACAAAACAAGCTATAGAGAGGAATAAGGGAAAGCTAGCCAAAATACTTCCTTCAAAATTCATCCTTGAAGATAATCAATCCTTCCGAAACTTGCCTCCCGTATGCATTTTACGGAGACCCCACTACAACTGATAATGTGAACAAATTAGCGTGAAGGAGTGACAAAATGTTTCTAATATTATTAAACAAAATGGACTCAAGATAGGCGCATAATTTCGGTCAACTTTTTAATGCATTGGATACAGTACAATGCCGCAGTAAAAGACATCCTATAGGAGAACATTATTTGGTTAAGTGGCATAATAAAAACAGAACTATATTAGAACAAAAAAACCAAGTTAAAACTCTAAACTACTACTACCTCCTAGAGCCAACACTAGCACTACTACCACCACCTCTCCCAACTCCACGTCATCGAATAGCTCTCGATCGTGATTGAAACTTTCCTCAATCATTAATGAACCAAGACATTCTATTGATTTATCAGCGTTCACACTACAAGGTAGTAATTTACATTGGATTCACAAGTTTTACAAATAAACACATACGAATAAATTGCAAAAGATTCTCAAAAAAAACAAAAAGTCATGCAGGATTTGACAAACAAAGTAGCTCAGAAAATAAGTTCTACCAAAACTTAGTTTTTTTATAGCTAATACGATCTGTTTAAGTATCTTAACAAACTATTTCACATGCAAGGCTTAAACTGAAAATGTTATTCCTTAAAACTCATTTTTCAAAAAAAAAAAAAGAGAATGTCATACAATGACAAATTTGTACAGCGTGTAGAAAATCTTTGAGATTTATGATTTCACATTCAAGTTGAAATCCTTTAGCGTATATCCTCCACTTGTAATCAGCACTGCAATTAATCCACTCATCCTCAATTGCAACAAGCTCCTTAACATAACATATTTGATTCTCTAGCAAAAACAGAATCATGTAACACAACGATTATTAGAAAATCAAAAGAAAAAGAAAGAGTAAGGAATGAAAATAATTAACAAAACAAGCTATAGAGAGGAATAAGGGAAAGCTAGCCAAAATACTTCCTTCAAAATTCATCTTCGAAGATAATCAATCCTTCTGAAACTTGCCTCCCGTATGCATTTTACGGAGACCCCACTACAACTGATAATGTGAACAAATTAGCGTGAAGGAGTCACAAAATGTTTCTAATACTATTAAACAAAATGTACTGAAGATAGGCACATAATTTCGTCAACTTATTAATGCATTGGATATAGTACAATGCCGCAGTAAAAGACATCCTATAGGAGATCAGTATTTGGTTAAGTGGCATAACAAAAACAGAACTATATTAGAACAAAAAAACCAAGTTAAAACTCTAAACTACTACTAACTCCTAGAGCCAACACTAGCACTAGCACCACCTCTCCCACCTCCCACGTCATCGAATAGCTCTCGATCGTGATTGAAACTTTCCTCAATCTGTTAATGAACCAAGACATTCTATTGATTTATCAACGTTCACATTACAAGGTAGTAATTTCTATTGGATTCATAAGTTTTACAAGTAAACACATACGAATAAATTGCAAAAAGATTCTCAAAAAAGAAGAAAGTCATGCAAGGATTTGACAAACAAAGTAGTTCGGAAAATAAGTTCTATCAAAACTTAGTTTTTTTATAGCTAAATACGATCTGTTTAAGTATCCTTAACAAACTATTTCACATGCAAGGCTTAAACTGAAAATGTTATTCATAAAACTCATTTTTTCAAAAAAAAAAAAAAAATGAATCATACGACAAAAAACTGTACAGCGTGTAGAAAATCTTTGAGATTTATGATTTCACATTCAAGTTGAGAAATCCTTTAGCGTATATCCTCCACTTGTAATCAAGCCTTTGCAATTAATCCACTCACCCTCAATTGCAACAAGCTCCTTAACATAACATATTTGATTCTCTAGCAAAAAAAAGCAGAATCATGTAACACATGATTATTAGAAAATCAAAAAAAAAGAAAAAGTAAGGAATGAAAGAATTAACAAAACAAGCTATAGAGAGGAATAAGGGAAAGCTAGCCAAAATACTTCCTTCAAAATTCATCTTGAAGATAATCAATCTTACGAAACTTGCCTCCCGTATGCATTTACGGAGACCCCTAAGCTGATAATGTGAAACAAATTAGCGTGAAGGAGTCACAAAATGTTTCTAATATTATTAAAAAAAAAATGGACTCAAGATAGGCACAAAATTTGGTCAACTTTTTAATGCATTGGATCTGATACAATCATGATGATAAAAAGACATCTTATAGGAGAACATTATTCGGTTAAGTGGCATAATAAAAACAGAACTATATTAGAACAAAAAAATCAAGTTAAAACTCTAAACTACTACTACCTCCTAGAGCCAACACTAGCACTAGCACCACCTCTCCCAACTCCCACGTCATCGAATAGCTCTCGATCGTGATTGAAACTTTCCTCAATCTGCTAATGAACCAAGACATTCTATTGATTTATCAACGTTCACACTACAAGGTAGTAATTTCTGTTGGAATCACAAGTTTTGCAAATAAACACATACGAATAAATTGCAAAGATTTTCAAAGAGCCGAAGTCATGCAAGGATTTGACAAACAAAGTAGCTCAAAAAATAAGTTCTACCAAAACTTAGTTTTTTATAGCTAGTACGATCCTGTTTAAGTATCTTAACAAACTATTTCACATGCAACGCTTAAACTGAAAATGTTATTCCTTAAAACTCATTTTTCAAAAAAAAACAAGAGAATGTCGCACAGCAAACTGTACAACGTGTAGAAAATCTTTGAGATTTATGATTTCACATGCAAGTTGAGAAATCCTTTAGCGTATATCCTCCACTTGTAATCAGCACTGCAATTAATCCACTCATCCTCAATTGCAACAAGCTCCTTAACATAACATATTTGATTCTCTAGCAAAAACAGAATCATGTAACACAACAGTTATTAGAAAATCAAAAGAAAAAAGAAAGAGTAAGGAATGAAAACAATTAACAAAACAAGCTATAGAGAGGAATAAGGAAAAGCTAGCCAAAATACTTCCTTCAAAATTCATCTTCGAAGATAATCAATCATTCTGAAACTTGCCTCCCGTATGCATTTTACGGAGACCCCACTACAACTGATAATGTGAACAAATTAGCGTGAAGGAGTCACAAAATGTTTCTAATATTATTAAACAAAATGGACTCAAGATAGGCACAAAATTTCGGTCAACTTTTTAATGCATTGGATCTAGTACAATCAACATGATAAAGACATCCTATAGGAGAACATTATTCGGTTAAGTGGCATAATAAAAACAGAACTATATTAGAACAAAAAAACCAAGTTAAAACTCTAAACTACTACTACCTCCTAGAGCCAACACTAGCACTAGCAGCACCACCTCTCCCAACTCCCGTCATCGAATAGCTCTCGATCGTGATTGAAACTTTCCTCAATCATTAATGAACCAAGACATTCTATTGATTTATCAGCGTTCACACTACAAGGTAGTAATTTACATTGGATTCACAAGTTTTACAAATAAACACATCTGAATAAATTGCAAAAGATTCTCAAAAGCGAAGTCATGCAAGGATTTGACAAACAAAGTAGCTCAGAAAAAAATAAGTTCTACCAAAACTTAATTTTTTTTTTATAGCTAAATACGATCTGTTTAAGTATCTTTAACAAACTATTTCACATGCAAGGCTTAAACTGAAAATGTTATTCCTTAAAACTCATTTTCAAAAAAAAAAAAAAAGAAATAAAACTGACAACATTTTGTACAAGCGTGTAGAAAATCTTTGAGATTTATGATTTCACATTCAAGTTGAGAAATCCTTTAGCGTATATCCTCCACTTGTAATCAGCTTTTGCAATTAATCCACTCACCCTCAATTGCAACAAGCTCCTTAACATAACATATTTGATTCTCTAGCAAAAAGCAGAATCATGTAACACTAATGATTATTAGAAAATCAAAAAAAAAAAAAAGAGTAAGGAATGAAAAGAATTAACAAAACAAGCTATAGAGAGGAATAAGGAAAGCTAGCCAAAATACTTCCTTCAAAATTCATCTTGAAGATAATCAATCTTACGAAACTTGCCTCCCGTATGCATTTACGGAGACCCCCTACTGATGATAATGTGAACAAATTAGCGTGAAGGAGTGAAAAATGTTTCTAATATTATTAAAAAAAATGGACTCAAGATAGGCACAAAATTTCAGTCAACTTTTTAATGCATTGGATACAGTACAATGCTGCAGTAAAAGACATCCTATAGGAGAACATTATTCGGTTAAGTGGCATAATAAGAACAGAACTATATTAGAACAAAAAAACCAAGTTAAAGCTCTAAACTACTACTACCTCCTAGAGCCAACACTAGCACTAGCACCACCTCTCCCAACTCCCACGTCATCGAACAGGTCTCGATCGTGATTGAAACTTTCCTCAATCTGTTAATGAACCAAGACATTCTATTAATTTATCAACGTTCACATTACAAGGTAGTAATTTCTGTGGGATTCACAAGTTTTACAAATAAACACATCTGAATAAATTGCAAAGATTCTCAAAAAGCGCGAAGTCATGCAAGGATTTGACAAACAAAGTAGTTCAGAAAATAATTCTACCAAAACTTAGTTTTTTTATAGCTAATACGATCTGTTTAAGTATCTTAACAAACTATTTCACATGCAAGGCTTAAACTGAAAATGTTATTCCTTAAAACTCATTTTCAAAAAAAAAAAAAAAGAATGTCATACGACAAAAAGTGTACAAGCGTGTAGAAAATCTTTGAGATTTATGATTTCACATTCAAGTTGAAATCTTTAGCGTATATCCTCCACTTGTAATCAACTTTGCAATTAATCCACTCACCCTCAATTTGCAACAAGCTCCTTAACATAACATATTTGATTCTCTAGCAAAAAAGCAGAATCATGTAACATAAATGATTATTAGAAAATCAAATAAAAAAAAAAAGAGTAAGGAATGAAAATAATTAACAAAACAAGCTATAGAGAGGAATAAAGGAAAGCTAGCCAAAATACTTCCTTCAAAATTCATCTTGAAGATAATCAATCTTACGAAACTTGCCTCCGTATGCATTTACGGAGACCCCCACTACTGATGATAATGTGAAAAAAATTAGCGTGAAGGAGTCACAAAATGTTTCTAATATTATTAAAAAAATGGACTCAAGATAGGCACAAAATTTGGTCAACTTTTTAATGCATTGGATCAGATACAATGCATGATAAAAAGACATCCTATAGGGAGAACATTATTTGGTTAAGTGGCATAATAAAAAGCAGAACTATATTAGAACAAAAAAACCAAGTTAAAACTCTAAACTACTACTACCTCCTAGAGCCAACACTAGCACTAGCACCACCTCTCCCAACTCCACGTCATCGAATAGCTCTCGATCGTGATTGAAACTTTCCTCAATCTGTTAATGAACCAAGACATTTCTATTGATTTATCAGCGTTCACACTACAAGGTAGTAATTTACATTGGATTCACAAGTTTTACAAATAAACACATCTGAATAAATTGCAAAGATTCTCAAAAAAGAAAGTCATGCAAGGATTTGACAAACAAAGTAGCTCAGAAAATAAGTTCTACCAAAACTAGTTTTTTATAGCTAATACGATCTGTTTAAGTATCCTTAACAAACTATTTCACATGCAAGGCTTAAACTGAAAATGTTATTCCTTAAAACTCATTTTTCAAAAAAAAAAAAAAAAAGAATGTCATACGACAAAAATTTGTACAGCGTGTAGAAAATCTTTGAGATTTATGATTTCACATTCAAGTTGAAATCGTTAGCGTATATCCTCCACTTGTAATCAACACTTTGCAATTAATCCACTCACCCTCAATTTGCAACAAGCTCCTTAACATAACATATTTGATTCTCTAGCAAAAAAAAGCAGAATCATGTAACACAATGATTATTAGAAAATCAAAAAAAAAAAAAAAAAGTAAGGAAAAAAAAATTAACAAAACAAGCTATAGAGAGGAATAAGGAAAGCTAGCCAAAATACTTCCTTCAAAATTCATCTTGAAGATAATCAATCCTTACGAAACTTGCCTCCCCGTATGCATTTACGGAGACCCCACCCACCTACAACTGATAATGTGAACAAATTAGCGTGAAGGAGTCACAAAATGTTTCTAATATTATTAAAAAAAATGGACTCAAGATAGGCACATAATTTGGTCAACTTTTTAATGCATTGGATGAGTACAATCAATGCATGATAAAAAGACATCCTATAGGAGAACATTATTTTGGTTAAGTGGCATAATAAAAGCAGAACTATATTAGAACAAAAAAACCAAGTTAAAACTCTAAACTACTACTACCTCCTAGAGCCAACACTAGCACTAGCACCACCTCTCCCCCAACTCCACGTCATCGAATAGCTCTCGATCGTGATTGAAACTTTCCTCAATCATTAATGAACCAAGACATTCTATTGATTTATCAGCGTTCACACTACAAGGTAGTAATTTCATTGGATTCACAAGTTTTACAAATAAACACATCTGAATAAATTGCAAAGATTCTCAAAAGCAGAAGTCATGCAAGGATTTGACAAACAAAGTAGCTGGAAAATAAGTTCTATCAAAACTTAGTTTTTTTTATAGCTAAATACGATCTGTTTAAGTATCCTCTAACAAACTATTTCACATGCAAGGCTTAAACTGAAAATGTTATTCCATAAAACTCATTTTCAAAAAAAAAAAAAGAAATCATACGACAAACATTGTGTCAAGCGTGTAGAAAATCTTTGAGATTTATGATTTCACATTCAAGTTGAAATCCTTTTAGCGTATATCCTCCACTTGTAATCATCGTTTAAGTACTTTGCAATTAATCCACTCACCCTCAATTTGCAACAAGCTCCTTAACATAACATATTTGATTCTCTAGCAAAAGCAGAATCATGTAACACAATGATTATTAGAAAATCAAAAAAAAAAAAAAAAGTAAGAAGGAATGAAAAGAATTAACAAAATAAGCTATAGAGAGGAATAAGGGAAAGCTAGCCAAAATAGTTCCTTCAAAATTCATCTTCGAAGATAATCAATCCTTCTTAAAACTTGCATCACATATGCATTTTACGGAGACCCCACTACAACTGATAATGTGAAAAAAGATTAGCGTGAAGGAGTGACAGATGTTTCTAATATTATTAAAAAAAATGGACTCAGGATAGGCACAAAATTTCGGTCAACTTTTTAATGCATTGGATACAGTACAATGCCGCAGTAAAAGACATCTTATAGGAGAACATTATTCGGTTAAGTGGCATAATAAAAACAGAACCATATTAGAACAAAAAAATCAAGTTAAAACTCTAAACTACTACTAACTCCTAGAACCAACACTAGCACTAGCACCACCTCTCCCACCTCCCACGTCATCGAATAGCTCTCGATCGTGATTGAAACTTTCCTCAATGCATTAATGAACCAAGACATTCTATTGATTTATCAGCGTTCACACTACAAGGTAGTAATTTACATTGGATTCACAAGTTTTACAAATAAACACATCTGAATAAATTGCAAAGATTTCAAAAAGCGAAAGAAGTCATGCAAGGATTTGACAAACAAAGTAGCTCGAAAAATAAGTTCTCAAAACTTAGTTTTTTTATAGCTAAATACGATCTGTTTAAGTATCTTAACAAACTATTTCACATGCAAGGCTTAAACTGAAAATGTTATTCCTTAAAACTCATTTTTTCAAAAAAAAAAAAAAGAGAATGTCATACGACAAAATACACAGCGTGTAGAAAATCTTTGAGATTTATGATTTCACATTCAAGTTGAGAAATCTTTAGCGTATATCCTCCACTTGTAATCAACCATTTTTGCAATTAATCCACTCACCCTCAATTGCAACAAGCTCCTTAACATAACATATTTGATTCTCTGCAAAAAAGCAGAATCATGTAACACAAATGATTATTAGAAAATCAAAAAAAAAAAAAAAGAGTAAGGAATGAAAAAAATTAACAAAACAAGCTATAGAGAGGAATAAGGAAAGCTAGCCAAAATACTTCCTTCAAAATTCATCTTGAAGATAATCAATCTTACGAAACTTGCCTCCGTATGCATTTCACGGGACCCCACTACAGCTGATAATGAAACAAATTAGCGTGAAGGAGTCACAAAATGTTTCTAATATTATTAAACAAAATGTACTCAAGATAGGCACAAAATTTCGGTCAACTTTTTAATGCATTGGATACAGTACAATGCCGCAGTAAAAGACATCCTATAGGAGAACATTATTCGGTTAAGTGGCATAATAAAAACAGAACTATATTAGAACAAAAAAACCAAGTTAAAACTCTAAACTACTACTACCTCCTAGAGCCAACACTAGCACTAGCACCACCTCTCCCACCTCCACGTCATCGAATAGCTCTCGATCGTGATTGAAACTTTCCTCAATCATTAATGAACCAAGACATTCTATTGATTTATCAGCGTTCACACTACAAGGTAGTAATTTACATTGGATTCACAAGTTTTACAAATAAACACATCTGAATAAATTGCAAAGATTTTCAAAAAGCGAAGTCATGCAAGGATTTGACAAACAAAGTAGTTCAGAAAATAAGTTCTACCAAAACTTAGTTTTTATAGCTAATACGATCTGTTTAAGTATCTTAACAAACTATTTCACATGCAAGGCTTAAACTGAAAATGTTATTCCTTAAAACTCATTTTTCAAAAAAAAAAAAAAAGAGAATGTCATACGACAAAAAACTACAGCGTGTAGAAAATCTTTGAGATTTATGATTTCACATTCAAGTTGAAATCCTTAGCGTATATCCTCCACTTGTAATCACACTTTGCAATTAATCCACTCACCCTCAATTTGCAACAAGCTCCTTAACATAACATATTTGATTCTCTAGCAAAAAGCAGAATCATGTAACACATGATTATTAGAAAATCAAAAAAAAAAGAAAGAGTAAGGAATGAAAAAGAATTAACAAAACAAGCTATAGAGAGGAATAAAGGAAAGCTAGCCAAAATACTTCCTTCAAAATTCATCTTGAAGATAATCAATCTTACGAAACTTGCCTCCCGTATGCATTTACGGAGACCCCCACTACAAGCTGATAATGTGAAAAAATTAGCGTGAAGGAGTCACAAAATGTTTCTAATATTATTAAAAAAAATGGACTCAAGATAGGCACAAAATTTTGGTCAACTTTTTAATGCATTGGATACAGTACAATCGCAGTAAAAGACATCTTATAGGAGAACATTATTCGGTTAAGTGGCATAATAAAAGCAGAACTATATTAGAACAAAAAATCAAGTTAAAACTCTAAACTACT
>CM034145.1:4017261-4273965 GCA_019914995.1 Acanthochlamys bracteata
ATTTGATGCTCATTCTGATTTATTAGGTTTCTGCTTTTGCTTCTGCTTCTGCTTCAATGGCGTTCTTTAAGATTTTAGAGCCAAAAAAAGAAAAAAAAAAGGTTGTGTTCTATGTCAATGCAAGCTTTTAGAGCATGATTTTTATTTTGCAGCTTATTGTTGTTGGTGGCGTGATTCTTGGACTAGGTGGCTTGTTACAACAAGCTGTGCCTGGGGGCTAATAGCAGTAAAGCTTGATTACAAAGTGTTGGATGTTGTAATAGCAGTAACAAATGGTTTCTTGAAGGCTATGCTTATGGAATTGATGTAAGATGTGTACTCTGAAAAGTTTGTATAATCTGGAAGTGATGTATGGAAACTATGTATGTAAATGTCAATCTGTTTGACTGGATTCATCCATTCCAGTTCTTTTCAATGAAAGTGAATTGAACACAATCATCCAAGTTGTTTTGTTGGATAGGAGATTTGTTCTGTTTAACAAATCTGTAAACAGCAGCAATGTTCATAGAGAAAATTTTGTTAATGTTTTTTCCTTCAAGATATTTCAGTTGAATTCATTTAATTGCATTGATGTTATGATGATGTTACCAATCATTATATATGTATAACATTGTTTAGTTCTGCATAGTCATGCAACAAGTATTTGCATTGAGAGGTGAGAATATTTTACATTCATCGGCCATTGAAAATAAGTGATAAAATTGCTCAAAATACTTTCCATTAAGAAGAGTTGGATTGAGCCAGTCAAAAAGATTGATAACATTCCATACAAAGTTTTCATTGTACATTTTCATATTACATAAACACTATATCATTTTAGAATTTATACAAGCATTTTCATATGTCTTACATCTTTAACACAAGCACAACCTTTCAGAAACAACTCGGTATTATACATATCCAGATAACTTAAGCATTCTTCAACCACAGAACATGGCACTGCTGGTTCTGTCCAGACAACTTTGCATTCCATTCTTGGATGGATCCAATACTCGTTAAAACAGCTAATCTGCTGATAACAACATCAGTAGTATGCTATAACAACAAAATCTGTCAATAGATATATACAACAATTTCAACCACATCAACAAAAACTTCAAAGATATCAACCATCGTCCAGGCACACCTTGTTGCAACAAGCTACCTAATCCAAGAATCAACGAACAATCTGCTGATTACAACATCCAGCAGTATACCAAAGAACGAAAAAAATGAAAAAGAAAAATCAACAAAGATAAGCATTAAAGTATACTGAATAAACCAACAACATAAGCTACACAAACCAATTTTTTTTGGTACCAGTACATTTCAACTATCCAAACTTTTTTTTTCTTCTTATTTCACTTACATTAAAGCTTTAAGATAGAATTGAAAGACAAACAGCAAAAAAAATCTAAACTAAACAGAGAAAATTTAGAGAACCATAATCTCTAAGCTAAACAGAGGAACAATTGGAAGATCAAAAAATTTAGAGGACCAAATTTATAGGAAATCTAAGCTTCCAAGCTACAAGAACACCTAATTAAGCTAAACAATTCACAAAAACTTAGAAAAAAAATCCAAAACCAGATCAAAATTTAGACGAAAATGAAGAATGAGGAGATGATTTCGGCATCGTCACTCGAGGCTAAGATCGAGTTTCTTCGTCTGTGCTCCAAATCGAGACCAAATTTTCGCCATCGGCCTGACTAGAAATTTCTCAATTTGCTCGCCATAGTTGCTCGAAATCACGGCATCAAGCTCGACGAATAGATCTGCGGGTGTGAAACAAATCTGCTTGGAGAATTTTTTGAGATTTTGAGTGACAAAGGTGAGTAGATCGGAGAGAGTCGCGCAGCCGGAAGGAGAGAGACGAGTGGACGAAAGAGAGAGAAAGCGAAGAGAGAAATGAGAGGGAGAAGGAAGACGCGTGCGTGAACGGACGAGTGCGGGGAGTGAATGCGTGAACGAAATCTCAAATCGCAGCAGCTCACCACGCGAGATCAAATCCTAACCGTTCGATTCGTGATGAGAGTATAGGAGTGTCTACAGTAGGGGGAGTGTACGCATCCTCCCCCTATATATATATAATTGGGAATTATAATATTAAAAATTATGAGTTAGAAACATATTGATAAAATTTCAATTCAAATGGATCACGATTTGAACTTCATCCGGCCATATGATGAAGATGATAGAAACAATTCCAAAATTACATATATTATCTTCTTTTCGCCACTTTGATCAAAAAGTCGAATGAAGATCAATTCGTAATTTGATTGAGTTGAAAATTTGTCAATATATTTTTAACTAATACTTTTTTAAACAAACGGTGAGATTAAAATTTGATTTCTCACCGTCCAAAATTTAAGAAGAGAATGCTACGAAATGCCTCTAAAACCAAAGTTTTCTATTCCTTATATATGTATATATATGGAATCGGATACGCGAACATTGCGTTAATGTGCACATCTGCGCACATCGTTTTCTGGCCGTTGGATCGCTTGACCCAACGGCTAGAAAACACGCGCTCTCGCTCGCGATTCTCTCGTTACGGAGTTACTATAGCAGGGGCATTTTTATAATTCCTTGTTTTTTTTTTCATTTCTCTGTTCTCTTTTCTCTTCGCTTCGCTGCGCTGCGCTGCCTGCTTCGTTCTTCCTTTTCTCATTTCCCGCTCCCCTCCCAATCGAATTCCTCCGGTCGACCATTGTTTCTTCCCCGCCGGTGCTTATATTTTTCCTCATTCTTTGTGCTTTCTTCAACTGTCTCTTGAAAATTTGAATTTCTCGCAATCGTAAGCTTCAAACCTTACTATTTCTCCCACGTCGGCCGGAGCGTTCGAACGCCTGCCGACGATCGAAGTTGGATCACATAATCTGGTAAGTTTTCTTCTCCTCCTTCTTCTACGCCTTCTACCATCACCAGTTTCTTCAATTGCCGCCTTTATCTTACCGTCGGCCTGCTCGGAAGAAACTTCGATCGCCGGCCAACTTGGGAGATTACTCTCTTTTAAGCCTTCATTTCTCTTTTCCTTCTTATTCTATGCCTTATACCATTCTCAATTTCGTTAATTGCCACCGTCCAAATGCTCCGACGTTCGTCACCACCTCGGCTGTTTTTTATTTTATTTTATTTTATTATTTTTTTGTTGTTGCAGCTGGTGATTTTCTAATGATTGTGTTGTGATTGTTGTTGATTTATTGTGATTTTTTTTTTTATTATTTTAGTAGAGACAGTTGTATTTAACGACTGTGTTGTTGTTGTTTGCAGTGGCAATTAAGCTAGAGGTGAGCTCGAAGAGGAAAAAACTAAACTTAGATGATTACTGAATAAGATTTGTAGTATGTTATCCATTTCACAGTTCGTTGCTGCTTTAATTTGTTTAACTTTGTTTCGGTTGTTGTTGCAGACAGTGGCAACAATGCTCTGGGAAGTTCTTGCAGCAATTATGACTGGGTTGTTGTAACAGTTATGCTACCACAATTATGATTGTGTATATGCTTGTGTTTGTTTTTCTGCCTTAGTTGTAACAGCAATTATGCTTGTTTTCTTGCAGCCATCTTGTCTCAGGTTTGGATTGCATCAGTTATGCTAGAAGCAGCAGGACTATAAACAATATAAAATGGCATTATTCTAACAGCTTACATGTGTTGATTGCAGATTGCAGGTGTTGATTGAATGGAACCAGGAAGACAGGAGCTCCAAGATTGCTGGATAAATATTATTTTATTTTTTTTTATAATTGCTGGATATAGACGTGAGCTCGAAGATTAGCTCGATTAGTGCTGGCCCAAACAAATTTACTGATTCAGCAGTTTTAGGCAAATTTTGCTAGGACTTATTCTTTTTTAGTTAGAGTAGTATTAGTTCTTTGTCCTATAGGCATCGAATAAGATAAATGCGAATGTTAAGTGGAAACCACTTTTGTTTAAGTGGTGTTGTATTCTATTACTGAAATGTGATTGTTCAAGTGAAATATGAATCTTTTTTGTCATTAACATTTCTAATGTGAATATTTTTTTTTGTGAATGCAATGTGAATATTTAAGTGGAATGTGAATGTGAATTAAAGCGAATGGAATATGAATGTTATCGATAGTGAATGTGAATGTGAGTGCCGGTGAATGGAATGTGAATGTCATTGATAGTGAATCGAAATACAAACAGGACTATAATGTGAATGCTATTGACAGTGAATACATTATATGGAATGCATCGACAGTGAGTGCATTGTATGGAATGCATCGACAGTGAATGGAATGTGATTGTCCTCTATAGTGAATGGAATAGAATATGAACTTTTTATGAATGTGATGCTGCCCTTGTGTTAAACAAGTATTGCAATGAAGAACATTTTATGAATGTGATGCTGCTTTTGTGTCAAACAAGTATACATGTGAATTTTTATGAATGAGATTATTACAATGTCAAATGAAGTATTGCAATGAAGTATTGGGCATATAATGCTTTCAAACAGTCAAACAGTCCAATGAAGTATGTAATGTTATGATTGGTCAAGCAGTCCAACAGTCAAGCAGTCAAACAGTCAAAGCAGTCAAACATTCAAGCAGTCAAGCAGTCAAACATTCAAAAAGTCCAAGCAGTCAAACATTCAAAAAGTGAAACAGTTAATACATAGTCAAACAATCAAAATTTAAAACAGTCAAACAGTCAAATTTTCATTATCAAACTGTTTTGTTGCAAATAGTCAAGATTTCAAATAGTCAAACAGTCAAATTTTCATAGTCACACTAATATATTGCAAGCAGTCAAATAGTCAACAGTCAAATTTTTATCAAATTGTTCTATTGCAAACAGTCAAACAGTAAAAAAAAATTTATGTATAATTAAACATAAATATTATACATAACCAAAAACAGTTGTACAAAGACAATAAAAGTTGTAGTGAGTCTTCATCATTTTACTCTAAATGACATGTTAACTCTTCATCAAAACTGTCTCCATCTTCACTCGTAGATTTATCTTCATTGTCGTCATCTCCAATAACTACAGTAAGAAAGTGGTGACAAATATCAATTTCAAATTTATTTTTTAAATTAGTAGATTCTAATTTAAATACTAAGCAAATATTTGCAATACTTACTTGTCTTTTTCTTCCTATTTGAATTTTCAGGACAATTTCGTTTGTCATGTTTGACACCTTGCTTGTTACAGTAAGCACATTTTCTGAGTGTCTTTGCTTTGGCCTTTGCAGTGGCTTTCTTCAAACCTCCTTTTATTCTACTACTACTATATTTGTAAGCAATTCTTTTCTTTTTTTTCCCCTTAGTTTGTGAGATATGGGGATTCAGTTGTAAAACTTAGAGAGGCATCAAATGGAGCTTGTAAGTTCTCATTAATAGTACATGAATCAGCAACTGGAGTCTTACCCTGATCGTTGATTTTTCTTATTTTTTTGAGTCGTTGTGATCCATCCTGTAATGCTTGGAGTAACACTTGGTATCCCTCATCTGTTTCAGCTGCTTTGTAAATCAATTTATTGAAAACCATATGCAGTTGGAGAGTTCTTAATAACTCAGAATTTTCATGATCATGTACTGGCTTATTATCGTACTGAACTCTATATTTATTAGCTTTTTTCATCCACCTTTTAAGAACAAAGTGATATGGTATTTTTATATCACAACTTTGAAAAGCTTTTATCAGATGCCCACAAGCAATTTCCATAAACTCAAATAGTTTGCAGTCACATTTACCTTCCTTTGTGGTTGGATTGAACTTCACTTTTCACTCACGACAATCACCTTCTATTCGAGATCTGTAAATGTAAGAAGTGTAGCCATCACTACCATTTTCATCATCAACGAGGACATACTCGGTTTGGACTTTTTCATATTCTTTCTTGAACCTGTTGTAAACATTTCTAGTATACACGTTTGCCGCACTCTTTAAGATAAATGCATTATTATCCACAATATGAGATGAATGTTCACTTGTATAATCCTTATTTTTTTCCTTTTCAATAATTCCCCTCAAACAGTTATCATTTTTCAATACAAACTCACGAAGAGTTGTTGATGGTTGAAAAAAATTTTATACATATCATTCATACCTTCTGAGCGCCTTGTAGTATTAGTACATGCATAGAATATATCCAAGTGATAGACAGGTGCCCATTTTTCTCTAATCTCGTATATTCCTTTAAGCCATTCATTCTCTTGCAACTTATAGGTAGAGATCAATTTTCTTCCCACCGCATCTCAAAAGTGATAGGAATATAACTTTCTCGAACACACCGCTTGATGTCTTTTTTGAATTTTGAACTCTTGAAATAAATGTGTGGAAGTTTTTCAGCAAACTTATTCATAATATGCCATAAGCAAAATCTGTATCGTGTAGTTGGAAATACTTTCGCAATAGCTGCGGTTATAATTCTATCTTGATCAATGATGATTGAAAAAGGAGCACGGCCATCCATAGCTCTAAGCCAAGTCTCAAAAAGCCACTGAAAAGACTCTTCTATCACATCCAAAAGTAATGCACAACCAAACTGAATTGATTGCATATGGTGGTTGACTCCAGTGAATCGCGCAAACGGCATGTCATATACATTCGTCCGATATGTGGTGTCAAATAACAATACATCTCCAAAATACTAGTATTGAGTACGCGACTGACCATCTATCCAAAAAAATTTATTGCTCTTGCTTCGTCGTCCATCTGTATTGCATAAAAAAAATTTGGATCCTCTATACTCTTCTTTTTAAAGAAATCCAGCACTGCGGAAGCATCACCATTGATAGGTTTCTTATATTTTTTCGAGCGACACAAATGGTTCCAACAGTCTCTGTCATCAAAATCTTGTAGTGGTCCATCAAGTATATCTGTAATTTTATTAACAGGCAAGCCTTCATCTCGAAATGTGTCAATCAAACTCTTAGCTGCAGCTGGCATACTTCTACAAACAGACATACACATTTTTTTTGCTGGGCTAACTAAATTGTGATTGTGATCATCTTCAAAACCCACTACTTTTCACAATTCATTACCTTGTTTTTTCACCCTCATTGTTACTCGACATCCGCATTTTACTGTACTTGTGCTTCTCTTCTTCTTTCCTTTTTTCTCGGGTCCTTCATCTATATTTTGTGATCGATGTCTTCTATGATTTCCAAAATGGTCACATGTCATTTGGCAAATACTCACCTAATATGATTTGAAAATTCTTTTCTGAGTAGTTCGAGTAACGGCGCTAAATCCTTTAGCTTTTCCATAGTTGATATAAAATTGTTTCACAATTTTAAGGCTCTCAAAAGTCATCCCTATACATGGAGTTGGAAGAGACGAAAAAGCAGTCTCGAAACCTATAAAATTATAAAACAATTATTATTCTCTTTTTAACAGTGAATGAAAGAAATGTTTAATATGTATTTTGTGCGTAAAAAAAAAAATTTGTGAACTCCTACGCCATGGAAATAGAAAGAAAAGGAGAAGAACAGGAATTAATTGTCTGTTAAACAAAGAAAAAAAAAAGTAAAGAAATGAAGGTAGAGAATGAAGAATAGAAAGACAGTGGTTAAAACAGAACAAAGAGAGTTGCTGAGAAAACTCTCCCGCGTAGGTGCCTCTACGTGAAACTTTCCCGCTCATCACCTAGCTAACCGAGGGAAGTGACAAAAACGCCCTTAAGACTAGTTTTTTTTTGATTGCTTAGCTGCCAGGCTTAATTTATACATCTGCACATTTGTACTATTATTTACAGCAACAATTCACAATCAATAAGAGTTCGTTCAAGCAAGATTTATCTTCCATTCATAACAAAAATTTTTACACAAGAAATTTACATAACACTTTAATATGACATTCACAATACTTGACATCATTATGTTCACATTATGTTGCATTACACTTTCACATTACATTGCTAAAGCAATCACATTACAGTATACTTTCAGATTACATTTAAAAGAAACAAAATTTTGGAGAAGATTTACAGAAAAGCTCTGTGTCTCTAGTCTGTAGCTAACATTACAGCACACTTTCAGTTTCTGGCTTCTACTAATCTCTGTGTTCTCCATTCTATAGCTAAAGCTCTCTCATTGCCTACTAGATCAACTAATGAAAGCTTCCCTACATGACTGATGATGGTTCCAGATTCCTATTTTCTGTGATTGAACAATAGAATCATCATAGTTGAGATATTCATAAATGAGTAGAAGTTTTGGCTCAATATAATACTGAAAAACCGTAGAAATCAGCATAAGAAAAAAAACAAAATGTTTGGGCCAGCACTAATCGAGCTAATCTTCGAGCTCACGTCTGCATCCAGCAATCATAAAAAAAAACAAAATAATATTAATCCAGCAATCTTGGAGCTCCTATCTTTCTGGTTCCATTCAATCAACACCTGCAATCTGCAATCAACACATGTAAGCTGTTAGAATAATGCTATTTTATATTGTTTATAGTCCTGCTGCTTCTAACATAATTGATGCAATCCAAACCTGAGACAAGATGGCTGTAAGAACACAAGTATAATTGCTGTTACAACTAAGGCAGAAAAACAAACACAAGCATATACACAATCATAATTGTCGTAGCATAACTGTTACAACAACCCAATCATAATTGTTGCAAGAACTTTCCAGAGCGTTGTTGCCACTGTCTGCAACAACAACCGAAACAAAATTAAACAAATTAAAGCAGCAACGAATTGTGAAATGGATAACATACTACAAACCTTATTCAGTAATCATCTAAGTGTAGTTTTTTCCTCTTCGAGCTCACCTCTGGCTTAATTGCCATTGCAAACAACAACAACACAGTCGTTAAATACGACTATCTCTATTCAAATAACAAAAAGAAAAATCACAACAATCACAACACAATCATTAGAAAATCACCAGCTGCAACAAATAAAATAAAATAAAAAACAGCTGAGGTGATGACGAACGTCGGAGCATTTGGACGGTGGTAATTGACGAAATTAAGAATGGTAGAAGGCATAGAATAAGAAGGAAAAGAGAAATGAAGACTTAAAGAGAGTAATCTCCCAAGTCGGTCGGCGATCGAAGTTTCTTCCGAGCATGCCGATGATAAGATAAAGGCGGCAATTGAAGAAACTGGTGATGGTAGAAGGCGTAGAAGAAGGAGGAGAAGAAAACTTACCAGATTATGTGATCCAACTTCGATCGTCGGCTGGCGTTCGAACGCTCCGGCCGACGTAGAAGAAATAGTAAGGTTTGGAGCTTACGGTTGCGAGAAATTCAAATTTTCAAGCGACAGTTAAAGGAAGCACAAGGAAGGAGGAAAAATCAAATCACTGGCAGGGAAGAAACAATGGTTGGCCGGAGAAATTCGATCGGAAAGGGAGCGGAAAATGAGAAAGGAAGAACGAAATAGGCAGCACAGCGCAGCGAAGAAAAAAAAAATGAGAAAAAAAAAATTACAAAAATACCTCTGCTACAGTAACACCGTAACGAGAGAATCGCGGGCGAGAGCGCGTGTTTTCTGGCCGTTGGATCAAGCGATCCAATGGCCAGAAAATGATGTACGCGGATGTGCACATTAACGCGATGTTCGCGAATCCGATTCTATATATATATAGGTAAAAACAAAAGTTGGAAATAAAATAGTGATAAGCACTTGGCGTTACATAAGTAGTACTATGAGAGGACGGACCTGGTTTCATCCGGATGGCCCATATAACCAGGTTTTTCATTACACTGATGTTGAGCCTAACGTAAGGCCTGAACGTAGCCCATGACGGATGGCAGCCTATTTATAGATCCATTCAGTTCAACTTTTTATTTTTTTAATTCATCCAGTTCACCCTTTTTTACATATTAAAATGATAAGAGGTTTTTGTTTCTAATCTTTAATCATCCTAAAGATAGATGGTGAGGATTATATGTTAAAGACACCAACTTATTATTTGAATCCCTTACGTAGAAATTTCCATAACGCACAAAACACTTGAAGAAAATGCTTATCAATCTCCAACCACTTAAGAAAAAACTTGTATAGTATGATAAAATAGGGAGATCATACTGTCATATGGCAGACATACTTTCAAAAAAGAAATACATAGCTAATTGTCTCCTTTGTTCGGCGCTCTCCAAAGAATGAATAAGCTATTTAGTTTTTACGAGGTTACCACAGGAATCAACTTCAACACTAATATACGTTACATTTTTAGCCGCGCATGAAGTACTTTGCTTGTGAAAGCCAAGTATATTTTCCTACTTATTTAACATGGTTTCAACTTAACTAATCATATTTAGAATCACCCCCCTAAATTTCCAGAGCTAGCTGTTGTGTCACAATAAGATCAGTAACTTTCTGCAACATAAGATGATTGAAATTTCCAAACAAGCATGAATAGTGGGTTTTGTTATGATACTATATTTACATTTTGGAAAGTAATTGTTTTGGTGGATGCTACAATATTTAGTCATTAATCTTATTGACAAAGCTTGTTATAAGGTTATTAATTAAGCTATTCACATGAAGAACCAACGTGAGGATCATGTAGATTTTCCTTGGTATAAACATGAAATCAATATCAGAGCAAAAAATTAAACTAACTACTCACGTAAACATTGGATTTAATTGTTTTGTGACACATATAGCATTAATATCATAAGAAAACATCTAGATAAGAAGACCTGTTCTCCTCGAGCCACTGAGAAAGACATTAGATCAATTCAACAGGGACATGAGAACCGACCAGAGGAGATATAAATAAAAAGCTAGGCCACAATACAACAACACAAAAGTCTGTCTACAGTCATACAAAAGAGTACATTAAATCCCATGAGAGACAGCAGTACTACTGCAGCACTCTGACATGGTGCAATAAAATCCCTCTGCCTGTAGTGTGTGTGCTATTTCCTCATCACCACCTCCACTCATCCCTGCCTTCCTCATGCTTCTGCATCAAACCATCAAAACTCGAAATTAAGAGAAAACAATCCAAAAAGATAAACTAGTCAAGATCAAATGCTGCAAAGCTTCATATAATAACCTTTTGAGTAGTGAGACCTAGGGATGGAAATGGAGAGCTGGGTCTTTGAGTAAGAAGATTCATGTTCTTCTTCTTCTTCCCGATCTTTCTCCGTTGGCCATTCATCGAAGAAACGGCGAAGAGGTCTCTGTGGTTCCTCTCTTTGTACCTTCTTCATTTCTGGTTTTTCTAAAGTAAAATCAGCTCCAAGAACAAAGCAGTGCTGTTGTTGTTGCTTCTGCTTGATCTCTGTAGATGTGTCTATTGGGCCTAAGCCTAGTGGCCTCAACTGCAAGCAGCTCTCCTTCTCTGGTCCCGATGATGCATCTGAGTAAAATGAGTACTCATCCATGTCTTTCGCTGCATGGTTATACCTGCTCATTCCAAGAACTCATCATTGGTTAGCACAATAATCCATCATAATGTTGGTGCATGAGCATTCTTACATGTCTAGTTACCTATGTGAGGAAAATAGAAAAAAGAACTGCAACACAAGAAAGATCAAGTTAAACTTCTTCTTCTCAAATTCAACTTTCAATAAAATCATGTTAAACTTCACTATGTGATAGGTTCAAAATAATCTAAACATGCCTTTAATACTTCATTACAGTTGTCTCCATGATGCAAGTTATAGAAATAAGTTGCGAGTTTACTGACACAATGTTCAATGATTAAAGGGGAGAGTTTACCCACATACCTGTAGTCTTTGCCGTAGTACTGGTTGTTGTGATCCGGATGGAAGTAAGGAGAAATGACAATATTATTGTTGTTGAATCTAGAAGAAGAAGATGGAGATGAGTATGGAGAAAACACCATATTGTTGTTGATATTCTTGTTGTTGTTATTTGGAGATTGATAATCAAGAGTCGTTGGTGCTGGTGAAGAGATAGATAGAGAAGTAGCAGCAGAGTTATTAGCGGAAGAAGAAGAGTTATTCATCATTTCCACAGGCTTTCTTGGACGATTCTTCCCTCTGTGCATGTGTCTCTCACAGTATTTAGAATCTGGGTATGCTTCTTTCGAACATCTCCATTTCTTTCCATCTGTTCTTCTACACCTTCCTGGCTCTGGATCTTCTCCTCTTCCCCCTCTACAACTGCTGCTGCTCGTTCCGTATTGCCATCCCCATCCCACTGCAATAAAAAGAATAAAAAAGAAAAAATAAATTATTTGAAATCTTTGAAGAAAGCTAACATCTTAACAAACAAAGAAAAATGAGTGCTATAGCTCACATGAAGGGAAATGAGGAGGGAAGGCAAGGGATGGAGTTGTAGAGATGGTTGAATCAAGAAAGAAGTTTCTCTTCAAAGGGAGAATGAGTTCAGAAGGAATAGGTATTCCATTTGCCATGTATCTGAAGATGAGTGTTTGTTGCTCAAGCTCTTGCCATTGTGAAGCTGTGAATGGGTACCTGCTCAACATTTCTGCAAAAAAGCTCAGAACAAGAGAAATGGGCTTTGATTTGAAAGCTAGAACGCTGAGTTCGTGTTGTGTTTATATAAAGGTAACTAAAGATTGAGAAGAGGGATTTGATTAAATAAAAATTAAGAACAGAGAACAAAAGGGGTTGAGTTTTGAGTGCGTTGCATAGGATAGGTCATTCAGATGATTGGTCAAGGGGCAGCAGAGAAGACGCTGCAGAATCTTCTGAGTGTTTGTTGTTGTGCACGGATAAATCACACAGTAGTCCGAAAGACTTAACATAAACAAAATTATAATAATACAGGAAGAGAGTGGGTTAGTGGGGTGGAGTTGTTTGTTCTACAGTGTTGTTTATTTACATAGGGAAGAGTTAACTTTTTTGTGTAATGGTTGAGATGGTTTGTTTGTCAGAAACTGTGCGACTGTGTGCTGTGCTGGTCCTGTTTCTGCTACTGATGCTTCTGCCACCTGGTTCAGAAGTGTTCTGCCACTTATTATTATGACTCTGAGCAGAACCTGCAGTAAGTTGCAGGCTTATTGCAGCAGTTACAGAGTTGTCAGTCATTAGCAGTCATGGCTGTCAGATATACACACACCTTTCCTTCTCTTTCTCTCTGTAGTCAGTGGGAGCAAAGCAAAGTAAAAGAGCAGAGCGAGGGAGAGGGCTGCTCGCTCTGCTAGCGCTGCTGCCATTGTCTCACCCTGCTAAAGCCAGCTTTACTGAAACCCATAAACAAAAGATTTACTATAGGAAGGTTAAATTTCACAAAGCAGATATTACCTGAAACAAAACAAAGAACACAAAAGTAAATAGGATATAGTTCGCAATACTAGTCCCCAATATTGCAATTTTGATTCCTACGAGAGGTTTGCAAATTTCGAGTCCTCTCTAAAAATAACCAAGATGTCCTCCATGCCCCCTTTGATCCAAGTCTTTCGTGTGTACACAAATTTTGAGACAAACAAAACGCTACTCGTCAGACGATAATGGCCTTGAGTTTGTTCAACACTGATGTGGATGTACTTTACCGAGTACAAAATGCTGAAGAGCAGATACTACGCACAAGTTTTGTAGTATTTAAATAAAAAAATTTTTAAATTATTAAAAATAAAATTTATATATATATTTTTTATAAGTACAATTTTAGTTATATTTTTATTTTTTAAGAACATTACTGAAAATGCTTAAAACATTTATTAAAAAATAAAAAATTGAAAAAAAATTTTAAAAAATAATGATAACTATTGCGAAATATATTTTAGAGACCACCCCTAACAAAATATACTTTATACTTTTTATAGTTTTTTATAGATGTAGATGCATACTTTTATAACAATCAAAGGTGCTATATGTTAGGAGTGTCTCATCTATTATGTAATTAATAAATAATTGTTTACATAATTGAAAAAATATTTTACTTTTCTTAATTAGCATTTTTCATCCAATTCAAGAACGTCTCCCCTGAATAATTTGTGGACATAGGATGTCATTCTAAGCTAAGAAGGACAGAATTGCTATAATAATATTGGCAGATAAAAGTTGGGGTTAGTATTGTGAATGAGTAACAACTGTTGTTGCGTTTTGAACTTTGATTACTACAGTTTTACTTCTTTCACTTTGTGTTACTTCGCTTTCTAATTACTATTTGCCTTCTGCAGCTTTGCTTTATTCACTTGACCAAGACAGTAGTGTTGGCTTTGAACGCATCGTAGTAGCACCAGTAGGGAGACTTGAGAAGAGAGTTATGGCACCAGTAGTGTTTTCTTTTGTAGTTAAAAATAATTTTTTCTTGCAAAAAATTATTGGATGTGATTTTGTAATAGTTTATTATTTATAATTCACTTTCTAAAAATTTATTTTTTCAAAATCACTTTCTAAAATGTTGATAGGACGCAACCTATATGATTGAACACTTGAGACACAAAGGTAGTGTGAATCACGATTGCTCATTAATGGAAACAAAACGTGAAGGAAAATCCAACATATGATATTTCATATTTCATTGTCAATTTTGTGGGAGATACAAAGCAATGTTCCCAAAACTTAACAATGCAACAGTGTTAGTTGAATTGGTTTGGTTCTTTTCATCTTCATTTTGTCAAAACCAATATTCGTTTCATTTCTTTTAACAATTTTCTATATATTTTACTAAATATGATCGATAATGTTGATTGTTTTATAAAAATTTGTAAACTTTAGTTTAACTTTGTGATAGCATTTAACCTATTCTCAACTGTTTTCCTTCGCTCGAATTTGGAGATTGCCGAAAAACAAAAACCGCGAAGTTAGAGCTGCTATTTGACGTATATGTATATGTATTGAAACTTGTAGTTAAAATTCTGCATAAATCATTATATATTAAATCATTATTGAAGTTTTATACTCTAATTTTAGAATTCAATAAAGGGCATGCTCATGAATATTAGTAGCGATTTTTAGTTACAACATTTGAATGGACAAATTTGAATGAACATTCAAACTGAAAAAGCTTTATTTGAATAGACTACTCAACTAGACCTTGATTAATGGTGATTACATGTAAAGAATCTACCTTTGATTTGGCTTCTAAATATAGCGGCATGATGAACTAAACAATTTTTATCTTTTATTAGAAAAATATTTAGTTATCTTTATTTTTAGAAAAATATTATATAATATTTTTTATTCTCTTTTTAATCTTTTGTATTACTTTTTTTGTATTATTTTTATTTCTTTTCTTATCTTATAATTAAAATCTATAAATAAAGATATTTATCTTTATTTTTTGTAGCAAGACAGAAAATTAAAATTTTATATCTCTACAAATTGATATGGTTCAGAGAACAATGAACTTATAACATGATTTTAAATCCTCTCTTACTTTCTCAATCTTCATCCTCATAACAATATAAGTCATATAATTATGAGATAATTTCCTGTTGCTAGTGATTCTACATTTCATCCCTACATTATCCAGCATTCATACAATCCTAGCATTATTTTTATTTTATAATATTAAATGATAATTACTAATTTTATGGATCCGAAGTATCAAGATGGCTTTTTTGTGCCAAAAATAAGTTGGATTTTGTGGATGGCACCCTTCCCTACCCAACTTTAACTTTTGAAATTGCTAAGTGGGAACAATGTTATGCGGTAAGTAGCTAGATCCTTAATTTAGTAACTTTTGACATACGATCTAGTATTTTTTATGCTAATTTCACATTAAATATTGAAGGTTCTTTGTGATTAGTTTTTATAATCCAATGCATATAAAATTTATCAGTTAAAGCATATGATCTCTATACTTCAACAAGATAATTTTCAATTGCACAATATTTTACGAAGTTTGAAGTTTTATGGAATGAATTAACTTCTTTCTCGGTTTGTCACCATGCATTTATTACAATAGTAAAGCTATTATTGACCGGTTGTATCAAAATCAAGCAATAACCTTTCTTCAAGGTTTGCACGATTGTTTTACTACGTTCGAAGTCAACTTCTTTTCAAAACCCATTTCCTTCAATTTTAAAAATGTACTTCTCAATTATATAACAAGGAAAGTAGTAACAAATAAATTCATCGTCTATACCTTCTATTGAAACTATGATTTTGAATGCTCATAAGAAAATGAATTCCAACAGTTTTGGTAAGATACCTTAGACTCTTATTAAACGTGCTCGCCTGTTCTATGACGATCGCAATAAAGTTGGCCATGTTAGGACAAGTTATTAAATAATTCATTATTCTTCTAATTAAGGATAAGGGCAGCCATCAAATTTCGGATGTTAGCAATACTAACATATTATTGCTATAATATTCACGTTTATCTATGTCTTTTGCCAATTTTATAGGTACATGCTTAAATTTTAAGGTTATAATCTGAATATTAGATACATGTGCATCTAATCCCATTTGTTTTGATTTATAAATATATTTTGCACATACAAAGTATTGATAAGGAATGTCATTGTTTAGTTATTTGTTGTTCTCATGCATCAATTAGTCACATATGGACACTAAATTACCTCCTAATGTTTTTTTATACAATGTGTACCGTATTTCATCCTACAAGTCTAATTTACTATCTTTCAGTCAGTTGGCAAAAGATTTCAATTGCAATCTTTTTTGTATTCTCATGGATATATCTTTCAAGACCCACTGATGAAGATCGAGATTGGTCAATTTGATATTCAGAATAGTTCATATTATTTACGCTAAATTGCATTAATAAGGCATATTAACTTCCTTTTCATTTCTAGCACTAGACTTTAGACCATCCTTCTATTTCGTCTATTAAAATTTTATTTACTACTTTCAATTATACCAAATCTTCAATAAATGAAGAGTTGTGGGGTTTGTGCACAAGCCAAACAAAATAGGTTACTCTTTCAATTAAGTGGTAGTAAAAATACTCATATTTCATTAACTCATTGTGATACTTGGGGACGATTTACTATCCTTTCTCTATCTAACGAGTGATATTTTTATATATTGTTAATGATTTTTCTCAATGTACTTGGATGTTTATAATTAAAACAAAATTTGAAACTTATATAACATTATTTGCCACTCAACATCAACAAAACATTTCTCATATTTTACAGAGTTCTGATGGTGTTTTTATTGCACAAATTCATATCATTCGTTTTAATAATTAACACTACTATAAAAAAAAGATTTTTACCAACTGAATATTATCGACTGACTAGTTTTAGTAGGTAATTTTGTAAATTACCGACTGAAGTAAAAATAGTTGGCAACTCATATGAAGTTACCGTCTGACACATATTCGGTCAGTGTTTTAAAAAAATTGCCGACTAATATTTACTTAGTCGGTAACTATGTTAACAATTGCCGACTCGACAATTAACAGTCAGTATTTGTGCTAACTTGCAAGCTCGAGATGATATTTTTTTCGATATTTTTTTATATCATAATACATTCAGCTGTGCACTTACTGAAAGAAATCAAAGGAGGTCGTTCATTATAGATGGATGTATCCTATAAAGAGGTGAAATTTTATTATAGTAATCTCAAAATTCTCGTTGAGTTTCTCTATTGGAATCTTATAAATTTTAATTTCATCATACATGTAGAGCTCTTGGTACGTTTAAAGCACGTACAAAAGATTCTATAACAGAATCTTATACAGTGATTGAGTGTCTAATTTTTTACTCTAGATACTTGCGAGCGATGGAGATTAGATTCAATCGATAAGAACGATATAAAGATAGAGAGCAACAGGTTGATACAACATTATCTATATTTTCTCAGAAGGTCCGATCGTTGGGTAAGGCAAACCAAATTCTCTTCACAGAGGACGAGTACTGTTTAACACATTGGTTTGTCTTAAACAATTGCGACGAAGTTGTTCCATATCTCAGGTAAGTATTTAGAATTTTAGAAACACAATATTTTTTTATGTTTACTAAGAATAACTTATAATTATAGTGAATATGATAAGCTTTTAAAAATGAAAAATTCATTTAATTTTGAATCAAGGCAAATAGATGTGTTTCCTACGTGGTTCAAAAATCGAGTATGAAATACTATAAAATAATTAGTTGACCATTAGATTTTATTTATAACAATTAAGCTTTAATGAATACTTATTTCTTATATATTTTTATTATAGATAAGACATCTCCATTTCACTACGCAAGAAATTATAGATGATATATATTCGCTAGCCCTTATTACAGATAAACGTGCAATTAGATATGATGGATGCATTGTCAATGGAGTGAAATTTCTAAAAAATAAACGCGAGCGTCATTTATTGACTCAAAATAGTAGAATTTATGTGGTAGGTGATCATAAAGATCAAATTTTAAATTTGTATAGTATTTTGAATGAAGTCTTGAGTTTGACTTATTCCAAGGGTCGTCAAGTTTTTCTATTCAAATGTGAATAGTTTGATTTAGATCACAAAAAATCCATCAAAATTGATGATAATTTTACTAGCATCAATATTATCAAGAGATGGTATCAAAATGTTCCGTTCGTGTTTCCTATGAATGTGACTCAAGTATTTTATGTTCAAAATACTTAGCACGATAACGATTGGATTGTTGTACAACAATCACAACATCGACATTTATATCATCCCTCGTTCTTTGGAGGGGGCGGAGATGAAGAAGACACACATGTTGATGAAGAAGCGATCATCATAGAGAATGATGCCTATCAAGAAATGGAATGTTCGAACATAAGGAATGGAGATGATAGTATAGAAATAGATCATTTAAATAAGATAATTGAACTTGATTATGAAGTGATTGAGGTTTTCGACGACCAAGAAGGCATTCGTTCTAGTGATGATCAAAACGAAAATGACAACTCGGACATTATAAATCACATGTGAGATTTATTTTAAGTCTCACTTTTTTTTTTGTTATATGAAATTTTGTATACAGGTGCTAGCTTTTTTTATATTTATTTTTATGACACCGGTAACATCTAATAGAAGACAACTATCGTTACAATCAACTCAGAATAATGCTGATTTGGAGACTAAAGACCCTAATGGCTCTAGTAGCAGTAAGATTTTTTTATAAATAAACTTCGTCAATTACTAATTAATGCATCTCATAATTGTCCTCTATGTAGGGTTTGTTGACACATAAAAATGCAACGTTAGCGAGCGGGCAACTGATGTAGTGATTTGGTAGTGTATATATTGAGAAATAAGAAAAATGTCAAGGTTGATATCTCAAATGGCATATGGAGGCCAGTTGGTGAACAAGCAAGTTGGTTCGCAAGAGAGATGGTATATTTGATTCGTACTTATGCTCATGTAAAATATACTAAAATTTGGAGTAAGATTGATCAATCTTTTAAAAATGAGATTTATTCCATGATGGCTGTAAGTATCTTAAAGTTGGTATAATCTACTTTATTAAGGTTTGATAGTTACTAATAATTTTTTTATTATTAGATTTGTCTGATTTTGGATCCTTAACATGTTTACATAATAGTAATTCTAAGCAATATAAAGATTGGCGTTATGAGTGCCATGACTACTTTAAGAGTGCTGGTGGTGGAAACAGGGCTCAAGCAAACCCTTATAAGGACTTCACATATTCAGCAACCCTACGTGAAGTATGGATTTGGTTATGCGATCAATTTGATTCGCCAAAATGGATCGTAAGATTCGTTTATCTAAATTTTTCCTTTTATTTTTATCTCATTGGTGGATAATACCCTTATCATTGGTTATATGTAGGAAAACCAGAAAAAGCAAAAACTGCTCGTGGAAAGAATAAAGTAAGCATACCACAGGCTCACGCACTTTTGCAGCAATACAACGAGAGAAAGTATTTTTCTTATAGTTTTCTAATTAATAGTATTAATATAACAAAGACAAGAGGACTCTAAATTAACTTGTATTAATTCTCTTATGAATTGTATAATGCCAATTGTATTGATTTGTATAAGGAGATGCATATTTCAAATGCAAAAGAAAAGAATGGTAGTTGGATATCAGAGGAGTCGCAATCGAATTTTGTAAGTTATGTCCTTTTTATACAAATTTTTAGCGATTAATCTTAAGAGTCAAGGTTTATAATATGATATGATATTATATTTTAAATGAAATACAGAATTAAATGGTAGAGATGCAAACTAAGTCTCAAGAGGAGAAAAACGCCGTCGATGATGAAAAGATATGCCTATCGGTGTTGAAAAAGCATGCGAGTATATTCGTAGATGTGGTCATGGACATAAGTCGCCTACCACCCGTGTTGCTGGTTTCTCTATCTAAACATACAAGAGTTCAGTTTTCAAATATCAGATTATAACTCTAGCGAAAAAAAAAGAAAGATAGCAGGCTGAGCTTGAGAAGCAACAATATGAGTTTGAGAAGCAACAAAATGAATCGCTCGAGACTAGACAACGCCTCCGCGAAAATGAAAAAAAGTATCATTCCTCATTGAGATATTCAAAAAACTTTAAAATGCTATTGGACCACCTTTATAGTAAGTTTAATATGTGTTTCTTATTATTTATTAGTTTTACTCTATTTCAGCTAGAGAAGAGATATTTATTGCTTAGCTAAAATTTGTTCATTTAGCTTTATTTTGTTTCATTTTTTGGCTGATTAGGGTAGTGATCATTGTTAGTTTTACTTTATTAGTTTTATTTTATGAATTTACTTTGCACCAATAGGTTTGAAGTAGTTTTATTAGTTTTATCCTACTCATGCTTTTCTGTTTGAATTTTATAACGTACATACCAATTTTCTAAAGTTAGTTATGGTAGCAAAATAATTAGTTAGCCAATATGAGCTTACCCAAATACTTGTAGACACTAATAAATCTTGTAGTTTTGCAAATTTTCCTACAAGGTTTATCATCCATATGCAAACTTGTCATATCTTTTCGAATACTTTGCATCACTAGAATTGCCGTTGGAAGCATTTCTTTTGCAATCATATGTGGATGTGTAGGCATTCATATGTAATAAATTTGTAATAATGCTATCTCTAGCTTATTGATAGCCATGGCATAAGAGAGCTAGTTAGGTGGTAGTAGTGCCTAAGGCTAAGTAAGGTCTATTAGTGCATTATGAATCCAGTCCATAGAGAAGTTGGCTTTGTTAATGCATGTTTACTTTCAGTATTAATGATTTCAAAATATATATATTTTTTGCTCTGTCTTATAATAAAATTATTTGTTTTGTTTGTTGCAGTGATGTTGTTTCAAATAGCTAGCTAGGATGCTTCATTGTAAGAGAGATCGAGTTTTTTATATTCATCTTCAATTAATATATGAGATGATGTATGGATGCAACTGCATAAAACCATTGAGTTTGGTTTAAGCATTTGGGGAATATGAAATTTTAAAATTTTCTTTTCATTAAAGTTGTGTGTGGAATGCATGTGGTGAATGGATAGTACAGTTGTGTACATGTTAAGTGTTGAGTGATGTGAATTTGAATAATTTTTGTTAGATTAATCAGTGCTTGTGTGAATACCAAATGTGAATAGAAATGATATGAATACCAAATTAATGTGAAATAAAAATGTTGACCAGTGATGTTTCATATACAATTACCGACTGACAAGCACTCAGTCAGCACTTACCGACTCATTCAGGACGCAATTACCGACTAATAAAGAGTCGGCCATCTCAGACTAAAGATAGTAGTCGATAATTTTCGATTGCACCATTAGTCGGCAATCCCGACTACAATGTTAGTCGAAAATTCCCAACCGACAAAACAGTCGATATTTACCGATTGAAACGACAGTCATTATTTTACCAACTGAATAAGCAATCGGTATTTCCTGACCGCAATGTATGTTGGTAAATATCGACCAAAATATTGGTCAGTAATTGCCGATTTATATGCGCATCGATAACGTTTTCGACCAACACATTAGTCAGTAAATACCGTCTAACGTATTCAGTCGGTAATATATTTTGCTATGCCGACTAACTTCTTAGTTCAATCGGCAAACGGTCTACCGACCACTATTTATCGGTGTTTTACCAACTGCTCCTTTTTCAATCGCTAATGTACTTTACCGACTGAAATTAATAAGTTACTGACTGATATTGTCAGTCGCTGAAGCTGTTTATTATAGTAATGTAAATGAAGTTTCTTTCTAGAAAAATTCAATCTTGATTGCGTATTAATGGAGTAATACACCAATGCAATTGTGCTGACAAACCTAAACAAAATAAGGTGGTTGAACGTAAAACACCAATATATACTTGATGTGGCTCGTGCATTATATTTTCAAGCACATCTTCCTATTCAATTTTTGAAAGAATATGGTATCAATGTAATTTTGTTAATCAGTCGTATGGCGACACATGTAGTATCTTGTAGATCTCCTCATGAAATTCTTATCAATAAAGTTCCTAACTATATGAAGTTGCATGCTTTTGGTTGTCTATGTTTCACTTGGAATACTCATATCAAACATAAGTTTGATAGTGGAGTAAGATTAGAAAATTTTATTAGTTATTCTTTTGACTAGAATAAATATCGTATAGAAAGTATTTTTAATCAAAAAATATATACATCAAGAGAAGTTATTTTTGTATGAATCAACTTTTCCATTTTGGATGATAAACCTATTAATGATAGGTTTTTAAGGTCTTCTGTATGTGTTTATACTCTTTTGAGTAAATATCATGATGATCATGATCACAATCATATTCATTATTCGTCAGAATAATATGTGCATTCACTATTATAAGAAGATATGCGTTTACTATCTTTTTCTATTTTACTACAAAAGAAGATGTGTTTTCACCATCTCCATTAGTAGACATGACATTCACCATCATTTCCTATTTCAGATTCACTAGAAGGATGTACATTCACGGTCTTCTTCTTCAAGTGATGTTGCATCACCTGTATAAGTGCCGTTATCGGCACCTTCCACAAAAGCTATGTGATCTTAACATCCTCCTACTTATTTAAAAGATTATATTTATCTGTAATGTATTCCATTAGTACAACATCTATTAATTAGTGTATTTTCTTTCTTGTGTTTTTTTAATGCATCGTTACTTTTTGGCTAATGTTATAAATAACGATGAACCTATTTCTTTTACTCAAGTAATGAAAACTTTCTTTATGGGGTGACGCCATCGCAGAAAATTTCTCTACTCTTTAAGATAACAAAAGTTAGGATCTAACTCCCTTGCTGCTAGGTAAAATTCCATTGTTTGTCATTGGGTATATAAAATTAAATATAAACCTAATGACACTATTAACTTTTATAAAACTCGCTGAATAGTTAAGCAATATACTAGAGTAGAGGATATTGACTTTCATGACACTTTAGTACTGTTACGAAACCCGTTATAGTTCATGCTTTGCTCTCTACTGCATTTAGAAAAATGGCACTTATATTAGGTTGATGTTAATAACGCATTTCTTCGGGGTGATCTTTTTGAAGAAACCTACATAACGATCCTCACAGGCTTCTCAGAAAGGGTAATCAATAGGTTTGTCGATTACGTAAATCATTCTATAGTTTAAAATAAACGTACTGTTAATGATTACAAAAATATTTTTTAACATTTCATAAAGGTTTCAGACATTTTATACCCGATTAATTTATTTTTATGTATCGCAATGGACATACTAAAAGAAAATAATCAAACGGCGATTTCTGAAATTGAATTCTTTCTCGAAAGACTTTCTCTATTAAAGATTTCGGTAATTTCATTACATTTTTGACATCGAACTCTTGCATTTCGAGGAAAGATTATTCCTTTGTTAATGCAAATATACACTCGATTTCTTGCGTGATGTTAGTCTCATGTGTTGTCCTTTTGCATTTTATTCGCAACAAAACTTTCGGTTTTGCGGTACTGATACAGCTCTATTATTGGATTCCATTCCTTAACACAAGTCTCGTCCAAATATTACCTATTCAGTTAATCATTTAAGCCAATTTCTACAATCTTGATATATCGCGCATCTTGAACTTTGCATTATCTGAAGTCATAATGGGTCATGGCATTATTCTATCTTCTAATACTTGTTATCAAATCGTAGGCTATTATGATTCAGATTGAACTAGTTGTCCGACTACTAATCATTGTACTGTTGTATACCTTACTATGTTTCGAACAAGTCCACTTTTTAGGAAGAGTAAAAAGTAACCAACAATTTCTCGCTCTTTAGCGAGATTGAGTTTCATGCTCTTACTTTCTTCTCTTCCGAGCTTCAATGAATAAAATATATCCTTCACGATCTTGGTAACAATTATTCTTGCCCCACGATTGTTTATTGTGATAGTCAAGTGGCAATTCATACTATTGAAAATTCTATTTTTAATGAAGAAACCAAAGATATCTGACACAAACTGCTTTTGTACATGGAAAAAATTCATGTAAACTTCTATTTTAGTGGCACATTGCTTTGCAATTCCAAGTTGCTGATCTTTTCTTTATAATCTTTTATTATTTTTTATAATCTTGTAGTTAAGATGTTTATAAGTCAAAACATTTCTCTTTATTTTTTCAGGAAGGAAGAAAATAAAAATCTATTATTTTTCTACAAATTTGTAATCTCCTCTACTTACAAAGTTCTCATTGTCCTTGATGCTTTTCCTTTCAAGTTCCAAGTTGGCAATACTCAATGCATTCTGCCACGCTCATATTAGCGAAACTCAAATACTTATCAAAGGTTTTATAGGTAGAATCCAAACATATGTATTGGATCCTTACAGTGAATCTTTCAACACCGCTCTGCACCGTAAAGTTTATCTACGAAATGGTTACATGAACCTTTTAACTATGAAATGACAGTAAACCTGGACCTTGCAACATCTGTACATGCGTCATGGTAGGACTGATCAGTTTTGTGTGACGGAAATATTGTCTTCCACAATTGGCTTCCTGTATAGCTAGTTGGTACACTGCACGCATTTAAACATGTCTCCTTGTTTACATAAATGATAATAGTGATATGAATGTACCGGTAAAAGTTATTGCTTGTTTGCTTAAAATGCAACATAATTGTTATATCTTCACAGAAAATTTTAAGTCCAATGAAAATTTCATTTTCGTATTTTAAACAAGATGAACTCATCTAATACATACTAGATGACTTAGCTACTCTGTAAGTGTTAGAAAGAAAGAGAGCATACTGCCAGATAAATTCACTCTCTTGTCGTATACTGTAATAGCCTGGGTTTAAGAACTGAAGAGAAAGAAAGTTAGAGGGGATGTTAATGGCAAAGGTCATCATGTGTCACGACTTAATGCTCAATGTACAAGATAGCACTGAGATGCCCCCTGATAAGGCCAACATAACATGGACTATGGTACACTGTCATCATGTATCTCTGCTTTTTTGAGTCAGAAGCACAATCCCCATTCATTCAAGCTCACCCATGATGCATGGTTCAGACCTGCTTGCAGCTCTCCAGCATTCAGTGCTTCTCTCTGCTTCTGCTGCGCCACAGCCAGCTGCAGCGCTTTCAAGTCAAGAAAAACAATCATAAAAACTTGCTCATCAATTCAATTCACTTCTTTCCACTGCACTAACTGCAGCAGCAGCAGTAGCAGGAGTGAGAAAGATATTGTGAAGAAGAAGAAAACCAAGTGAAGGTTGAATTGGATTTGCATGTGTTCGTGTTGAACATTTGGAGAAATTAGTCATGGCATAAGGTAGAAAGGAAAATCGTGCCTTTTATCTTCTCCTGCTTTTATTTCCCGGTTTTGAAAGCAAAGTGTTTGAAGCTGGGAAAGGGACTGCAATTGAGCCCCACATTTGAACCTGAGTGAAGTCACTAGGGAGGGAGCAAGATTTGCTTCTTTAGCGTTATCCTTGAGACCCAGACATGCCCCACTATGACTTCCCCTTCTTCTGTTTGTTGACCACCAGTTGTCCTAGGCTGGCATGAATTTGACTAGTTTTTTTATATTTAATAACTTTCCGGAGTGGTCCTGCAAATGTTCCGACTAACTAAAAGTAAAAATTTGGTTGTAATCTGCTTCAATTCAGCAACATTTTTCTGCAAGGATAACATACTTCACCTCTTTGCGTGGAATATTTAGTGCATATTTTAAGTAATCTATTTTTTTCTTCAAATTTTAAGTTTCATCACGCTTCAATTATTATTCTGAACTCCACTTCATCTTCAACACCAAACTATATATTTTAAATATTAACTCTAACTTTTACTTCATATGTTTTAGTTATTACTTCAAATTCCATTCCTACGGAACTTTATTTCTCATCATATTCAGATTTATGAAACTCACTTCATGAAACATACATTCATATAATTAAATTACAACCTTAGTTGAACATAAAGATTCGGATATTCGGATGAAATAAGCTTATAAAAAACTGAATTTCATCCCTATCTTACAATCTCAAGGGTGGGCATTAGTACCCGAAACATATTTTCAATATTTAAAAATTTATATATTATATTGTATACTTTACTTATTTTTAAAATTTCAAAAAACCTTTTTAATGTATTATAGAATGGTGTTTTGGTGTAAAAAAAACTTCAGAAAAAAAATGTTGAGAGCATGCCATCTGGTTGCGTTTGGCTTAGCTTACCAGAAAAGTAACTTCTCAATTTTTTATTTTATATTTCTCATTACATATTTTATAAATATTTAAAAAATTTATTAAAAAATTAGAAAATAAAAAATTCTACGCAATGAGATTTTTTAATATTACATATTTTAATATTTTTTAGAGATAAAAAATTTTTTATTTTTTAAAAAAATTAAAAATATTTTTTATTTTAAAAAGATTCTATTTCAAAACGATCGCCAAGTGGGCCGACTCTCGTGTTGAGTTTTGAAAAATAGAGATATTTACTTCAAATGAAATTTAGACTTATTTAACTGGACAGGCCCAACAAGGCCCAAACGTTTTGCTCATGCCTCCCAACAACAACGTTGGGCTAACCTTGGTTGGACCATTTTAGCTTTAGGGTCGGGTTGGGAAACAAAAGAAACCTAAGCTGTGGCGGATGTGTGCGACATAACTCCTATTTCAGCCAAAACATGTTGGTATTGTCAACAGTTAGTTTTAAATCCTAATCGTTGATAGTTCATTTGACGATTCTAATTACACCTGAGATATTGTTTAAAAAACACTTAGCTTGTATTATTTTTTAGCTGAAAATGAGTTATTATAAAAAATACTATTAAAAATAAAATTTTGTTGTTATATTTAATAAATAAGTCAAAAATAATTTTTTGTATCTTTTCTATAGCCGAAAGTGAGCTGAAAGTGACTATTTAGTTAAAATAAATAAGTTATAAGGATGAAAAGAATACACCATTAAATATAGTATTGTACTTATATTAAACTTTATTGGTATAATTGTAATTCACTTTATTTTCTAATTTTTTTCTCAATTGCTAGGCTTAGCAATAGGATCTAAGGATGAAAACTATTTTGTAAATTGTCATAAGTTTAATCTTCCTAACTGAATTTAGTTTTATTTTAGAGTTGTTTACTATCATATATAACAATGGAGAGACGAATCTGCAACCATAAAAGACGGTCATAAAAATGAAAAAGCGGTCGCAAAAACTTTCAGTGACGGGCCAAAACTGGTCACGGCAACAATCACGCTAGGATGATCACTAAAAACTTCGGCGACCGAAGTGGAGCAACCACTCTCTAACAATCCATAGAATTTGTGACCAACGAGTTTGAGTATCAGTGACCAAATCAACAAGTCGCTGAAACTTAACAGCAACCGATAGAGTATAATCGTTGAAAATACTATAACCAGCTTGAATACGATCGTAGTAGGTTTCGACATTATCAGAGATAGTCACTGTTGGCTTATCAGTGATCGTGGTGGACGGTCACTGATTTACATATTAGCGACTGTGGTGGACGTTCGTTGATCTACATATTAGCGACTAGTAAACATCACTCACTGGAAGCACAGCAACCAGCTAAAACATGGTCGCAGTAGCTTTCGTCGAGCATATGTAGACAGTCGCTATGTGTAAGATATCATCTACTACTCCTTACAAATAACATTTATAATTTAAAACTAAGTAGTATAAATTGGTTTAGTTAAACACCGTTAGATACGATGTAAACCTTTCCTATATTGTGTGGACAAAATTTTAAATTATTTATAGAACATTTCGTACTCCATCGAGATAGATAGTTTTGGGCATATAATATTTAATAATCTTTATGAATACATCATTGCACTAGACTATATTCGAATTTGACAGAATATTGTAAAAAAATAATTTTGTCATACAGAATACATCCATCGATAGTGATTCTTCATTTTATAACTGAAAATTTATGAGTTAAGTACGAAAACTAGCTTGAAGATGAATGTTAAGTTACATTAGAATTTTATAACATACACACACACATATATATCTATATATATATATGTTGGGGATATAGGCACCCCCATCCTAAGGAGCACCACTAATCTGAGCCGTTGGATCGCTTGATTCGACGACTACTAGTGAAAAGCGAATGACAAAGCTAAAACACACTACCAAAAGTAAAATGGGAAATTCGCACGTTAATGTTTAACGGAGTCACTGTTCGAGCTCATTTTTTCTCTAGTTCTTAGTTCTCTCCTTCTCCCGCTCTGCGTGCTCTCCCGAATCAAATCGTTCCCCGATCATCTTCATCACCGATGATCAAAGCTACCCGACTTTTATTCTAAATTCTAAATTCAAGAATGGTTCGGGAGAGCACGCTGAGCGGGAGAAGGAGAGAACTAAGAACTAGAGAAAAAATAAGCTCGAACAGTGACTCCGTAAACATTAACGTGCGAATTTTCCACTTTATCTTTGGCAGCGTGTTTTAGCTTTGCCATTCGCTTTTCATTGGCTTGATCCGACGGCTCAGATTGGTGGTGCCCCTGGTGCTCCTTAGGTGGGGGTGCCTATATCCCCACCTATATATAAATATATATAAATAAATAAATAAATATATATATATATATAATTTCATCACATTTGGATATATTTTAGAGTTACGATAATCTTATAAATTATTAAATCTTATACGTCTATCAATCATTTATTATTATAAAGTATAAAATATTATTCAAATGATTTAAATATATCCAACGGGATATACAAAAATTTTAAATCAGATCCAACGATTTAGATTTTACTAAATAAATTTATAATAATTATTTGAAAATTTTATTTTATACGATAATAGGGACCAGTATCAAGCTATGAGTTAAAAATATACTGACAAAATTTTAGCTCAATCAGATCGCGAATCAATATTTATCTAACCTCTTGATCATGATATAAATGGAAAATATCCAAAAAATATATATTGCTTATTTTTGTCATTTTAATCAAAAAGTCGGATGAATATTGATTCAGAATTTGATTAAACTTAAATTTTGTCAATATATTTTATATATAACTTTTCATATCTAACGATGCAAATTATTTTTGCAGCTTTGCATCGATAACATCAAGGTTGTCAAAATCGGAATCTTAGGTAGGATCGTTTCGCTTGAATATGATCGTAAAATCGAGATCTTAAAGTAAGATCGTAAGAGTTTACATACCGATACATTTTATGAAATTTTTTTTTCAATACCATGAAAAATCTTTTATAAAAGTTTTTCTAATATTTTTTTAAAATAACTTTTAGTACATTTACAAAAATTTAAATTTCTTTTAATTTTTATAAAAAATTACTCTATATTTTATAGAAAATTTCTTAAAATTATAATTTTTAAGAAAATCTTCAAACTTTTATAGAAAACTCTCTAAAATTTTATAGAAAAACTCTTTCAAATATAGTTAATTACAAAAAATTCTTCAAAAGTAAAATCGTATAAGATCGTAAAATAATCGGGATCTTACCGATCTTAAGATTTAAATCGAAATTTAGGTGGGATTTTACTCAAAAAAGATTTACTTAAGATCGGGATCGTTTAGGTAAAGTAAAATCGTAAAATTTTAAAATTTAAATCGAAATTTTGATAACCTTGGATAGCATTGTACTAATATGCACCGATATGTCACGAAATAATAATGTGCTCTTATCATCATCTATATATATCCTTATATGTATATATATATATATATATATAGGAATAGAATATAGACACATGTCATCTTAAAAGCACATGTGTACATATGCTGGCCAAAAATGGCCGACGAGCTCTGCAAATCTAATCTCCACCGTTGGATATGAAGAACCATAAGTTGAGAACATGTTGATAAAATTTCAGCTCAATCAGAATACGAACCGACCTCCATCGAAATTCTTGATCAAAATGACACAAAAACAAAATATATACTTTTTGTAAAATTTAACTTTTATGTTATTTTGATCAAGAGTTCCGATGGAGATCGATTCGTATTCCGATTGAGCTGAAATTTTATCAACATGTTCTTAACTCATAATTATTCATATCTAACTGTGGAGATTAGATCTGAAGAGCTCGCCGATCACTTTTGACCGATATGTGTACACTTGTATTTTAAAATAATATGTATTTATATTTTATTCTATATATATATATGTATATATAGAGGCACAGTGTGAGCTCTCATCGCGCACATTAACTCCACACCGTGCGGTCAAGATTTAGTACTCTCCTCTCCCCTTTACGTAACTATTGTGTTCGCGTGCTCTTACAAATTATAACTGATGAATTTGGTTTTCTTTTTCTCTTTCTTCTAGTTGTTTCGTTCTCTCCTGAGCAGATCCCTCCGTCGCCGCTCTGAACCGGCGATTAGAGGTATCCGGCGAAAACTTAACATAGTGGTCCCGAGCCTCTTCTCCTTTCTTTAATTTTCAGTTTCAATTGCTCCTTTCTGGCAGCCGACCGTGAAACCCGACGGCGGTGAAACCTCGCGTGCCGTCCGAGAAGGTCAATTCGGTAAGCTAATCGTGATTTTTTCTTCTCCTCTTCATTCTCTTCCTATTCCTCACATTAATTTCATCAATTACAGCCTCCATTCGAAGCCGATTGTGTCACTGGAGTGTGCGCTCCCGAGCTCACCGATCTTGAACCTCGAATTTGGTCAATACAGATTGCTGGTATTGTTATTTCTTTCAATGTTTTTACTAATATTTATTTTTTATATGGTTTTTTGAATTTTTTTCTGTGTTGGCTTGTCCGGAGCCGAAAGCAGAGCAAAGGGAGATTGAATTGCAGGTGACGAGGTTGTTGCGGGAAGTTATATTGATTTTTAGATTTTTCTATAAAAGTTTTGGTAAACCGATGGATGTGCTCAAGTTATATTACAGATTTTTTGGATGTGTTCTTGAGCCGCAGGGATTGATTATGAAGACAAACTAGATTAGTTATTCGAAGATTATGTTTTTGAAATGTTTAGAATTTGTTTTTTTTTTTTTCACTTGTGTGTTGGTAAACTAAAAAAACATTAAAAGCACTATTTTGTTGATGATTTGTTTTTTGCAGGTTGTTGTCACCGCTGCAGAACTCTTACAGGAGGAAGATGGTTGCTGTTGTGTTGATTTGTGAATGATGAGATTGTTTCAGATTGTGAATGAACGGAGCTTGATGAATTTGTTTGTATTTGTTGATGGTTGCTGTTGTGTTGTGAACGATGTAAAGACAAGATTGTTTTGTTTGTGTATGTAAACTTTGTGCAGAACTTCACTTCTTTATTTTCTGAGTAAACTTCATATAAATTAAAACTTCATTTTGAATTTACAATACAAGAGTATTTAATGGACAATGTAAGAATGTGAATGTGACTTTTGGGAAGTGAATGTGAATATGAATACAATCTGATGATTTTATGTTTGGTATGGTATGTGCTTTAATTTTGAATACCGTCTCTTTTTTATATGTATCCATTAAGTGCCTGCATAATGATATATGCAAGTGCATGTCTATGTCTGAGCGATTGTATTCTGGATGTGTTTAGAGAAAGGAAATGGAAGATATCAGTTATATGAAAACCCTCTTCTTATGGCACCTGAATTGATGACTTTTGGTAAGCTTTTACGGATTGCCTATGTTACAACATCTGAGTTCTCTCTAAGCGAAGTTATGTAATTCATGTCGTTGTTACTCCAGGTTGAATAAATGAAACATGATAGAATGGGAACATGTTTAAGGTTTTGTACGTCCCCCTTAAATCTCCATTCTCCAAATTTATGGTTTATGCGTAAGGGTGCATTCTTTGCTTAAGCATTTGGAACTTGTAAGCAGCAGACTGAAGCTCTCTTTAGTTTTCCTGCGTGAGCAGAGACCATGCAGCCTCACAGAAATTATCAAAGAGATCAGTTTGTGCAAAGCATGTTTGTTGAATAATGTTAAGAAGCAAAGTGAAGACATGTTTATGTATGTTACACATGGTACTAGATACATGTTTCAACTGTGGAACTACTACCATGAACAAGCAGCGTAACACCTAATCAGTCAAACCTGGACTACTGAACTATGATGCCCACAAAGTTTGATCAATGCATTAACCAGTCAACCTATACATCACCATTAACGGATCAAAATTCACATCATAAGGAACAGGAAAAATAGATTGCCATTTGATCGAGTTCAACACAAAATATTGATTTATTATGTATACATTGTTTAATATCTGATGGTTGCATTTGATCATCTCAAGGCTGCTGATTTAGGTAAAACCACTATTCAGCTCCTTATCATTTCTGAATTTCTAAATTCAAATGTCCTAACTCACAGAAAGCACCAATTTATTTCGTGCTTCACAGAAGAAACAAGCAGTCTTAAAGTCGACTACTTTATCTCTAGGAGATAAAAAAGGAAGCTACATGATTACTTCATACAAGACTCAATGATTGGACCACAAACATTAGACAACTGAGATTTAAGAGAAGCAATGGTTAACTTCTTGGTCCTTGCAGCAACTCACTTGCTCTCAATCAAAACCTTGTAGATATCATCCTAAAACATAACAAAGTGACCTACAAGGAATTTAAGTAATCAACCTCATAAGAACAATGAATTGTTTAAAGATTATCAAAACAGTTACAAAACTAAAATTGCACAAACATAATTGGATCATAAGACCTCAAATTGACTTAAACACATAAAAGTTAGTGTAATGATTAAGGAGTAAAATACATTACTAAGAGCTATATTATACATTACTAAGAAATTTGAACCTAATAATACATACAATGCAATAGTATTTGTCTAAATGTATAAGGAAACCCACCTCTTTGAAGTCATACAGGAACTCTTCTAAAGTAGATATAGCTACACTTGAGGCTTCTTTATAGGAGTAGCTAAAAACAGGTCAAACTAGTTACTTCAATAAGAATACAAGATAATGAGAAATTATTTGATCAAAACTACTAATTTGAATACTCTACTAAGCACTATGAATTATAAACTGTTTCTAAGATATCCTTTACAACAAGTTCACAGGATAGCAAAGGTTAGAAGGAAAAAAATCTACGCATTACTTACAGAAATCAAAATCCGAGGCTGAGATCTTGAAAATATATAGGTCTGACTAACAGAAGATCTCAATGCAGCACATATAACCCTCTCAGATTTCTGTTGCTCCTGTAGGAGTTCTGCAGTGGTGACAACAACCTGTAAAATAAAATCATCAACGAGTAGTGCTTTCAATATTTTTTGGTTTACCAACACACGCGTGAAAAAAAAAATAACAAATTCCAAAAATTTCAAAAACATAATCTTTGAGTTTCAAAACCAGTTTGTCTTCATAATCAATCCCTACGGCTCAAGAACACATCCAAAATCTGTAATATAACTTGAGCACATCCATCGGTTTACCAAAACTTTTATCCAAAAATCCAAAAAAATAAAAACTAACTTCCCTAACCAACCTCGTCACCTGCAATTGAATCTCCCTTTGCTCCGCTCGGGCTCCGGCTTCGGACAAGCCAAAACAGAAACAAAATTTCGAAAAATCATATAAAAAACAAAAATTGGTACAACATTGAAAGAAACAACAATACCAGCAATCGGTATTGATTGAATTCGAGGTTCAAGATCGGTGAGCTCGGGAGCGCACACTCTAGTGACACGATCGGCTTCGAATAGAGGTTGTAATTGATGAAATTGATGTAGGAAATATGAAGAGAAGAAAGAGGAGAAGAAAAAATCACGATTTGCTTACCGAATCGACGCTCGTGGGATGGAACGAGAGGGGTTCGTCGCAGTCGGGTTTCACGATCGACTGCGAGAAAGAAGCCATTGGACATGAAATTGAAGGAAGGAGAAGAGGCTCGGGACCACTATGTAAAGTTTTTTGCCAGATACCTCCGATCTCCGGCTCGGAGCGGCGACGGAGGGATCCGTTCGGGAGACAACGAAACAACTAGAGGAAAGAAAATATGAAAAAAACATGAAATAAAAAATTACGAGCGTGTTGTTATACAGTACTTACGTAAAAATGAAGAAAAGTACTAAATCTTTACCGTCTGATCGGATGGTGTCGAGTTGATGTACGCGATGTATCCGCATAGTTATTTTTGTGCCACAGGTCGCGCGCGTGTATATATATATATAGGATGGGAATATGCACACACTCCGGTACTGTGCGTGCACACCCGCACATCCAATATCAGCCGTCTGATCAAATGATCAGACGGCTGATAAGAAAAGGAAACGCGTGAAGCGCGTTCCCTTCTAATTACTCCCGCGTGCACGCGCTTCACGCGTTCATATCTTCCTCGCCTCGTCCGAGCTCTCGCCCGAGCTTTCTCGAGCTCTCCCGCCGGTGCTCCCTCCCGCGGTTCTTCTTCGCTTTTCTCCGTTTTTTCCTCTTTATATCTTCCTCAGATTCTTCTCAGCGTTTCTTCATTTTCTTCGGATGGAACGAGCTCCCGCGCCGATCGCTAGGGTTTCGGCTCACACTACGATCACCGGAATCCGAGCACAAGAATGTGGAATTCGCTTCGCCTCCAACCTCTGTTGCTTCTATTAGCCTCAATTTCAGCCGCTCCGGCGAAATTGACGGCCCGGCTCACCAAAGTAGGTTCCTCGGCGCGGTAAGATTTATTATTTAAAATTTTCGAAAATCTTCTTCCAATTGACGTTCATCTCTTCGAATCATTATGTTTTTGAATTTTTTCTGAATTTTTTTTCTTTAAATTGGCAGCGTCAGCTCACCGAGGCTGCTCCGGCTCGTTCGATGGAGAGTTGAATGAACTATGATCAATTTTATTACTTTTCTTCACATTGTGGTAAGCTTTTGAAATGTTTTGGATTTTTTTGGTTAGCCGATTTCAATCGGTTTTTCATTATTTTTTTTTCTCAGAATTGTCATCATCGGCTCACCTAGGCCAGTTGAAGACGGTGTGCCGATTGTGGTAAGCTTTTGATAAGTTTTGGAATTTTTGAGGTGTGCCGATTTCGTTCGATTTTTCATTGGACGGTGATGTTTGGTGTTTTTTTTTTCTTTTTTTTGCAGTGAAGAGTTCCTACATCAAGCTTATGCTGTAATTGAATGATGATGTTCGGTTCTTCTCAGCTGCAGCAGTGGGATAGCTTCATTGAAGAGTTGTGAATGTTATCACAAGATTGGTGCTGTCAACCTCTAAGTCGTCTACATTATTGTAGATTGTTGTGTTGTGCAGCTGTTGTTGTATTACCTATTGTTTTGTGTAGCTGCTGTTGTGTTGTCTTGTATTCTATTACTTGAATGAATTAAATGTTTTGAATAAAGTATTGAGCCAAAGTGTGAATAGTTTCCTGTGGATTGGAATTACTGAAGTGTATAGCTGTCAATGGTTTCATGTTGTGAATGAAATATTTGATTTACAGCAATAAAGGAACGAGAAGTGCTTTGAAACATATTCTCTGTTCTGTTTTATGAATGTTTGGCTGGCAATCACATTGTCTGTTCTGTTGAGCTTCTGGCAGTGCCGTGAATGCATCAATGAATGAAGTGTTGTGAATGCATCAATGAATGAGGTGTTGTCGAAATGAATGCATCAATGAATGAGGTGTTGTGTCTTGTAGTATATGTTCAAAACAGTGAAATCAGCATATGTTTAAACCAGTGAAATCAGACAGTACATGCTCAATTTTTTTCTTCTTTGAAACAGAATTCAAAATACATCATCATATTACATAAACAGAATAAAAAATACAAAGTCTTAATCTGACATAAACAGAAACAAAAAGAAAAACACTTCTTTATACATAAACAAAGAACAAAAACAGAAATATTTCATTACACATTTAATAGAAATAAAAACAGAAACAAATCCTTATACATAAATAGAGAACAAAAACAGAAATATTCCATGACATATTTAACAGAAACAAAAACAGAAATACTTCATAGCACATTTAACAGAAACACTTCATCATTTTACTAATAAAAAATTCCATAAAAGAAATAGATACATAAACACTTCATCATTTTACTCCAAATGAATAACTAACTCTTCGTTGACACTATCTTCATCTTCACTTGTGTTTTTATCTTCATCATCTCCATTAAGAACTATCAAATAGAAAAGTGAAGACACATATTAATTTAAAATTTTTTTTCAAAAGAGACGGTATATTAGTAATCAAAACTAAGAAAATAAAATATTGACTTGTCTTTTTTTTTCTATTTGGATTTTCAGGACAATTGCGTTTGTCATGTTTAACACCATATTTATTACAGAACGCACATTTCCTTCCGATTTTTGCTTTGGCTCTTGAACAAGCTCTCTCCAAACCTCCTTTAATTCTAGTACTACCTTTGTAAATATTTCCTTCTTTTTTTCTTCCCTTAATTTGTGAGATATTGGGATTTAAAAGTAAAATTTGGGAAGCATGAATTGGTGATGGTAAGTTATCATTGATACCTGAAGTGTCAACTGGAATCTTATCCCTATCATCAGTTCTCCTTACTTTTTTGAGCTTTTGTGACAGTTCTTGTGATGCTTGCAACATGATTTGATATCCCTCGTCTGTTTCAGCCGCTTCATAAATCAATTGATTGAAAACCATCTGCAGTTGTGTTGTTCTCAATAATTCAGACTTTTCATTACCCTTTACTGGTCCACCATCATATTTGGCTCTATATTTGTTACTTCCTTTCATCCACCTTTTAACAATAAACTGCTCCGGTATCTCTATATCACGACTCTGAAAAACTTTTATAAGGTGCCCACAAGGAATCCCCATAAATTCAAAAAGTTTGCATTCACAGCTACCTTCCTTTGTTGATGGACAAAATTTTACCTTCCACTCACGCAGGTCACCTTCAACTCGAGACTTGTAAATATAAGTCGTATACCCATCATTACCCTTTTCATCGTCGTAAAGGGCATATTCTGCTTCAGCTTTCTCAAATTCTGTCTTGAACCTCTCGTATACATTTCTTGTATATACTCTTGCTGCACATTTCAAGACAAGTGAATTACCATTAATAATACGAGATGAGTGTTCACTGATATAATTCTCTTTTTTTTCTTTTTCAACCATTCTACTCAAACATTTATCATTCTTCAATACAAACTCTCGGAGAGTTGTGGTTAGTTGGAAAAAATTCTTATATGTAGCATTCATACCTTCAGAGCGTCCGGTAGTGTTAGTGCCTGCATAGAATGTATTCAAGTGATAAACAGGTAACCACTTTTGTCGAATCTCGTATATACCTCGGAGCCATTCATTTTCCTCCAACTCATATGCACATATCAAATCCTCCCACTTTTTTTCAAAAGTGTTAGGAATATAACTATCCCGAATACACGACTTGATATCCTTTTTAAATTTTGACTTCTTGAAATAAACATGTGAAAGCTTTTCGGCAAATTTTTTCATAATATGCCACAAACAAAATCTGTGTCGTGTATTTGGGAATACCTTCGCAACAGCTGCTGTCATAGCTCTGTCTTGATCTGTCATGATTGAAGATGGAGCACACCCGCCCATAGCTGCAAGCCATGTTTCAAAAAGCCACTGAAATGAATCTTCCGTCTCATCCAAAAGCAATCCACAACCAAACTGAATTGATTGCATGTGATGATTAACTCCAGTGAAGGACGCAAATGGCATGTCATACACATTCTTTCGATAGGTGGTGTCAAAAAATATCACGTCACCGAAATACTGATACTGAGTGCGTGACCGACCATCTACCCAGAAAAAATTGATTGCCCTTGCTTCATTATCCGTTTGTATTGCATAGAAGAAATTCTGATCTTCTATGCTCTTCTTCTTAAAGAAATCAAGCACTGCAGTAGCATCACCATTGATAGGTTTTTTGTACTCCTTCGAGCGGCATAAGTGATTCCAACAATCTCTGTTATCAAAACCATTTTGTGGTCCGTCAAGTATATCTGCAATTTTATTGACGGGTAAGCCTTCGTCTAGAAATGAGTCAATCAAGCACTTAGCTGCAGGCGGTATATTTCTACAAACTGGCATGAGCATCCTCTTTGCTGGACTAACAAGATCATGATTATGCTTACCAATATACGTCACAACTTTCCACAATCCTGTAGCTTGTTTTGTCACTCTCATTGTCGCAGTACATCCACATTTCGCCGTACTCGTACTTCTCTTCTTGACATCTTGTTTAGACTCGTGCTCTATACTTTGTTTTGGATGGCTTCTATGATTTCCAAAACGATCACATGTCATTTGGCAAGTAGTCACTTCATCTGAGCCTCGAACTCTTTTATTTGTACTTCGAGTCACCACACTAAATCCGTTGGCTTTTCCATAATTTATATAGAACTGTTTCGCTTCTTCAAGGCTGCCAAATATCATCTCTACACGCGGCGACTTGATATTTTCATTTATTGTGTTTGAAGTTGGAAAAAAAGAACTAGGCTCAAAATCTGAAATTAAAAAGAAATAACAATTTAAAAAATAAGTAATAAATAAAATAATAATGCTGTGAATTTGATGCTTGACAAATAAATACCTTTTAACTCATGTGCCATAGTGCTGAAGTTTGAAATTTTAGTGAAAAAATTTGAGATGAAAAAAAAAATTAAAAGAAGCAGACAGAAGAAAGAATGAAACAGAGTGGAAACAGAGAGCGGACAGAACGTATGTTAGAACGAAGACAGTAAGCTTCTCCCGCGCGTAGTGTTCATTCTCCCGCGCAGGCATGTCATGCATTTAATGATCACCTGCTCCTTTTCAAATGATCAACTGCTCCATTTGAAATATTATTTCGTGGGTAAAAAAAAGACTAAATAAATGATTAAATTAGTTTAATACAAAGTTAATAAAAATTAAACACTGATTATATTATTTGAACAGATTAAGAAATTCATCTCTACTTAGTGATTCATTCACAACTTCATTCATCGACTTCATTCACAACATCACAACCCTTTCATTCATTTACAAGTTCAAACAACACTGCATTCACAGCATTCAGCCACAACAAATCATTCAAAGCTTTGGCTCAAACACTTCATTAAAAACACTTCATTCATTCACTGGTGAATTTTTCATTCACCACAGTTACATAATAGATAGAAAAACATGAGGAAAGAAAGTTTCCAACTGCTTCGAGAAATAATACAACTGCTGTGAGAAACGTTTGACAGTACAAACTTGTGAAAAAAATTAATACAACGTCGAGCAGTGGAAGCTGCTGCAGTTGAGACGACTTAGAGGTTGACAGCACCAATCTTGTGATAACATTCACAACTCTTCAATGAAGCTATCCCACTGCTGCAGCTGAGAAGAACCGAACATCATCATCCAATTACAGCATAAGCTTGATGTAGGAACTCTTCACTGCAAAAAAAAGAAAAAAAAAAACACCAAACATCACCGTCCAATGAAAAATCGAACGAAATCGGCACACCTCAAAAATTCCAAAACTTATCAAAAGCTTACCACAATCGGCACACCGTCTTCAACTGGCCTAGGTGAGCCGATGATGACAATTCTGAGAAAAAAAAATAATGAAAAACCGAATGAAATCGGCTAACCAAAAAAATCCAAAACATTTCAAAAGCTTACCACAATGTGAAGAAAAGACGAGGCGAGGAAGATATCAACACGTGAAGCGCGTGCACGCGGGAGTAATTAGAAGGGAACGCGCTTCACGCGTTTTCTTTTCTTATCAGCCGTCTGATCATTTGATCAGACGGTTGATATTGAATGTGCGGGTGTGCACGCACAGTACCGCGGGTGTGTGCACATCCCCATCCATATATATATATATATATAGAGCGGGTGTTTAGAAGCACATTTCAAATACTATTTTTTAACTTTTTTTAATTACAAAATATTTAAAAAATTTATTTAAAAATTTAGATAGTTTAGAAAAATTTTATGTGATAAGATCTTTTTATTGCATTTTTTTTTTTAAGTAAAAAAAATAGAGCTCATTTTCAAAAAAATAAAAATACTCTCCATTTTAGAAAACTCTATTTTATAAATAATCCCGAACGCACCCATAATCTTTCTGTAAAAAGTCCCGACATAGATATGGAGTCACCCGTGCAACCGCGTTATACAGTATTAGAAAATTAGGAAAATAGCAAAGTACAGTTTAATAATGCCGATGGCATATCCATTAGAGAGCACCATAAGTGGCTTTCAAAAGAGTATGGAATATTGATTTGCTCTTATGTTCAAATGACATTGAATATGGGCTTGGTTAGAGAAAAATATACCATAGGTCATGATCATATACACTCAAGGCTATGCGGTAGTAAGATATCAAATGAAATTTTATTTAAATTTATATACATATGTTGTTTACTAAATAGAATTAAATCTAGTTCATGTACAGATCAATTTGAGATTGATTTTGGGAGTTAGGCATAGAAAAAATATTTGCATAAGGCAAAGAAGAGTTGTACAAGAAATGAAGGTATAAATCTCATAAACATTATAAGAACATGGAATATGGGGAGGTAGGAAGGGCTAACCCACCAACCGATTTTAAGGAATGGTAAATTTGATGATTGGAAGCTATTATGAAATTTATTTGATGATCCAACTATTTTGGTGAGTGAAATGTCCAACTTTTTTGTCATTATATATTAAAATTTATAATATAACAACTATCATATCATCTCTATAGGCGAGGTCGACAATTATGAAGAAATTGCGCCGGTAAACAACTGGATCCTTACACTGAAGGCAAAGTTATAGCAAGCATCACTCATCAAACGGTAAATATATAATAATTTTTATATGAATTTTTTATTCACATTCACATTATCAAAAATGTATAGGGGTCAAAACCTACAAGATACCATACATTAAAAGTACAGAAAATATGCCAGAGCATGATACAACGAACTATGAATAACTATGTAAATAAGACGTTTAATTATCAATTACAACAAAATATTATTAATTATCTTATAATAAATTAAAGTAAAAAGTGACGCAAATGTTAGAAGAATTGTCACAAACGGAAGAACCAATGTCACAAGAGCAAGTAATGAAAACTGTTTTGCATCCGGCTACTATCATGGCAGGGGACGAAGACCTAATCCAAAGCCAAGATATGGCAATGAAGCTTCTATTTAAAAGCCACACTAGAACAACAAAAAATGCAAGTGATTGCTCTTCAACAGTAAATAGAACTGAAGCAAAAGCAATACAATTATGTCATTCAAATAGTTTTATTATTGTGCTATTAAAATAAGTAGTATTACTATTATGACAAGAATGATGCGTAAGAAGAAGCGAAATTGATTTTTGAGGTCCATGAGTAAAAATAGAATAATTTTTGTATTCTTAAGGTTTTAATATAAAATACTTGCCTTATAACAACTACAAGGGTTAAAATAAAAATAACCGACAAATTGATGTGAAATCACGGCGAAGATGACACGTAGGATGAATCGAAATTAGTTTCGAAGGTTGAACGAGTGAGTCAGGCCCTATTAGCATTCTTAAAATTTTAAAATAAAATATGTAGCTTTAGAACAACTAATGGGATCAAAATAAAAGTAAACTACCAAATTATGTGAAACCTATATATACACGATTATCTCGACTATGGTGACACATAAAAAAAATCGGAATTAGTTTCGGACGCCTAATGAGTAGACTAGAACCCTGTTCGCACTTAAAATTTTAATATAAATAATTATCTTTATAACAACTAAAAGGGTCAAAATAAAAAAACAAATGACATAAAACTTTCACGTATACGACCATCTCAACAAAACTAACACTTAGAAAAAATCCGAATTAATTTTGGTGGACGAAAGTGGAATAAAACTCTACTAGCATTCTTAAAATCTTAATATAGAATACTTAGCTTATAATAACTAAGGCAATTTAAATAAAAAATAAAAGACCAAGTAGCGTGAAACTTATCCGCGCACAATCATCTCCGCGAAGATTATGCATACAAAGAATCGGAATTAATTTCGAAAACTAAACAAGTAGAATATAACCCTATTAGTATTTTTAAGTTTTAATTATAAATATTTAACTAAATAAAAGTTAAAAAAGTCAAAATGACAAATAAACAATCAAATGACGTAAAACCTACACATACACGATAGTTTCTGCAAAGATGACGCATACGAAAAATCGAAATTAATTTCGGAGGCCGAACGAGTAAAATAAAACCTTTATTAGCACAATTAAAATTTTAATATAGAATTCTTAATATTATAACAACTAAGAGGATCAAAATGAAAATAAGCAACCAAATGATGCATAACTTACAAATACACAACCATCTTTTGGAGAGTGATATGTATGAAGAAACGAAATTGGTTTCAGAAGCAGAATGAGTGAAATAAAGCCCTACTAGAAACTTGTTCTTTTTCCTTTCTAGCCATAAGAATAACTAGTTTCCAAGAACTTTTCAATAAAATTTACAGTTTATACAACAAATACATAGCCATAAGTTACTTATACACTTCTTTATACAATACAATAACTTCAAAAATGACAATCGACAACACTATTAATAAACAAAACGGGTAGTGAAAGCATTTTACAAATACGCCATCTCTAATTCTCAGCAATCTGTTTAATCTTTCTGGTAAAAAGAAAGAACAAAATCTGTTTGAACAGAAAAGAGTTGGGTATCCACAAAATGCTGTTGCATAGAAAAACATAAGGATTAGCAAGCAGAATATGGCGTACACGCTTACACAAGCATCAATTAGTACAGGCAGAGGTTAGAGACAATGGAGTCTATATCCTTTCAAAGGATAAGAAGGTACGTCTCACAAACTGGTGATTTTCAGCACGCCATTGAACTTGTCCTCTACACAGTAACATAAGTCGGCTGACATTATTATTATTGTTGTTGTTATCGCAACTGAAGAAAGAATATAGTGTTTACAAGTGTCGACCTCATATATACCCTTTTCTTTTGTTATAATGTGAAGGTCATAGAACATAGTGGGATTTCGGGTTACAAGTGGTTTGAACTTGGCAAGACATCAGCTTACGTTACAACTTTTCAATTTTCAATTGATTATGAGTTTAACTTTGGTCATAATTCAGCTTTGTTTAGCATCTCTTCACACTTTTGAACCTAATTTTATATATTTAATAAATTTATAAAGGCAAAATTTTGTCTATATGCATATGTATTCACTCTGACAAATATATCTATATATTATCCTCCAGCCATCAGTCCTGGTTACCTAAGAATAGGAAGTCAACCACAGCAGGAATCCAGTCTTTGACAATATTGCTAGCATTTTGAGCTAAAAGTTGGCATAATAGCATTTCAAGCTTAAACAAGAAGCAACTGTGTACCTTCATAAAGCGCCTATCACGATACGGAAAAGAATCAATAAAGCTCTCTTTCAAAAGCAAGGACACCTACATAAATAGAAATGGTTAAAGATGAACAAGGACCAAATATAGTAAGAACAAGATGCATCAAAAACTACAAACAGCATTCACAGCAATCCTATTGTACTTCATTGTTGCATATGATGGCCATTTGCAAACTTTTATCCTAGATAGAAGAAGATTCATACTCCATATGAAGGCTATGTTTCCTATTGGATGATGTATAATTTTACATTCCAAACGTTAATTTAACAAATAACAACAACAACAGTAACAGCTAAGCATTTCTTAGAAAAACCCTAGTTTCAGAAAAATCGTATATTAAATGGGATCACAACTGAAGGACACATCGAACAAACAATTAACCAGGTAAAGACCGTCCACAAATCAAACACAAGCACATGTTGAAGTATCTTGGACCCGAATAACAAAATTTCTTAGGTTGTGATACACGAACTTTGCCCCTCTATACAAAATATTATAAATTTCTATCCATATTGACCAAGTTGCTTTTGTTCATTACCAAAGTAACGCTTATCACCATGTGGTGGAACACTACATCAAAATCATAGACACGTCTCTATTTTATTTTCAATTAAAAAACCTTTATAAAAAAGAGATCAAGGCCCATTCAAGAACACAGTGCACAGGAATCAAGCAATAAGAAACCAAAAGAATTAACCTATTGTTAAAACACTATGCAAAGGAAGACATGAACCTTGTCATCATTAGACTGGACGTTTGTGATTGTATGCGAACGCAAATTTGAGCAGAGTGAACCCAAGTAAGATCTCAAGACTGCTAACAAACTTTTGGCAGCTTCAACCTATATAGCATAACATGAGTAATATAACCTTCCAAATAACAACAGACAATTAATATCATTATGTCAAGCCTGAAGCATGGAAAAGACAAAACCTAAGAAAGCAAGAAAATTGAGGAACTAGAATGATGTAGGAGTATTATCTATTAGCAACTTGTCTGCGTAAACACTGCATGCTTTAAAGATTTTTACATGACAAAAACGCGCTACTAATCATTTCGTGAAGGGAGAAAAAAGCTGCAAAGGTTCTACTAAATAACTCAAGTGACTGATCAAATATTGAGAATGTATCGACAATCCAAATAACAATGTTAATACTCTTTCAGGTCAACCATTTGCTTCCTTTATAAAGGTTCTCCATACCAAGCAAAACGACTACATCTTAACAACAATAGAAAAAGCAATGCCTAATGTTGCCGAGTGTATTTGCTCCTGAAGCAGTATTAGCAAGCATAGAAACAAAATAATCCAATCAGAAAAGCTGAAAAGAAATGCAATATGAACATTAACTAAGGCAGATAAATCATCCAATTCATGTACCCAGATAAATCCATGTTATCCAACTACCAATTGTACACGCCATTTCATGAAATCGCACCTTCATTTCCTACTCTGCACCCATATCATGAAGCCTGATTACAAGGAACACATCATAGTTCTAACTTCTCTCTCTGTCTAGACTGCAGCCTCTAGTTCTTTTGTGTAATATGTTCCCACTGGAAACCATTCTATTCTAAATTATCATAATAAACATCTTTCCCTAATATATCCTTGCCTTATTCTGGAGGGAAAAGTACCAAGCAGAATTACACAAAGTGAAGAGGTATTTTAGCATAATTACTGTGGCACAAAAAGGGACTAGGGACTAGACGACTTTTGGAACTTTAAACAAAAGTTCTTTCCTAACTTTTTGGTTTACTTAGACAAGCACAATAGCATAACAAAGATGGCTTGTATAAGAACATATTGATTTAAAGGTCAACATATACTAATGTTAGGTGTTAGTCACTTACCTGGACATATGTGCATTCGTAGATAGGCCTTTTCCTGGCTAGATAGCTTTCACCAACTAGCGTTGCATGATATGGGCTCAAAGATGCTAGCAACTCTTTATGCTGGGGAAGCTGCGGCATTGAAGGGGCTCTGACCTACTTGCTCCATACAATGAAGAGAGACAATATAAGCTAATTTAAAAGATAAACTTTTTCAAGTGAAGAATAAAAACATAGCATATAACAAAGCTTAACTATCAACTATCTCAAATATAGGAGATGGACATGAAAGAAGATTACTTTTAGTAATATGCACAGACGATGATATAATTGGATGGTGTAATTGCCTAAAGACCAAGATAATTCTTCCAACAGCTACACTTATATAGATTCACACTGTTCGACAAAGGCCTGTGTCATTTTCTCAACATTACCTTGCAAATGAAATGCATAAATTAGCTTTTTCTCCTAAAGCCTTCCTAATTACCACTAAAGAAAATAAACATAAAAATAAAATAAAAGCAGCATAATCTCAAATGTTAACCTAAACAGAAGTAAGAAGACAAAGCTCAGTGAAATGTTCCCAAGTAGGGCTCTCAATACCAACAGTATGGCACAGTGGCAGTCCATAGTTGATTAACATTATTGTAGTATTCGTCCATGTATGATAAAAGGGCTTTCAATAAACATTTACGTCATTAGGATTTCCTTTGATGCCGCTCTTTTAATAATTTACAAATTATAAATTATAATTATAACTTAATAATTTATAATTCTAAGGTTTTGGATACTACAGGCTGAAAGCACCACGCTCAATATCTTGTTATAACCACCACAACCTTTGGCAAAAGAGCAAGTTAGGTTGCTTGAGTTACTATGGTCCGCTGTCAAAATATCATTTAAAAAGTGAAAATGACTACAATGGCACAAAATGGAGGAGAAGTTTTCAATACAAATTGTCACTGTACAAAGCATTGTACCTGATTCTTGTTAAGATCAATGAGAATAGCATTTGCCAATTTGGATTGCACCTCATTCGTCTTGCTTTTAACACCAACCTATTTATGGAGCAACATCATAAGATCTGTCAGAATGTGCAGGAAAAATCATCTAAGACTGGCATAAAACGACCTCTACGGCTTTTTCTGAGACTGGCAACGCCAACCTATACAAATGACTTCTTGGAGAAATTACAGAGGCCTCACCTTTTTTTCACTTTCATGCAACTAAACCAATCCTAAGGTCAAGCAGAGTTTCAAATATCAAATGACTACAAATGAATAACTTAAGAGCCAATTTGGCAACCTGGACAAGTTTTCTATGGTTTTAGATATAATAATATGACAGTGGCATAACCATTGTGTTATTTTGGAATCCATTACTGATTCTTATACTTGTGATGGTTTCACAATAATAAGGTGCACCAAATGAGTTGGTAAATATATGAATGATGGCTTATCATTAATAAATTAGTTTAGTAAAGACGATACATGCTAGTTTGGCATTAATGTTAAATCCATTGTTATGAGCGTGGTGTTTGAATACAAATTCCTTCCCCTATGTTTTCAAAAACCATGGTTGTGGGAAATTACAATGGTACTTCCATATCATGGGACTCCTAACCAAATATGTAGTTACTATGATGTTTTGAATGCTATGGTTATGTTCAAAATACCATGGTATTCACATGTATAGCATACATGTCCAAAACAGCCTTTAAAGAAAGCACAACACTATAGCTAAATTTCAAGATAAATTAGTATTCATTGAATGAAATTGTTTATCAAAAGCTAGTCGCAATATGGGACATTGTGGATCAAAACCTTCAGGGTGCTACCTTTAATACATCTTGGCCCTGCTTCAGTCAGATAAAGCTTTTCTATGGACTGGCTCCTTAACTCAATCGATTCACAAGTAGGAGTGTAAACGATCCAGTTCGGTTTTATAATAAAAAACCTAAACAAACCAAAGTTATTATTCTAGATGTAACCCATATTCTATTAACCAGACAAACAATAAATTTGGGTTTGGTTCATAACCAATTGTTTTTCTTTTAAACATCAAACAAGCTAGCCACATAAAATAGAAATAAAATTATATGTATACGTAACTATTTTATAAGATGTTACCATGAAAGTTATAAGAAAATTATCATAAGTGCATAATTTTAAATCTTAAACTAGCATTAAAGTAATAGTGAGATAAATTTATAAGCATGAGATTAAAAATCTAATATTAAATATTATTCCTAATTAGCAGGTAAAAATGAACTTCAGTTCAGTTTGATGGGGTTCGGTATGATTTGAATGTGTCAATCCGAAACCGGACAAGGAATAAAACTGGATTATAAAAATTTCCAAACTGAATCGAATGCAATACCAAAGGTGCTCTCCAATAAACCATTATTTGCTCTGGTTGAGTTTATTTGATGTTTGGAGCCACTTATGCCCCCTATTCACAAGAGATCTTAGACATCTTAACTGAAGGTTGTGAATTCTATGAAGCACTAAAACAAAAGCAGATTCCATGAAAAACGTCCTCGCTTGCACAGGGACAATTGTGAAGCACTGTTAACTGGAAACCACAAGAACTGCAACTAAACCATTTCTGTTACATCACACCTTTACTTGATGTAGTCAAGAACAAGGTTGTCAAAATCGAAATTTTAGCTAGGATCGTTTCGCTTGAGTATAATCGTAAATAAGATCGTAAGAGTTTACATTCCGATAAATTTTATAAGCAATTTTTTAAATACTATTAAGAAACTTTTATAGAAAATTAACTAATATTTTTTTTTAAAAAGTCAGTACATTTAAAAAAAATTAATTCTTTCAAAAATTTAAAAAAAAATCACTCTTGTTTTAAAAAAAAAAATCTCAAAATTACACTTTTTCATAAAACCTTCTTAAATTTTATAAAAGACTGCCCTAAAATTTTATAAAAAGAAACCCCTCAAATTTAGTTAATTACAAATTTTTCTTAAAAAGTAAAATCGTATAAAATCGTAAAAGGATCGGGGTCTTACCGATTTTAAGATTTAAATTAGAATCCGGGTGGGATTTTACTCAAAAAAGATTTACTTGAATCCGGGATCGTTTTGGTGAAGTAAAACCGTAAAATCATAAAATTTTAAGATTTAAATCGAGATTTTATTAACCTTGGTCAAGAACTCAAGATGCATTTAGCTATCTGCAGTTCGAGAATGGAAAGGAGCATAGTTTAAGCCAAAATTGTAAGGAGACAACCATCAGGCATAAAACAAAATAAGTGAAGATTAAACTTAACTATGTACGGCACAGGTGCATCCAAGAAGTCCAGCATGTCATTCGGCAGAACCTGTAATGTTCAAGATTTTAGACAATAAAACTACAAATAAGTAAACTATAGCATGGAAACAATAGGAAAAAAGAAAAAAATAATAATAATACAAGGACTGAGAAACAGAAGCTTAACATACCGGCATTAGTAAGCTCTGCCATTGATAAGGACGTATTAGGGGGATCACAGATAACACTGAAGCTGACAAGAGACCCTACAAATGAGTTGACAAAATAACATCAACATTAGAAATGCACATCAAATAAGTGAAAAAATTAAATAAAAAAAATCGATGTATAAAATTGCAAATAAAATATTCCCTCGTGACCTGATTTCTCTATGAAAGTGAACTAGTAATTTGTTTTACCAAGGATCAGTTTGTTATTAATAGAAAAGAAACATAAGGGGATAGCTTGCATGAATGTAACAGATCAGCATCGCAGTTCAGGACGTAAGCTACTCTGTAAAAGGTAAAGCAAGAAAAGAAACAAAAGAAACACTATAAGGGAAAGGACTGATCATTGTTTAAAAACTTATGAAACAGATGACTGAAGCCAGAATGTTCCTTTAGAAGCTTTTTGCATACAAGAGGATATAGGTAATAGATGAGCGGTAATGAAACAATGCAGAAAACTCTCATAACTAACCATAGGTTGCTTATAGATTATGTTTAAGTCATCACATAAATTTACTTGACAACAATAAAGACAAAGACAAATGTTAAGAAAGAATTATTACAAACCACTGACACCAGTAGAAAACAAATTCCAACACAGATTCAGACAGAAGAATAGCACCATACCAGGTTGGAACAGACAACCACAATTTGTTTCTCCAAAAGTGCACCAGCGAATAGAGTCAGCACCTGCAAATCAGTAATATGCAATAGCCAATAAGTAGACTGTTTAAATAAGAGATGACAACGTTAATACCAAATCAAACTTTATGCTATAGGCCAATCAAAGGCAAACGAAGAACTACCTAATGAGCAACTCAGACATTACATTACAAGTAACAAAGAGATCCTTGAGGTGTACGATATTAGATAAACAATGTCTAAATGACTAAACAGGTAATATGGCGTCCTTCCTGAAAGCAAGCTCAACAGAAGCTTTCAAATAGATTTATTTTGTGCAGGAGTCTCTCTCTCTCTCTCTCGCTCTCTCTCTCTCTCCTCAATTACACTTGTAGAAGGTTATGGACAAAGAATTCAAGGCATTATTTTGTAAAGATTGAACACCATTTACCAAGACACAATTAGGAATAATCAGACTGGATGTCGGTGTGACTCGGGCTAACCAATCAAAGTCTGTTAGATTAAGCTGGCCATAGCGTTACCAATTTGTTTATGATTACGGAAAAAGAAGCCACTAGGTCACCCTCCTTTCCCTTCCTTTTGTAATTTATCCTGCTATGTCTTGTGCTGAAATGACTAATTCAGCACGGTTGAAATTGTAATACCATCACTAATACCACAACTTTCCCAACAAAGAATCTCATTCACTGACTAAGCACACATCCCTTCTATCCCACTAGCACTATCTCTACTTTTCCCTAGGTCTGCCCCACTGAAAATAAACACCAAAAATATTCTGTGTAAGCTTTAGCACAAAAACCTCTCCAAAATCAAAGATCTAACACTTCTGATCCAATATAGTGTTTGATTTAGACAACTATGCATTCTACGAACATACGTTTTTTTCTTGGACTATGAAGTACTCCATGACTATCCATGCAAATTTGAGATACCAACAACACAAGAATATTGTAATCATTTTATGGTAAAGACAGTAAAAGTTGCAAGGAATTTTGGTCTCTTCACATTGAGAATTCGACTTACATGTTCAAGACGCAAGCTTCCACATATGCATGCAACTGTCCATGCTGATAATGCCGTTGCCTCTTCTTCTGCTAAGAGCGCACTGTGGGCCTGAAATACAACAAAGGTGTAAACTGGTACATTCTCCCCCATATATTTGTTAATCCTTGCTATGAAAATAGTAAGTGACATGACAAGAAATGTACCTCTGCAAGTTCCAAGCTTGTACCACTTGATCTCAGCTCAACAATGGAACCAGCAATGTGAAGCATTTTTTCACCTGGTCTGTTGAACTCAAGAGGATGCAAGTGCTCTAAAGGCTGGAAAGTAAGAGTTGAACCTCTGGCAGGACATGGTAACTTATAATATTCACAAATTATTTGTAACGATCCGTGATCATTGGCCTGTAGAAAAGGATCATGCTCTATAAGTAACAGGGAAGAGAGCGGATTTGATCAGAAGCCGAGAATATAGTGGGAGAAGTTCTTGCTTAAACAAGTAACATTCAACCTTAGCCCACTCAAGAATGTCACTGTGATCATTGTCATGGTCATGGCCAGATGGAGATGCTTCTGCCTCACTATCATCGAAGTTACTTTTGAAGTTCCTTTCAGATGGTGAACCCTGCAAGCTGCAATAGAAATGTCTCAACACTACAACCAGAGGTACAATTACTTGTAAACTGAATAGGATTATACGAGACTAGCATCTAAGGCATTTGAAATCAATGTCAACAAGCTGAATCATATAACAGAAATACAAAAAAAAACAATGATATGGAATATAATATACCACAGCTAAATGATTGCTGGTTTGATAGGAATTTTGCGTTCATGTAAGGCTCCTTTTTCTAAAGAGAGTAAATTCGACCAATTCTCATTGAATAACAAGGACGATATGCAATATATCAGATCATATTGTCTAATATTATACCTTGCAGGTGATTCTGAGCTTTCCCACTGATGATATCGTAATAATGGTGTAACTGCTTCAGGAAGGTGCTTCTCTCCTGAATTACTTCTCATTGCTTCACTAGAAATGTCATCGTGAGCATTACTAGCAATTGGCGCTTCTTCTGGACTTACTGTAAGTATGTTACTCTCAGTAACGCCCTCAGAACCAGGACGTTCTTCAGCTTTCTGTTCATTGACTGAACTGCACTCTTCCGAAGTTGCAACTTCCTTGTCTACGTCAGAGTGAACTGCTTGATGAATTACATCCTCAGCAGAGGACAGCTCTCTACTGCTGCCATCAAAGGCATCAAGGGCATTGTCTTGAGAGGCCTCTTCGCTCTCAACTACACTGATATTATCTGGTGCTAGTAACTTTAACATGTCAAATCCTTTAGTTAACCGGTTCAACCGCTCTTCAGTGAAGATGCTAGCTCAAAAAACGACACATATCAAGATATAGGATTCCATATATGGAGACATGACGGAACTTCAAAAGTTGCAGGACACCAATCACATAGTATATCTTACAAGTCACAAGAAGCAAAATTCCACAAGAACTGGTACCATGATAAAAAATTCAGTAACAATATCAGAAGCTTGCTAAGCCACTAAACACAAGCTAATATGTTTCATTAAGCCTATCTACAAATTGGTTTGTCAAATATGAAACCTGCATGTAGAAATAGAATGTTCTAAGGTTCTTACATAAGAAGCTTGTTAAGCCACTAAACACAAGTCACTATGTTTATTAAGCCTATCCACAAATTGGTTTGTCAAATATGAAATCTTCAAGTATTAATAGAATGTTCTAAGGTTCTGCATGGAGCATTTTCTGATCAGAAGTTATTAGTAAGTACCTGTATGTGACTAAGATAGAGCTTGATGCACTTAAAAAGCACTAAGACAAATGTTTTCAGGCTAAAATATTACATGCTAATTGGCATGATGGCCAAAGTTCCAAACTTTTGAACTAACAACATGAATCCTTTTGAACTAACAACATGAATCCTTTTCCCAAGCTTAAGATCTAAGAAGTTCCAAAAATATGAACATGTACTTTTCTTTTGTTAAAAGTTTACATTTATTAGTTTTATGTAGTATAGATCAGAGTTTTAGGAATATCCCGACACTAACCGCATGAACAATATGACAAAATTTCTATACAATTTGTATGGAAAATGAACCAATCAAAGCCAAGCCAACCGTGTTTTGACGGGCCGATCCCTAAGTTATGGGTCGGGCCTAATGCAAGCTGCTATGCACAAGTCAAGTCAGTCCGGCCAAGTATCTTACTCATTATAATAAACCGGCCCTTCAATAAGTACATCAATGCGGATTGGATTCGTATTGGTCCGCCGGCTACTTAACAATAATAATAATTAGAAAAGGAACACATAATAATTACTTTTACAAAATCAATGACATATATTTCCTTATTTCTATGAGAAATATATATCGTATATATATGGAATATCTTCCTATTTGAAAATAACTAAAAAGGTAAATTTGTTTTTCAAAGTTGGAAAGTTAGAAAATGATGAGTATTCTACAGGCCACATCAACTTACAAGCTGAGCCTAGTCCGCCTAATTTATTAGGATGGGAACCTTAATGTTCCAAGGATCAAGACAATGCAGTTCTTTAGCCTAAACTAAATCTAGGTAGGTATGCAATGTATAATTTGTACCGGGCTATGATAACCCAGAAATTGGCTAGTCGAGGAGGTCGTCTGCATGGCTAATTTTGACATCCATGGGAGAATACATATGTAGACAAACAAAAACTTTAACATTAGGTGTATATATATAAAGACGTGCAGTCTCTTTATAAATTAAGATTCTATTAAGATACGATGTTTTATTAAATCTTTTTTCTCTCTCTCTCTCTCTCTCTCTCTCTCTCTAAATGATAAACATCATCACTAATTTTAAAATGACACGTCACTTAAGTAAGGCATAGCAGTTCCTTATGTGACATTGTGAAAAAAGACGAGATTGTGGACTACAAAACAACCTAAGTGGCATTTGTACTATTGTAGGAATAGTTCAAATAAGTATGATAAATGCTTCCTCCCACAGGCCTTCAAAATAGCTTCAAACATACATCCACCTTGCTGGTCGTCCTAATTGATCCTATCCTTGACATACTGCATACCAACATATGTTGAATTCCATGTCCTAGAATGACGCAACTCAGTACGTCCAATGATCCAAGTAACGAAATGAATTTGTAATAGTCAGATGGCCAAATTAGGCCAGTTAACATATAAAAAATAAAAAATTGAAAGAACCATTTGTATGAATATAAATTCTCTACCCATAGAGCTGTATTTATATCCCATTTACAGGATCTTCACACAATTCTTAGATTTTCTGTTTAGGACGTGGACGGTCCCTTGCAAAATATGGTGGAAAAGGAACAGTTGATTCAAAAGTGAATTTTCTAATGTTTGGTTTCATAGAAAAGTGAGTAAATTGGAAAAAATTTACGGCAAACTTGGTGAAAATTTTCCTTCTACAACATAAGGGAAAACAGAATAGAAAAGGAGATCACAGTGGCCCACATTGAGCATTTCTTTTGCCACCGTCATGATCGTTATTATTCCAATTCTAATCAATTAATTCGCATGATTATTATAATTAATTTATATTTTGATTAAGTATACTATATTATGCTATTTATTTTAAAGAATACTGATTGTATATATTTATTTTATTCGTCAATAATTATACTAATAATTTAATTACATCTTATTATTATTTTATAATTTCTAATTTTAACATTACTTTAACAATAATTTTATCAATGTCTAATTATGTTAGTAATAATTTTTTTGACAAGCAATGCTATGCATCACGATCCTCAACATCATGATCGAAATCATGTTGAGACTTTGAGGTGAAACATGGTTGTTTTAAATTAAAATTCTGAAAAACCAATAACCATACATTGAACTCATGTTAAACATCATTTCTATTTTTATTAATTATTAATTTCATAATTCCTTTTCCAGCACTAGAAAAATCAGACATTAAAAATGCATTAGGAATTTTTTTGCAGAAACTTATTCAGAATCCCTATAGTGTTTTCTAGACTCCCAGCTCTTCCAATAGACCAAATATGCTCTTAGGTTGTTTCTATCAAACAGCTTTTTCTCTTCTAAGTTTTCTCCTTTAAGTTGACCTAAACTGAAGAGCTGTCAAGATCTCACGAATGAGACACTCAATGAGACACATTTATGAGATAAATGGATTCGTATTCCATATATGCATGCTTGTGTTAGGTATTTTGGAGTTTCGGAAAGTTCATGTGTTTTAATTATTCATTAAACTGATAACTCCACTTGCATTTTACTATTCAGAAACTCATCACTTTAACTTTTAAAGCTCCACTTCCCACTTCCAACCCATTTTCAAATAAAATTAAAATGCAAAAATTAAACTCACTTCCAACCCACTTTTAAAGTACTCCATCACTTCACACTTACGTGGAACTCACTTCAGTAGCACCTAGTTATTTCATTCATTCTTTTTTAATTATATGCATAACATCTTCTTTAAATCTTCCTTCCTTATGAATCATCGTACATAAATATTTAAAACTATCACTTTGCTATATATCACAATTCTCTATTGCAACAACAATATTATCATCATTCTTATGTTTAGTAAATGATAAGTCCTTAATTTAGGACCCTTAGATTTAAAAACCATTACATTTTTGAACTTCTAAAATTATTATTTTGTAGCTTCTTTTTCTTAAAAAATTGATTCTAGCTTTATGTAGTCTCGAAGAAATTACCTTCTCAAGACACCAAAGTGCAAATCAAAAAAAGGAAGTCTCGAAAGAATGCAATAGCAACGGGAAGTTGTTATTATGTGCCGACTCAAAGATAAAGGAGTTGTTTCTTCCTGAAGCAAGGAAATCAACTCTGAAGGCCTTTGCAACAATTCTTCAATCAATACACAACAACCATATAAAGTCGAATCATCTGCAACCTAAGAAATGAAAAGACTGTTAGTATGCTTCCATTAGTTGTGATTCAAAATGCAGCCCTTCCTATATGATGCGATGAGATAAGCCTATATGCTAGATTTCCATTATCGATCATAGAATAATCTATACAATTATCATTATAGCTGAAAGTTCGCATCAAACTCTGAAACTGATAAACCAAAGTCTTTGTACATACTAAACATTGCAGACTGTCTACAATAAGGTTTCAGCTGCCACAACCTTACTGGGAACACTCACAAAAAATAATTTTGATAAAAAAATCACGACTAATTCATATATACCTGCATAAATAGATATTGATGTCCTTTTTTTATCTTCTAGGCAATGGTGCTAAATTAAAAAGGTTAATTTAAGCACTTGTGAAGCAAATATCTCCAATGGTGATGTTGAATAATGGAAGAAATCAGAAAGAGCAATTGCCAAAACTGAAGACGTCTATTATTTTCACATTAAGAAAGGAGATGCAATTGCGAACTATATTCCGAGCAGCACATAAGAAGGCAGAGAAGCAAGCAACTATCCCTAAAGCACAGAGCCTAAGACAAGAACTCAGGAAGGTTAAAGAACTTGATGGAAACGTGAGGCGTTCGTTGAATAGAACAGTAGCTAAAACAGCAGGAAGAAGTTGTGAGAAGAAATAGTAGATACATCAAAATGCAAATACAAATATCTATACCAAATTTAATCAAATTAGTGGATCTATTTCAGTAATGTTGCAACTTCCAGGCTTTACAGATTAAATATAGAATTGGAAAAGGATATGAAAACCGGACAATAGCTTGGCAGGCAAGTTATTCTAATAACGAAATTGATAAAAACAATTACAAACTTAACTAGTCAAGAGCCCAAAAGAGTAAAAAATTTCTTCAACTATTATAAACTAGGACTACATACAGATAATTTAAACTAAAGCAGTTAAAAATGTAACAATTAGATAGCAAAAAAACATAAGGCTGGGAATTTGGGCAATAGCTTCTCAAACAACTATGCATGCCCATCAGATAGCACTGCTAATTCCTTCTCAAGGCCATATTAGAAGAAAATCCATGAAGATAAGGACAACGGTGCTACAGAGAAGAGGAAAGAAAGACCAAATTCCGTAAAATAGTGACAACAATAACTTCAACTAGGCTTATGCTGACTAAGGACCAAAAGCCAATTAACGAGGATTGCAGATACGGATTGCATGAGAATCTTTGAGGGATACAAGTCTTTGATGGAGATGCCAGTGGGAGATGCCAACAACGTGCAGTAATAATACATGTCCCACCCCATCTTCCACTAGATAAACAAAATACTACATAGTTCAATGTAATCAATAAAAGCACGTAGGCAATATTGACGGATTGGGAATTAAATACTGGACAATTAGCTCAATGATTAAACTGAAATGTCAGGTAACCAAACTCTCAGAATCAATATGTACTTCTGAGTAGCTCATAGCAGCCAGTAGAATTACAATTTTGTTATCAAATTCCAAAAAGCAATTGTCAAAAATGTATAGGTTGTTCTATGACTCAATCTAGAAGACGATCAATGAGCACAACAAAGGGGTAGAAGCACAACTGTATTAAGCACAGTCCACCACTCTTACTTTTGTCATTAACATGACAACTAAAAATAAAAATCTAAGTACAACTGAACTGAATCTCGCATGAAATACAGCAAATATAATAAGAATAGTGGTGGAAGATAGAAATATACTTAGTACCTGTAATCGAAATACAAAGGACAAGTCACTTTGTTGAAGCTGTTCCTGCAAAAATCACAGACCCTTATTGTTTGTAAACAAAAGCAAATAAAGGAAGTCTAAAATATCTTGAGCTTAAGAAAAAACAAACAGAGAACTAATCATCAATTGTAATGCAATTGACAAAAGAATCAAGTGTTTTATTCAAATGAGTACCTGTCCGAGAAGTATTTCACTCAGCTCACTCATCGAAGGAGTTCTTTCCACAGCAGAAACCTAAACGTAAATGTTGAAATGTCAGCAACCAGCAACTATTCACAGGATTAACAAAAAAAGGCAGTAACACCTAATAAAGCAAAAGTGTCATGCCTCAAATGTCAATGAGAACAAATCAGTGCATATTAGAAGCATAATCTAGGATGGAACCCAGGTGATCATGCCAAAAGAATCAAAATCGCGAAAAGGACATAGCCTTATCCATTCAATTGGTACATGACAATTCCAACTCTAATAAACAATAGGAAAGGTTCAGAATGGAATTTAGTTGTGATAGGCCAAGAACTTTGGAAATAGTGCTAACAGTGGGACAAGATCAGCTAATTGGACTTAACCAAAAGACCCAAACACAAATCATAAACGACATTAAAAGCATAAAGAAATTGTTACAATCACCAGAGAAAACTGCAGGATTCATAAAAAGATATAAGGCAATTGGACATATGCATGTCTAAGAAAATTCTTTTAGGAAAGAAAAAATAAGAGTGGGTATCCAAATTGAAAGATGCATGTGTAAATGCATGTAATTTTATAATAGGAAATATAGAGCAGGTAGTGGGAATCAAACCCGCATCGGAAGACTAAGGGTTATAATTGACATTGGTTGATCATTTTTAACATCCCTAACCAAAACCCTACATGAAATTTTTTGTTTCATTCGTCTCCTTTACAGAAGATTGATAAATTCCCAGATCTAAGGCATAAACATCATACATACATATATATATATATAGTTTCATTGAGCTGAAATTTTATGGATATGTTTCTAACTCATAGTTCTTCATATCCAACGGTGGAGATTGAAATTGAAAGTCACCCCGACCATAAACCGGAGAGGGGGTGCCCGGGAGTGCCCCTATCCCTCCCATATATATATATATATATATATATATATATATATATATATATATATATTAAAAATAATAAAATTTTAAAAAAAAGAAAAATTAAAAAATAAAAAATTACATTTCAGGTGTTGAAATCATATGTTACATATTGATATTCTATATACATACCGACAGGGGAAATCACTTCAGATGCACCAGAAAATTTAGACTTCATTTTCAAATTCTATTTGTAAAACCAGGCCACTGAATAGAACAATTTGTAAAACATGACCATTGAAACTTCGAAAAAGAGGCCACTGCATATTATACTTTCAATTGATCGGATCACTGCATTAAAATGAGAAGAGAAAGAATCTTTTATTCTAATTTTTATGTTTATACTCTTAGTGGGCCTCATCTGAATATTTAGAATCTTTTTTCTAAATTTTTATTCTAACAAATTACTTGTCATTTTCCAAATTATCCTAAGTTTTGACAGCACTTTATCAGTAACGATAATAACTAAACCATTTTTAATCAAATAGGGGCCAAATATAACTTCTTAAACAATATCAAACCGGAGTTATAGTAAAGGGGTTAGGGGCAGCAAATGCCACTAACCAAAATATTACATCAATTTTTAAAGAAATATGGGTAATGAAATCAATCTAAATCAAACTTTGAAGTATTGCTAATTTAAACTTTAAAAGTAATAAAACATTAAATCATCTAATTCCTAACAGATAGGATGAAAATTCTAAGAAGCATTTGAACTAAAGGATAACATTTCCAAAATAAAAGAGGGCACCTGTTAATTTCCTTGCAAAACACAAAAAAGACCAAATGGGAGCCTTAAAACACCTTGCTAAGAAATTAAGGGTTGTCACCGATGCAGTGCAGAAAGCACTTAGTGGAGCATCAGTCAAGAATGTCACAAGAAACATACAAGATGCAGTTGGTTCAGTATATACTAGCACCACAGGAAAGAGTATAACTGAAGATTCAATGATATAATGAGAGCGTGCAAGAATTATTACAACACCAAAACACTTTTCCAATCACCACATACAGATAACACGGCTCTCACCAAGCCCTCAATATCTCACCAATAAAACTTAAACAATATCTAACTTGCGTTTGTCAATAATCTTCTTAATACAACCTATAACCTAAGTGGAGATATCTAACTTGCACTGGTCACAATCTCTCGAATACAACCTATAACACTAAGAGGAGATATCCTAACTTTCAAGATATACTACATTTAGGGCGTGTTTTAATTACATAAAGCGAGTTTCGCAGAAGTAAGTTTGTGGAAGTGAAGTTTAGTGAGAAGTGTAGTTCGATAAAAATAGAGCTAAGAATGGTAATTAAACATGTGAAGTAGAACTTGGAGTAAATTTTGATAGAAGTAGAGTTTAGTATGAAAGTGAAAGTGAATTCAGAGTGATAACTGAAACAACCTGAAGGGCCGGACTCAAAATCTAGATGGAATAAGTAGAGTTCATTTCAATTAAAACATGCCCTTAGCTGATGTTGCTACGAAGAGTATTGGTTGCTTGAGTCAGCTATTCTCTTTCCTTAATGGAAACTACAACTGCTTCAGGAAGTGATTGCATGTTTATAGTTAGGACTTCCAGGCATGTTTCATACATGGATTTGATTAGCCCATGTTGGTCATAGTTCATGTAAAAGCACTGTACAACGTTTATATGTACTCTTGTAACTTTAGGTATTTAGCTATACACATCTATGAATCCTTTTCCCTGCTTAGGGCGTAAATTACATGAAGGTGAGGTTTGCGAAAGTGAGTTTTGTGAAATTGAAGTTCCGTAAAAAATGGAGTTTGGTGGAAGTAGAATTCAAAATGGTAACATGAAGTGAAGTTTGAAGTTAAATTTTGATAAAAAGTGAAGTTTTGTATGAAAGTGGAGTTCGGAGTGATAATTGAAATACATTAAGTGGCATAACTCAAATTTTGGAGGGAGGAAGTGGAGCTCCTTGCAATTAAAACATGCCCTTAATCTAAATAGCTTGCCGAATATACTGAATCAAGAATATCATATATATTTCTAAAGTGAGATTTGTAAGATTATTAGTTTGAGTAAATCTAGAATAAAGTAGTTTTGATCAATACAGTAGGTTATGTTTTGATTTTATACTAAAAACAGTGAGATAACAGCTACTTAGGGAATCAATACTCACTCCTAGGAGTGTTTGTCTCTACTTTGAGACAATATAATGAGTTAGGTTGTGATTTATAATACTGAAGAGAATAAGACTACCAACTACTTGGAGGATGAATACCAAGTCTGAAGGGGTTTTTTTTCTTCTTTATCTTTTTTTGAAACAAGTTGGTTGGATCTGGTTCAATAGGGACAAGTACTATTGCGAGATATCACTCTTTCGATAATATAAGAACTAAGAAGGCCACATTTATCAATTAGCTCGAGATTACACTATAGAAAAAGCTAACTTTGACATTCTAAGATTATAACAAGTCAAAAAAAAAAAAAAAGTAACATGTTTTTGCAATGTACCAAACCTCCATTCCTCCAGGGAAGCAGAAGGAAAGTAGATCCTTATACTTGAGGGGCAATTGCTTATCTGGTGGATATACAAATAAAACCTGAAAGTAAAAAGAAAGGGAAAACAGTTAATCTAGACATGCAAAGTTAAGTGGAGAACCAAATCTTGAATAAAAGCATTTTTTAAAGCCTATAGTCATGGTTGGTTGCACACTTTGTCGGGAAAGTGCCTAAAACTTAAAATAAGTGCTAATACCATTTATGCCACTTGATTCGTGATGGTTTTACAATTGTTCATCTCAAGTACAATTACAACTGCATTTCTGTTAACCAAACTCAGATTGCAGAAAACACACTAAAGTATGAATAGAGAGATTAGATATAGGTAGTTACATACTACTTGACAAATTCAAAACCAACTAAGAAAGAGAATGAAAAACATATAGTTGAACCTAAGAATAGTTTCAGTAAAAAGGATTTGTTCCAACAGTAAATTGCATAACCAGCTGACCTGTGGTTCAATATTTGGTTCAGCATGAACTTGATGACTGTAACTCATCCTGCTTCTAGGCTTCTCCAAATATTCATTATTTTTAACGAATAAATGCCTCTGAAGTGCTTGTGTGTCAGCATTAGGATGAAGACCAACTACTACCATGCTCTCAAAAATCCTTGACGGCTCTTTTGGAAGCTTGTGATCCTGCTAGAGCGAAGATATGCTTATATACCTTCCAAAAAGTAAAACAATCACTTGGCTCAAGTATATACCAGAATCAGGCTACATATATATGCCAAGTATAAGAAAAACAAGAAATCCAAAAAAAAGAAGGTCCTGCTGAAAAACCACCAATAAACTCTCCTATCCATGTAAACGAAGCAGATTTAGTAAGCCACTTGTCTTCTAATGTATTGTTGGTCATCCACATAGAGAAATTAATGCATCACTGTGTTACTCTGACTACCAGAATTTATATACAAAGGCAAGTGGAAATCATTGGACAATGCAGCACAAACAGATCTAAGCTAATAATTAAGGCATTAATAACGAAGTGTACCAAAGACTGCATTTGGAACTTCGCCCATAGACGCTTCTGGCAGGTAAGAACTTCGGGGTTATAAGATCCCTTCTTCACCTCAGGCGGAGGTGAAAATCCCTTCAGTGCTCTTGCAACATGTTTTTGCAGTTTCTGGAGACTATTGCTAGTTTCTTCTCTTGAAGAAAAGACTATGGATGGGCGTGGTGAACGAACAGTAGCAGCTGAAGCTGCAGCGACAACTGCTCTTGCAACATCTTCAGTGGTTTGCATAATGGAAGAAGCAGTCCACCCAGGACTGCCAGGATCTTCTTTCTTATCCATCTTGCTGAAAACTTTCAGGTGGTGTATTGGCCAATACAACCGTAGCAAACAAATTCCTGAAGGAACTAAAAGAAAAAAAGGAGCAATCCATATAAGGTGTAAGGATACATGCACATAAGCATGTTAATACATACACGGCATTAACATACATATGTGCCTGAGCTTGTGCGAGTGGCCCCAAGGCAAGGTTATTGTAGAGCATAAGATGAGCTTCAGTTATAAATACCTAAAGTAAAATACAAACATTCCAAATAATATTTTTACAAGATAACTGTTCAAAACTCATTCGAAAAAATTAACAAAAACTTAAAATGAAAATGCACTAGATCTCAGGACAAAAGCAGCTGAATCATAGCGGAAATACACCATTCTGAAATGTGACTGACAGGTATGAGAAGCATAAGCTTCAGACTCCTTAGTTCCAAATTGCCTTCCTACCTATTCATGCTTCACACTTGGTTCAGCTGAACCCTCAAGAAGCTATATTCACAGTTGCTTCTAGATCAAGAACAAGTATTTCTTACAAAAATTTTATAAATTAATTATTCTTCCTCTCATTCTCCCCATGTCATACTTATGTTACTAAACTCTGATCGATGAATCCAAGACTATACGTATACAGTTGTTTTACTCATCAATTCAAATTCATGCTAGAGTGTACGCTATAAGTTTGTATATACTGTGTTCATTGTTGAATATTGCATCAGGCACAATGTCCTCACAGTTTGGAAACTAAAAGCACATATATACCAATTTCACGAGAGCTCAATAACCAATCAAAATCTTTAGTTAATTCCCAGTGTACCAATCCCATTCAGTGCGCAATTACTATTAGACAGCATATGGATATTAATCAAAATTGCGACTAATCACAAGTTCATTTAGTGCAACTTACAATATGACTTCAAAGAACTTCTGATATACCTAACTTGACCTTGTTCTTTCTGCAAGCTACAGAAAACCTTTGAAATCTCTAAAAAACACAAATTCACGGCTGAAATGAAACCATCCTTCATTTTCTTCATTGGCACTTATATCACATCTCACAAGTTAAACTGCATCAACTTGATATTGAATGGGGAAGAATTAACAAAATCATATTAGGCTGTCTATCAAAGTTACAAGTATGAATGTAAACACTAACTCCGCCTCAATTTTTTCATAGCCGGTTCCAAGCACAAATAACGGAGGAGGGTTACGGTAGATTGACAGCAAGAGTAAAACTTGTCCATTCTAATGACATGAATCCATTTAATCCAAATTTAGTTGAGGTGTAACCTACTAGCGATGCTCTGCACCGGAGCTTGAGAATAGTGAGAAATGAGTAAGGATTTGCTAATGCATTCTCCAAAAAGGACACGACATCTCAACTCCTGGGGGTGTCAACAAATAACTAAGGGCTATCGCGATCGAGTGGACGAAAGCGGCTAATGATACTAGGGTTAGGATAGAAACTTGGAATATTGGAATGTTGATAGATAAATCTTTAAAATTGGTTGAGGTATTACATAAAAGAAAATTAGTATTGCTTGCATACAAGAAGTTAAGTGGGTGAGTGAGAAGACAAAAGAAATAGAAAACACAAGTTATATAGATATTTCAAGAACAGGAATGGTGTAGGAATTATCATTGAACCAGATCTAACAAATGAGATTGTAGAGGTAAAAAAGATTGGAAATAAAATTATATTGGTTAAATGCTTTTAGAAGCGGAGTCGGCAGTATTATTAGCGCTTATGGCCCTCATATAGGATTAGGCATGGTCACAAAACAACATTTTTAGTACAACATGGATAGATTGATTCAAGCAAACCTAAACAGGATACAACCTTTATTGGAGATGACTCGAATTGCCACGTAGGAAACAATAATATAGGGTATATGAAAAGAGTCACAAAATTTTTTATTATAGAGATCGTAATAAATAAGATAACATTATCTTGGATTTTAGTTTGGCTTATGATTTGGTGTTAATAAAGATGTATTTAAAAAATAAAATACCCACCTTATAACCTATAAGAACAGATAAACACGTAGGAAAACAGATTACATTCTCGCAAGATGGGTAGAAAGGTCATACTGTAAGAATTATAAGGTACTCCCCATAGAGAGTTTTTCTGCACAACATAAGTTCGTTTTTTTGGATATTTCCTTTAAAAAAGAAAACAAACATGGCAAATCTAATAAATGCATAGGAAGAGATAGCGGACAAGGAGGTATTTATAAGCCGAATTTTGAAGGAGAAACACCGGATGCTGACGGAGATAGTAACATGATATGGATGAGAATCGTTAATTGTATTAGAAACATTGTAAGAGAAGTTTTAGGAGATGCAAAAAGTGAAAAACCTCCAAATTAAACTTTGTAATGAATGAATATGTACAAAACACAATTAAAAACAAAACAGAATGCTACAAAAATCTATACAAAGAAAATAATATGAAAGTTTTTGAAAAATAAGTTAGCAAAAAAATAGTCAATAAAATGCTTAGTGAATGTCGTACTACAGTATATGAAAAATTATACAAATATCCGGGTACTAAAAAGGAAAAGAATGCTATCTATAAAATTGCACATCGGAAAAAACAAAGTAGAGATATAAATCAAATTAGATGCATTAAGGATAAGAACAATTCGATATCATTCTGTAGAGTGATATCATAAACAGATGGAGAATCTATTTTGATAAATTATTTTATAAAAGACACATTGTTGATATAACCGACTTGAAAGATGTTGATGTAGATACGAATGTTAGTTATATTAGAAAATTCCAATAATCAGAAGTTAGCAAAACTCTCAAAAAGATGAAGATAAGCAAAATCATTGATACAGATGGAATCCCAATTGAGATATGAAAGCATTTAGGTGAAGTGGGTATTACTTGGCTAACAAAAATGTTTAATATTATTTTAAAGAGTGAAAGATGCCAGATAAATGGAGAAAAAATACTCTGGTTTTTATTTATAAACATAATTTAGATATTCAAAATTGTACAAATTATAGAGAAATCCAACTCATTAGTCATATAATAAAGTTTTGGGAGCGAGTTATTGAACATAGATTAAAGTTTAATACTGCTTGTTTTGATGGTCTCTGGCTGATCCAAGATTTCAAATAGTCAGTTCAACTTTATGCTAAGAAGATCTATTATAGAAGCAACTTATCTATTTAGAAGATTAATGGAACAATATAGAGAGCAAAAACAAGACCTACATATCGTCTTTCAAGATTAAAAAAAAGCTTACGATAGGCTACCTACAAAAGTGTTATCGTGTATGTTAGAAAAGAAATGTATACCTAATACATATAACGGTTATTCAGCGTATGTACGATGGAGTAACCACTCAAGTACATTATAATGGTGATAGTCGTAGAGAGATTCCTATTACTATAGGTTTATATCAAGCTTCAGTTTTTAGTTTCTACCTATTTGTCTTAGTCATATATGAACTCATTCGACATCTTAAGAATGAAGTGTCGTAGTGTAGGTTATTTGCAAAAAACATAACTTTAGTTAACCAAAGAAAGAAAAAGGTGAAGTATAAATTAGAATGTCGGAGGAGTATCTTTAAATCTAAGGGTTTTAAATTAAGTAAGACGAAGACAAAATACATAGTTGTGGTTGTAAATATAAAAATGATGATAATACTATTGTTGCTATAGAGAATTGTGTTGTACCACAGATATTAAATATTTATATTCAATTATTCATAAAAAAGTAAGACTTACAAAAGATGTTATGCATAAAATTAAAATATGATAAATGAAACAACGAGGCGCTACGAAATTTTGTGTGATAAGAGAACCTCTTTAAGACTAAAAGGCTAGTTTTATAAAACAGTCATTCGTCCTACAATATTATACAGTAGTGAGTGCTGCGCTCTCAAAATTAAGATGTCCATAAAATAAGCATAGCAAAAATAAGTATACTAAGATGGATGTCTTGGTATACTAGAATGGACAAAATACGAAACAAAAAGATCCACCTACAAGCTCACGTAGATCTGGGACAAGTTAAAAAAATGTACGCTTAGGTAGTTCAGACATATTTAGCACAAATCTAAAGATACTCCAGTGCATAAGAGTGATGCGATTCCATTAGAATACTTTAGGAGAAAAAGAAGTAAACCAAAATTAACTTGGCCTAAGGTGGTGGCGAAATATTTAGAACAATTAGACCTTTGCGGAATCTGATATATAATCGAACAGAATGAAAAAAAAAAAAAAAAAAGAGATTCATGTAACCGCCCTACTCAATTGGGATAAAGTTTAACTTGTTGTTGTTGTTGTATAAATGTAAACACTGAAGTTGGATGACACATACACAAAAATAATCCAACGCGGCTAACTTGGCAGATACCATATGCTAAGATTAATCAGAAATTCTTACGTCAAGCATGAATAGGTAACCATACATATTAGACCTACAAGATATTATTCTTCATGCGAGATATCATGATTTAAGCAACTGACCATCCTCTTTCTTTTCCTACTGCGTCATTTCCTCTGTTCTAACTAAACTAATATTAGTGCTAGCCACTTACATCAGGTCGAGGTTTATTTCCTAAAAAATTGGATCAACTACAGAAACCTTAACACATGCCACATACAAGAGAGTCGAGCAGTAAAACAGACACACATACCCTTCTTAAATTCACCACAACACCAAATAACAATCAAACTTCTCAAATAAAATTTCAGTAAAAGTAAACATCTACTTCCCATATTCAAAGTAGATAAAATTCATATTCTCAAAAAAGTATGTCTACCAATTACTCCCGCAATCACTAGTAAAATATCTGTGTGTGAAATTGATGTAACAGAAACCACAAAACCTAAAAATTTTGATTTTCTGGATCATGTATTAACAAATAATACAAGGATCATGAAAAGAAGAAACAAACACAAACATAAACAAAGATTAGAAATCAAGAACAGCTTTCACTAACCTGGATAAAGTTACAACTCGATCAAAATCAAAATAGATCAAAAGAACAGCGAGGTCTTCTCTATGCTGTTACTCGTTGTTGTTGTTGTTGACGAAGGACAGCAGCAGCTTTTCTACAACAGTCCTCCTCCTTGCTAATTGTACGAAACGTGACACCAAGCGAGCGCGATCATTAGCTGTGATGGTGAAGATGGTTTTGGGTTTGAGTGAGACTACCGGGCAGAAAGTTAATGCGTTCGATTACCGTTTCTAGAAAATTAGGGATGATGCTTACCGTTGGCGGCCTGCCCAAACCCAACCCAATCCAATCTGTTCCAACCCGTTTCGTATTGTTGGATATCTTCTGCGCTGATGGTCTTCGTTCGCTGTTGTTTGGCAGCGATTTGGACGAACGAATGTGTCGCGTTTTAGGGTGCGTTTGGAATAAAATTACTTATAAAATAAAATTTTTTTTAAATAAAGAATATGTTTTTTTTTTTAATGAATTCTATTTTTTTATTTTCAAAAAAATAATAAAAATATACAATAAAAAGATCTCATTACGTAAAAATTTTTTACACTATCTAAATTTTTAAATAAATTTTCTAAATATTTATAAAATATGTATTGAAAAATTTGAAATAAAAAAAAATTAAAAAGTAGCTTTTGGTATGCACTACCAAACGCAGTCTAGGTTATGAACGGCGAACCGAACTTTGGGCCTCTATTAGCCCAATCAGATCCTAAGTTATAACTTCCCAAACAGGTCTCAAATGATTCAAAGAGGCTTTTTCTGTCTCGCTGGATTATGAGTGCGTTTGATATTACTTTTTCATAAAAGCACTTTTTAAATTTTTCGATTTCATATTTTTATAATAAATTTTTCATAATATTTTATAGAATTTATTTTAAATATAAAAAATTCTATGTTATAAGATTTTATTATTATTTTTTAAAAATAAAAAATATAGCTTATTTTTTCAAAATATGATAAAAATATGTTATATTTCAGAATAGTACTTTTATAAGCACTCACAAACAGTCTCTATTTTAAATATCCAACTTTTTCTACTTCTTAATGTACTTCTTTTCAAATCAATCATTTACCTTCTCATTTTTACGCTTTTCTGTCTGAAACGGTTCAGAGAAGAGCATAGTCAGCCTGAAAATCGTTGATTCGTATTCTAAAGTGATTCGAATCTGTAATTCAGAGAAGAGCATGTCAGTTTGTGATCAAGATCTGGGCTTCGACATGGTCACGGGATTCGACATCGAGCCGTAACCGAGCGAGGAGAACTCGATTTGCTCGTTTCGAAGCCGGAGTTAATGTCGGCCGGAGTCCAAGACGGCGACGAAACCGAGCCCAAATCTCGATCGAAAGCCGAACTGAACACCGAGAGACGAAATCGAGCCGTAACCGAGCGCGGAGAACTCAATTTTGCTCATTTTGAAGCCGGAGACGGAACTAAATCGGAGACGAAATCGAGCCGAACCCTTCATCAAAAGCCGAATAGAGATCGGAATGGTAAAATCGAGCGACAAGGAACGCGATTCCGGCTGAAATCGCGAAACCGAGCCGGTCGAACAACTGGATTTTGGTCGGGAGCACAAGTCGCGCCGCTGCGGAGAACAGTTAGGAAATGAACGCGGTGCACAAATAAAACCCTCGAGCCGATGCGCGTAGGTTATGTTCTCCTCACCTTCATCTGCACCGTTGATTCTTAACATGAATGATCAGAGCCGTTGAATCTTAACATGTGCCTCCAGAAAAACTGTGCACAAAGGGATGGGATGTGCCTACATCCCATCCCATATATATATATATATATATATATGCACAGTGGCCACTATTCGCGGTGCCATTGTGCCAACACCCTAACCATTTGATCCGTCATCCAACGGCTCTCCTTGACGCGGTCGTTTTAGGATAAACTTGTCTCTTTCTCACGCATAGAGGCAATCATGTCTTTCTCTCGACTGATTCTTTTGCACGTTCGGGCCTCCTATATGCAGAAACATCTATGCGTCCGGATCATTGCAACTTCACGTGATTTGGTGATAAATATGTCTCTTTTACGCGAACAAACTTCAGGATTTTAGACCCCTTCGAAAAAATTCGCGAATTTTTTTTGCAAAAGCACGTGTCACGAAGACTATTTCAACAGCAGTTCTTCTATTCGCGGCGGTTACTCTTTCGTTTTCAAATCTCCTTCCGCTGTTGCATCTTTCTAAATTCTCCAACTTTCTCACCATGAATCCACAGTATGAATCAAAAGGTATTTCCATTTCTTTCTTGAAAGTTGTCGAATTATCTCCTGCTAAAATCTCTATTAACTATTAGTAACTATCGATGAGGTTAAATAAGTGGTCGATGTCTTGATCGACTTCGTAGCGGTGATTCCACAAGTTCGGCCATTGTGACATTGAATTATTATGTCCGATTAGATATGTTGTCGCTGAGATCCAAATGTGATATAAAAAAGTACCACAATATAGTTGGACATCAATTTATAACTCAATTATATGGATGACATAAATTTCGTAGGTCGACATCAATATGCCCTGAAGCTAGTTCTATTCTTAGGACAAAAGATCTGACTTGTGTGTCAAAAAGTTGGATATCGACCTCCTGTCGATAATTCCACATTGTCAACCGATGAGACGTTAATCAATACGCCGGACTATGTAGCTGCAATGCGGTCTAAACAACATTGACGGTATAGTATGACATCAAATTGCACCTGAATTTTTTTATTCATTTGATTTTATTATTTTAACATCCATATGCGTTGATCCTACCTTATGTCGATAAATATAACTGATATGTCATAAAATGCGATTGAAACGTAGTGGACTACTAACTCGCATTTATTTTATTTGTATTTTAATATTTGGAATATATTTTGTTTGTTTAAGCATGATCGTAAAATAACAACATACTAGTTCTCCATTCTATTGTGGAATCAATAGAGCCGCTGAAATAGGACACGAATTCTTCTATTCCAGCTGCGAACGTAATAAGAGATAAAGATTATCAGAAATTTGGGAATGACCTTTCATAACTCAATGCTACGAAGCAGTTTTATACAGACTACGGATGCTTCAGGCTTCAGCATCGTGTGCTGAAATACAGAATAGAGATAACTTGCACGTCCTAGCCAACTAAGTGCAGCTATACTTGTGAAGGTTTTGGATATTACACAGAAGGAAAAGATAGTTGATGCCTTCGAGAAAAAAGAAAATAATAAGAGAAATAATAATACGGTAAAATGCGGATGTGCTGCATCGATTAAAGTGAAATAAGATGCTTCTTAATTAATCATAAAGAGTTGTAAGTTTTGTAGAAGATCACACTAATTAATCACTGCGGATGACTATAATATGAAATTGTGTTACCATAAAGTGATCCCGGACTCTTTTGTAAAGTGTCAGTTGACAACTATGGTCACATAGGATCCCATAGTGTCATATTATGGTCGCATATTGCGACACCCAGCGTGGTCAACTGTGGTTTGGAATTATGCGACTACATGCGGCCATCTTGTGAACTTGTGAGACCATAAACTAACGTACGACTACGTGCGACCATAAAGAAGATTCGTGCGACCATAAAGAAATGTGCGACTACATACAACCATCTTACAGACTCATGCAATCATAAAGTGATCCTGAGCTCCTTTATAAAGCACTAAAGCGTCGCTCTGCTACTATGGTCTCACAAGATTGCAGAGTATCATATTTATAATGTCAGGTGTAACCATTTATTTTTGTGTCTGTTTAGCTAGAACATTATCTGATTCAGTTCCCTTTTAGCCATCAATTGGCGCTTCTTATTTAGAGTTTCAGCTAACAGCATTGCCGAGATTAAAGAACTCGACTGCTAGTGGTGGCAATTCGGATATATGAATCAGTTTTGTATCGACCTATAAAATAATCGGGTCAAAATTGTTCAACCCTAATTTGACCCATTTATTTGTATTGGTCAAAAGTATCAACCCTAATCCAACCTTTTTAATAACCGAGTCAAATTGAGATTGACACATTTAATAATTAAAATTATTAAAATATTAATTTTAGTAATAATATATAAAAATTATTAATTATGATATATCTAAAAGAAAAATATTAATTTGATAAAATTTATAAATTAAGTAAAAATTAGTTAAATTTGGATAAACTTTATATATATATATATATATATATATATATATATATAAATCAAATTTTATGATACTATTTTTTAATTATTAAATAATATATACCGTATAAATAGTTAAACGAATCAATTTTGGATTAATCCGAATTCGATCCAAACCCATTTAATATTTTCGGTCAATTTCGGGTCGATCCGAAATTGATCCGGATCCGACTAAGGCCTAACCCGAATTCGACTTTTTCGGGTCTTGTCGAAATTTGCCACCCCTATCGACTGCTTTCTTAAGTCTGAATTGGGGTATTATTTCTTGTGTGATCAAGCTGTAGTCTTCACCAATACAAAGATAATTCAAATAATCAAGATAAAAGTCCCGCAATTACCGCAGCAATAAAAAATAAACTCACAACTTAATTGCTTAGTTTCTATTGATGCATGAATACAAACTCTTAACTATAATGTAAAAAGCTACCCATTCGATTGTTGTGGAACGTCAACTTGGTTTATGGTCCAACAATCGTAGTTAGAGCAGATGTTATATTTTCTAAAATTGAAGAGAGACCAAATCGCTAAAAATTAAAGCTCTCCTGCCAACTTAAAATCCTTCTTCGAGTTGTACACTCTCATCGCATGATCTCGAAGAAGTAGCTCTACCACGACCCAATGCCCCTATCTAATAATATGGAGGATGACTCTTCTTGTCTCTACCCATGGTTTTGGCAGTACCATTGTCAGGTGGATAGCGTCTTTGTGGTATATCATCACTGCGTTTGTTCTAGAGCATGTTTCGAACTATTTTCTTCTGTCATTGCTACTTCTCTGCATACGTTATGAATCATCTTGCAGGGATTACTACAAAATTATTTCAACATTAAAATTTAACATTATACAAAAACACTTAACGTCAACAAATTTTATATTGCTCCAAATCCTGTAATTACAGCTTACGAATTACCGCAAATATTAAGCTAGCAGTCCAATACTCACCATTGGACGCTCCAAGCTTAGATAATTATTTCCATAGTCAGTAGTACACAACCTCATCCACATGCTATGACATAAGACAAATAGAATATACAGATAGGACAAACATTTTTTAGAGATTTATATGCATTGACTCTTTGACAATAGAAACATTACCTTCAGCACCGAGAGCCACGAACCATATCATTAATGGAGAACAAACAATATGCATGAAACTCCGACACTAAACTTAGTCACTTAAACTTGAAATATAAGGCAAAACATAAACTATTTATCAAACAATATCTTCTCTACAGGAAGTCAGACTCCTATAACCTAATGTGTTTTCGATATACAGGAAAACAACGGTAGGATGACGATGTTGTTTTACCCCGGGAGTAGTTTATACTCAATATTACTCCTTTTAGTGGTGATGGGCTGCCGAGTTCCAGTAGTTACATGTCGAACTTGTACGTTGTGATGTTCTTTCTATCACTTTATTCTCCAATTTATAATGGCGCTTCTTAATATAATTACTTCTTAACCACCAATACTAACGTAACTAGAAACATCTCATAACTATTACACTTTTAGACGGGGAGCAATTAACGTTTGAATTAACCGACGCATTTCGTCTCGCTTTCAACTTCGTCTAAATGTTTGGCTATATATTTTGTCTAATTTTCACCCTTTCAATTTTCGAGACCCAACCACAGCATTCCAACCAGTGTAGATATGACGCTAATCGAGGGTGATAATTATTAACAGTACAGTGACTAGACTCAACTCATAAATATGAGCCTGTGCATTTATCTCCGTTCTTAACTGCGCCATTAATGTCTTGACTGGTTGTTTCGTATCAACATATCAATATTATAAGAACATAATATGTACATATTTATAAAATCATAACCTCCGATTTATATTAAAATGATAATATTTTTTTGTTTTATTTTTTCATCTTTCCTTCACATATAAATTGGTTTTAATGTGTGCATAAATAATACACAAATGTAAAAAGTATAAATTCTTTTTCTTTTGACAAAAAGATCTTATAAAAATTGTTTTGATGTCATTATGTCATTATCATAATCTTTTCAAATAATCAATAAACTTTTTTGCATAAGCATTTATTTAGACGATACAAATGTACATTATTTATATACACTTATAAAAAGTATGCCTAATTGTTTTAAACAAAGGGATTTTCTATTGATTATCAAAATATTTTTTAAATCATCAGAATATAAGTGCAACGCAATATATAAATGGATATAAAAATATGTATTCGTTTTTTTAAATGTAATCTCTTATAATAGCTCTTTAAATTTAATGAAGTATCTATAGTGATTTTTTAAGTTAGAATTAATACAAGAATTTTTTATGATTGTATAAACTAGTTATATCTATGTCTCCACATATATATATATATATATATATATATATGGTTCGAATTTGCATAAATTGGGTTTACTGCGCAGATCGCGTTGTGGGACCGTCCAATCTTGATTGGACGGTCCACAACGCACACGCACGATTAGAGTTAGCTGACAGCACGCAAGGGCATTTCCGTAATCTCTCTTGTAAAAACCGATCCGCTCGGGCGCTACTTCTCTTCTTTTTTTTTCTTCTTCCGCGAGCGCGAGCCCGATCCCGCCCGGCCGCCTTCATCTCCCCCGGCGCAGGTTTGCTTCTCCTTCATCTTTTTTCCCTTCTGTAATCACTCTCTAAATAACAACCGTTCCCGTTGCAAACCCTAGCATTTCGTTCGTTGCCGGCCGAGCGTCCGATCGCCGCCGGCGAACGAGATTAGGGCTAACCAAGTGTGAATTTCTCTTCTCCTCCTTCTTCTATGCCTTCTATCTTGTTCATTTTCAGGATTCGCTGCAGTTCGTCGGCCGTCCTTCGTTGCGATGTGTTTTAATGATTGTTAGGTTCTGGAGCTTGCTAGGAATGTAGTAAGGAACAACAACAACGACAACAAGAATATCATGAGACAACAACAAGAATAAAAGAGACAACACCAGTAAGAGACAACAACAAGAATATCAAGAGACAACACCTGTAAGAGATAACAACTAGAAACTGGATTGCAGCCAAGACCACATCTGCTGGAGATGTACACATTGCTGCATTACTTTCCAATAGAGACGATATATATTTAGTAGTTTAGGATTATGCGATGTAATGCTTTTCACTTTACAATGTTTTCTGCACTTCTAGTTATGCAAACGTGTAATCAAATCTTAATTCTTTTGGTTAATGAAATCAAAAAAAATTCCAGCAAGTGCTTAATTATGTTGTGAATGACATGCGAATGTGAATGTCAGTTGTCCAGTTATGTGAATGTGAATGTCAGTTGTCCAGTTATGTGAATGTGATTATGTCGTGAATTCTAGCCAGTTATGCTTGCAAAACTCACCTGCGCATCCAGTTGGGAAGGCAATGCCAATGGAAGAGCATTTCACTTGTGAGCTAGTATAGCTCACTGCCTCACTGGTCTCCTTGCAGTGAGCTTTGCTAGCTCTCAGCTCACTGGTCTGTCAAGTGAGCTAGCAAAGCTCACTGCTCAGGTGACCAGTGAGTGAGCTGCTAGTGAGCTCACTACCACCGCCGCCGAGTGGATCGCCGATTCGCTCTCCCGGCCAGTGAGCTCACTGGCCTGGCAGATATGATTTTTTTTTTTTTAACAGCTGTTGTACGATGAAGCTGTTTCAGATTGAACATACCAATTTGCTTTTTTTTTTTTATAATGCGACTTAAGAAATTTGTTTTAGTTTTAAACATTGAGCTTTGGTAGCTCACTTAACAGCTGACCAGTGAGCTCACTGGTCAGCTGTCAAGTGAGCTAGCAAAGGTCACTTGTCTTGTGACCAGTGAGCTCAGTGCCACAATGCAGATAGTTTTTGGCCAATGAGCTGGCTGACATCAATATTTTTTTTTCTTTTAACAGTTGTTGTACAATGAAGCTTAAAACAGATTGAACGTACCAATTTAATTTATTTTTTTTTACAATGCAAGTTAAGAAATCTGTTTTATTTATACACATTGAGTTTTGCTAGTTCAATTAACTGCTAACCAGTGAGCTCCAACCAGTGAGCTAAGGGAGCTTACTTGTCAGTGCCAGTGAGCTCACTAGTCAACTGATCAGTGAGCTCTCTGGTCAGCTGATTTTTTTCATTTTTTCTTTTTTGTCACTACACGTTTACTATTTCTTGGAGGTACTTTCACATTCATATGAAGACTACATATATACAATATAAGAAGTTTTCATACAAATCCAAATGCTTGTCCAAAAATGCCAAAACTATAATATAACTAGTTGATAGTACATACAAATGTAATAGCTACTCCAAATGAATAGCTAACTCTTCATCATCATTTTCTTCATCTTCACTTGTGTTTCTGTTTTCATCGTGTCTATCAACAGCTGTCAAGTAAGAAAGTGAAGACAAATATCAATTTCAAATAATTTTCTCAAAAGAAACATAGTATACTAGGAATCAAAACTAAGCAAATTACTTACTTGCTTTTTTTTTTCTATTTGGATTTTCAGAACAATTTCTTTTGTCATGCTTAACACTATAGTTGTTACAGTAAGTACATTTCCTACTTGTCTTCGCTTTAACTCTTGCAATAGCTTTTTCCAAATCTCCTTTAATTCTAACACTATTTTTGTGAACATATCCTACTTTTTTCCTTCCCTTCGTTTGTGAGATGTTAGGATTTAAAAGTAAAACTTAACAGGTATCATTTGAGGCCGGTAAGCTCTCATTTACATTTTCTGTATCATCAACTGAAATATTCTCCGGATTATTAGTCTTTCTTACTTCCTTGAGCCTTTGTGATAATTCTTGTGATGCTTGCAATATTGTTTGGTATCCCTCTTCGCTTTCAGCCCCTTCATAAATCAATTGACTGTAAACTATTTGAAATTGAGTAGTTCTCAATAACTCAGACTTTTCATGGCCACTTATTGCTGCAGCATCATACTTTCCTCTATATTTATTACTCCTTTCATCCACCTTTTAAGAACAAATTGATTTGGAAGTTCTATATCATGACTCTAAAAAACTTTTATAAGGTGCCCATAAGGAATCCCCAAAAATTCAAATAGCTTGCATTCACAGTTACCTTCCTTTGTAGCTGAATTGAACTTTACCTTCCACATACCGTGATCGCCTTCCATTCGTGACTTATAAATATAAGTCATACAACCATCACTACTCTTTTCATCATCATATAAGACATACTCAAGTTGAGCTTTCTCATATTCTTTTTTGAATCTGTTGTATACATTTTTTGTATACACTTTTGCTGCACTTTTAAAAAAAAATGCACTACTATCGACGATGCGGCAAGAGTGTTCACTAGTATAATTCTCTTTTTTCTCTCTTTCAACAAGTTGTCTCAAATACTTCTCATTCTTCAATACAAACTCTCGAATAGTGGTAGTTGGTTGAAAAAAATTTTTATAGATAGCATTTATACCTTCAGCAAGTGAAGTAGTATTCATGCCGGTATAAAAGGTATCCAAGTGATAAACCGGTGCCCATTTGTTTCGAATTTTATATATTCATTTTAGCCATTCATTCTTCTCTAATCCGTATGCGCACATTAATTCCTCCCATCTCATTTCAAATGTGTTAGGAATATACGTTTCCCGAATACAAGACGTGATATCTTTTTTGAATTTTGACTTCTTAAAGTAAACATGTGAAAGTTTTTCGGCAAATTTTTTCATAATATGCCACAAGCAAAATCTATGTCTTGTAGTTGGAAATACCTTCACGACAGCTGCAGTCATAACTCTGTCTTGATCTGTCATGATTGAAGATGGGGCGCGGCTACCCATAGCCGCAAACCATGTCTCAAAAAGCCACTGAAATGATTCCTCTGTCTCATTTAGAAGTAGTGCGCAACCAAACTGGATTGACTGCATGTGGTGGTTAACTCCAGTAAATGGAGCAAATGGCATATCATATATATTCTTACGGTAGATTTGTTGCCCTTGCTTCATCGTCAATCTTTATTGCATAGAAAAAATTCGGATCTTCTATATTCTTCTTCTTAAAATAGTTCAACATTATCGTAGCATACCCGCTAATAGATCTCTTATACTCTTTTAACGACACAAGTGATTCCAATAATTTCTTCATCAAAATCATTTTGTGGTCCGTCAAGTATATCAACAACTTTATTTACGGGTAAGCCTTCATTTCGAAAAGAGTCAATCATACTCTTAGCTGCAATAGATAAATTGTTACAGACGGACATGCACATTCCTTTTGTGGGACTAACTAAATGATGATTGTGATTACCTTCGTAACCTACCACTTTCGATAATTCAGAATCTTCTTTTTTCATCCTTATATTTGCAGGACACCCACATCTCACTGTACTTGTATTTTTTCTCTTCTTTCCTTTTTTCTCAGATCCCTCGTCTATTTTTTGTGATCGATGGCCTCTATGACTACCAAAACGATCACATGTCATTTGACATACACTCACTTTAAATTAGTTAAAAATTCTTTTATGATTCGTCCGAATAATGACGCTAAATCCCAATGATTTTCCATAATTTAATATAAAATTATTTTCTAGCTTCAAGGTTCTCAAAAGTCATCCGTAGACATGGCGTTGCAAGAAAAGAAGAAGAGGCCTTGAAACTTATAAATTCCAAGAAAAAAATGTCACCGTTGTGTTATCGTTTTGATTTTATACCTTAAAGAAAAATACATGTTAAGTCTTGTGCCATAACAAGAAGAAGAAGAAAAGAGGAATCAAATAATAGTAAGAATTTTTTGTGCAAAGTGGAAACAGAGAAGATGCAATGCTGTTAACAGAGAACAAAAGAGAGGAGAACTCCCGCCTAGATGACGTACCGATTCATTTCCAGCCAGAGAACACATAACAACTAAAATAACCATATTGCACTCAATATATTTTGTTCACTTATTTGAACGCATATACTGGTTTCCGGCCGGAGAACGGTAAGCTCACTAGCCGGAAAGCAGAGAGCTCACTGATCAACTGACCAGTGAGCTCCCTTAGCTCACTGGTTGGAGCTCACTGGTTAGCAGTTAATTGAACTAGCAAAATTCAATGTATATAAATAAAATAGATTTCTTAACTTGCATTGTAAAAAAAAAAAAAAAAAAGCAAATTGGTACGTTCAATCTGTTTTAAACTTCATTGTACAACAACTGTTAAAAGAAAAAAAAAATGTTGATGTCAGCCAGCTCACTGACCGGAGGCCAGTCAGCTTGCTGGCCGGAAACTGTCTGCACGGTGGCAGTGAGCTCACTAGTCACAAGACAAGTGAGCTAGCAAAGCTCAATGTTTAAAACTAAAACAGATTTCTTAAGTTGCATTGTAAAAAAAAAAGCAAATTGGTATGTTCAATCTGAAACAGCTTCATCGTACAACAGATGTTAAAAGAAAAAAAAATCATGTCTGTTAGGCCAGGTTGCTCACTAGCCGGAGAGCAGTCGGAAACAGTCTGCTCGCTGGCCAGTGAGTAGTGAGCTCACTAGCAGCTCACTCACTGGTCACCTGAGCAGTGAGCTTTGCTAGCTCACTTGACATACCGGTGAGCTGCCAGTGAGCAGAGAGCTAGCAATGCTCACTACAAGGAGACCAATGAGGCAGTGAGCTATACTAGCTCACAAGTGAAATGCTCTTCCATTGGCATTGCCTTCCCAATTGGATGCTCAGTGAGTTTTGCAAGCATAATTGGCTGGATTCACAACATAATCACATTCATATTCACATAACTGGACAACTGATATTCACATTCACATAGCATTCACAACATAATTAAGCACTTGCTGGAATTTTTTCTGATTTCATTAACCAAAAGAATTAAAATTTTATTATACGTTTGCATAACTAGAAATTCAGAATACATTGTAAAGTGAAAAGCATTACATCGCATAATCCTAAACTACTAAATATAAATCGTCTCTGTTGGGAAGTAATACAGCAATGTGTACATCTCCAGCAGATGTGGTCTTGGCTGCAATCCAGTTCCTAGTTGTTATCTCTTGCAGGTGTTGTCTCTTACTGTTCTTGTTGTTGTCTCTTGCTGGTGTTGTCTCTTCTATTCTTGTTGTTGTCTCATGATGTTTTTGTTGTCCCTTGCTGCATTCCTAGCAAGCTCCAGAACCTAACAACCATTAAAACATATCAATAAATAAAATTGAAACCAAATAACAGCCGTAGTGATTATCAAATTGTTTCAATAGCATCAATCAATTATGCAGAACTAGAAAAGGAGATATGCCACATCAAAATTGTCATTCACATTCACACAAACACAGCATGAAATTAAAACAAAATACACATACCAGTACATTTATAAAGCTATCCGACTGCAAAAATCTGCAGTAGGTGAATTTGATGATGTTAAAAAATTTTAAAAACTCTGCAACAAAATCACAACACTGCAACAAAAAAGGGTCCAAAAAGTTACCTGAAATTCGATTCATGGCCGGTGTTCGAACGCTCTGGCCGCAACGAAGGACGGCCGACGAACTGCGGCGAATCCTGAAAATGAGCAAGATAGAAGGCATAGAAGAAGGAGGAGAAGAGAAATTTCTGTGCAAATCCGAACCCATATATATATTTATATATATATACAAATTATTATGTTGTAAAATTGAACTCCTCTTAACATAAAGTAATACTTAACTGCTCCATCATTTATATTCGTATTGTTTATGTTATTAACATTTTGTTGCTTACAAGTGTATAATTAAGTATACATAGATATATTATGCACTAATATATGCACACTAATGTTTTGATATATGGCTTTTATATAAATTTCTTTGGAATTAAATTAGGCCAACATAATATCTTTTCATAAACTTTTTAGAAAAATCCTTTTGTTAGGGTGTTCATAGTTTGGGTTTCTTATATATACATATATTTGTAAAAAATCTTTTTGTATTTAATAAGTTGTTAATATTTTAAAAAGTTTGTATTAATGATTTAATTAAGTCTTAAAATGATATTTATAAGAAACACTCTTTAGGATTTTTATGTTTTATTAAACTCACTTTTTGATGATAAGTTTAATAAAAACAAGTTTTTCTATTTATTTTATATTAAAAGTGAGTTTAAAAATTAAATCTTTTGTTTTAAAATTAAATTTGAACATGAGTTATTGATTGAGAAAACTTAAACTTCGTTTATTTTAAAGCATGTTTACTTTAGTTAGTAAACTTACTTTTGAAAGTGAATTTGTAAAATTGAGTTTAGAATAAAAAGTGAGTTTGCTAAAAAAATATAAATTTTGTATATATTTATATAAAACGTGAGTTTGAAAATAAAATTTAATTTTAAAAATAAACTTTTTATTAAAAAATTAATATAAAATTTTGTATTTACTTTAGTTTAAAAGTGAGTTAAAAGTGAGTTTTGAAAAAAATGAGTTAATAGTATAGATAAATAAACCTTTAAAAGCACAATATATATATTCATATTTTATACATATAATATTAAAAATCCACACATGTATACACATATACAAGTCACACATTATCGATCATATCGTAGGCAAAGGGTGACAAGAAATTAAGGGTGGCAATTTTAGTTTGTGAGTCAATTTCGGATCGATTTATTTAATAATCGGATCAAATTTGTTCAACTCTAATCCAACCCATGAATTTATAAGGGTAAAATTGTCAATTATAATCCTATTAATAACGGAGTTAAATTCGGATCAACCTATTTAATAATTAAAATTATTAATTTTTAATTCTATATTTTTAAGCTTCATTGTATTTATAATATCAGTTGTAATAAAAGTGTACAATATTTTTAGTGACGAAATATAGTGAATATCCGTCAAATTTTGCATTATTTAGTATCTCCATCGGTCTTTAAAATATCCAAACAAAGTTTATTTTTATTTTTATTTTTGAAAAATATGTGGTGACAACTGAGGTTTATGATTATAAATATATACTAATAATCTCGATAAAAATTTTGTAAACATAACTATCTAACAAAATTTTGATAAAAATTTTTATACGATCCAAATTTGTCATTATATAAATACCTACATAGTAATACTTTCGATAATATTCTAATTCTCATCTTACACTATTTTACTAAGATATAAAAATAATGATTAATTATACATATTATATAATTTATAAATTACTTTTATCGATTATTTTTATTGCTATTATTTTAATATACGAAAAGAAAAATTAAATATTATTTCTTCAAGAGATGTCAATTTGAGTTAGTTGGTCAAATTTTGGATAAATTCGGGTCAATCTATTTAATAATTAGATCAAATTTGCTCAACCATAATTCAATATATATATTTATACGGATCCGATTTTCTAACATTAATTCTAATTAAATATGTCAGTTTCAGATTGAATTTTCGGATCAAATCATATATTATCACCCCTATACGAAATTACAGACACGCTACTTTTGCTTGAAAATAAATAGTATTTTTATTCGTGCAAATATAATAATAGGGAGGGGTTTTATTGCATGGAGCAATGGCATGCTACTTTTGCTTGAAAATAACATTCCAAAAAATAAAATTAAAAAATAAATAGTAAAAATAATTTATTTTCTATTAGAAAGAATTTTATTGAATAATGAGTTTAGAAGTAATTACTTTTGAGATGAAACTTTTGTAAATGAAAATTATTTTTATTTTTCTAAGAAACAAACTTAACTTTTTTATTAAAAAAATAATAAACATAAGCAATAAAAAATATTATTATGTAGAATTTTTTATATTTTAAAAATTTTTTAAATAGTTATAAAAAATGTATTGAAAACTATAAAAAAAAAATTAAAATATTCTTTTTGTTTTAAAAACAATGCTAAACGGACACTAAATTTTGAGTTGAAACTATAGATATATACGTCCAAAATGTAAGTATATAGGCGAAGGGCAATTAATTCTACTGTGCGACCAAAGACTTTGGTCTAACAGCATATCGCAACTCATTCAACATTTCGTCACTATTCTTGCTCTCTCGCTTATATAAATATTTTTACATAAAATAATAAAAAATTAGAACGTATTTATTTTGAATTAACTTATTTTTTTAAAATAAGCTTAAACATAAAATTATATTAAAATATTTTATAAAAATTAAATTGTTAAATTTTTTATATTAAAAGAAATTTTAAATTAAATTTTTAAATAAATATTTATTTTAAAATTATACTTTATTTAAAAATGAATTTAACAATAAGTGATTTGATATGATGATAAATAAGGAATTGGTAAAAGTAAAACAGGTGAAACGTTTTTATATTTTACCGAAACTCAATTGCAGCATTCCTAACGAAATTTTCAGATAGTACAGACAAGAGACGAGTGATGGCGAGCAGCAGCAGCAACGACGCAGCAGCAGCACCCAAGCCGAAGCGGAAGAAGGCCAACCTTCTAGATCAGCATTCCATCAAACACCTTCTCGACGAAACTGTCACAGAGGTTAATCAAAAGCCTCTTCTTTGGTCTTTGTTTCGATTCAATTGATTGTTATATTTTTTTTTAATTTGGGGGGGATTAGATTGTAACGGGCAAAGGATATATTGAAGATGTGCGGCTGAGTAATCTGAGACTTCTGATGGGGGCGGTCATCATCGGGATCGCGGTCTTGGCGCAGTTTTACCCAAGAAAGTTTCCGGAGAACCGGGATTTCTTGATTATCTGCATCGCGTTATATCCTTTTGACTTGATTTATCTTTGTTTTTTGTTCACTCGGTCTTTTCAATTTCTGTTAATTTTTGGGAATTTTTTTGATTCTGGAACCTTGACTGTTGGTTAAGTATGTTGTGTTGAATGCGGTTCTGCAGTTCATCATCTACACCAAGGAGAAGAATGCCATTCTGTTTACGTACCCACCCCAGGTAAGCTTTATTTGCCATCCTGTATTGTTAATTTGAGGTTTCAATGCGAGTTTAATTGAAAGCTCCTCACTGTGGTTCCAGTATAATGTAAATTAAGAATTGTACGATTTTAAAACTAGAAAGGATGTAGGAACTTAAAATCCATTATTATTATTATTGAATTTTAAGAACAGGTTAGTGGTCTTGATGACATTTAGGTGCGTTTTGTAAGAGGATAATAATTGGGGCAAGGGGAAACTGGAAATTTCAACTTCTTTACTTGTCTGTATGATAGTTTATCTGTTGTATGAAAATTCCTTAGGAAAAAAGTTTCAACTTTACATTTTCTTTACATATCTTGCACCAATGGAATGCTCATTTTACCGTATTAGAGTTGTGGGCATTGAAGATTGGACTCACTGCCTGAGTAACTCTCTCTTGATAAGTTTTAGATTTTTCTCCCAACTTTTGGGTGGATTCTCTGCAACTATGCTTTCCTGTTTCTTCGTGTTTGGAGTATGTGGTCAGGTCTTCTGTTAATTGCCTTATGTAGATACATTTTGAGCCAAAATGCATTGTTTCATGTATATTGCTCAAAGGGAAAGCTCTTATCTCTTTTGTTCAAAGAGGAGACTTGCCATTTATGTGTAGTGACGACAGTTGGATTATATATATGCTTTACAGCACTTGTCATCATTCTATGTAAAATTGCATCTGATTGCTTGTCATATATGTAATTTTTATGTTTTCGAGGTTCAGACAAGTTACTATTATTTAATCATCCATCTGAGTTGCAAATAATGAAATTCTCTTAAATTTAATCCTTTTTGGTGGAATTCCAAGGTTCTTCTTTATGATAACAATAATTAAGAATTATTGGATTATGCATTCTAAGTAATCTCAAATAAAATGCTTTACATAATGTAATAGTCATATTAAGTTAGTGAGAGAAGAAGCTTGTTACTAGATCTCCTTCTCCCCTTACACAGTGCATCCTTATTTAGAAATTTCTGTTCACAATTACCTGTGGAGAGACAGATTTTTTCTCTGCTCACTCTGCTCCGCCGCTTATTGCACCGGTAGCTTGCGAACATACTTCACAACTTAACATACCTGCAAGACATGTAATAGTTCTCTTTTTCTCTCCCATTTTTTGTCATCTCAAAAAGAAGGGGAGAGATATTCCAGCATATTCATATGTTTGGAAGCATGAGGGTAACCATGTAGTAACATTCACATTACAGCAATATAATTTCACAGTCACACAGGCCATATATACTGGCCACTACTAGCAACATAATTTTAGAGAAACATTTTCATTCACCATAAGTTCAAGCACCACAACTTCAAATACATACCATGGTACAATACCACATGGAATCCAGAAAGCAAATTCTAGAAACAAGAATTCCAGCAAAAAAAAAAAAGAAAATCAGCAAATCACATAAAAATAAGATAAATACTTCAATCAGAAAAGTACTCATTAGGAATGAGTTAGTTGTGGGATTGAGCAGGCTTATAGTTTTGTCTTTGTATGTGTGGAGGTTCTACAGCTAGGAAGTCAGGGCCTTTTGTGCTTGGGCTCAGCTAGGTCAGTTTAGGAAGGATTATAAGGTCATCTTCATCTTGTTGAGCAGGCTTGGAACTGTTGTTTTATACTTATGCTTGGCAAAAGGGGCAGGTTCAGCCAGGAAATGAGTCTTTGTGGGTGGTTTCTCAATTGCTTCTTTTTTCTGAGCTAATTCTCCTTCAATTTCTTCTTAAGCAGCTGCTTTCCTTACTCATCTGAGCTGCTTCTTCCTGAGTTGTTGGTTCCACTTGAATGCCTGCTTCTTCTTGAGCTGATGTATGTTCTTCACCTGCAACCCATCGTTTAGCATCCTCAACTGCAACTGGGTCTTCTTTTATAGGAGCTGTTTCTTTTTTAGCATGAACATCCTTTTGATTTGCAGTAGTTTCTTCTGTGTTCTTTCTACACAAAAAAATTTCCTTTTTTTTTTGGGCCAGTTGCAGATATCTTTCGAAGCTCTTTAGTTTGGTCTACTACTGCAGAACGAAGACCTCCAAAGTTTTCTCAGACATGTTCTACTGTTGATCCAAGGTCTGAAGCTGGCTATCTGGTTGTTCTTGCCACTTGAAATTTTGCTCTGCTGCAATTAGTCCACTTATGAAGTTGTCGTCCAGACGAACTACGTATTTGTAGCTTCAACCTCTCCATATATGTCTATGGGAACCTTTTTTAATTAACATATCCTACGGAAAATGTGACAGGTAGATGTTTTGAGTCAGATTTGAATGCCTTACACATATGTTGAATTATCACTTCACAAATATTGATTGGTAGACATTGTATTAATCTCCAAATCAGGTAGATATACATCTTGAATGGTAGTGACGTTCTTGCTTCCTATCCCGGGCATTAATATTCTGGATACAATGTGGCATAGGGCTCTAGGCAGTAGAGGAAGGTGTGCTACAAATTCTTGTTCTTCATTAGTGATGAACTTAGTGTTCAAGGCCTGCTTTAAATAGATGATCTTTGTGGAGTTCGTAGGCTCCATACTCTATGGGGTAAATTTAGTAATATGGCATCGATCGCGCCTTTAGATGAATTTCAACTCCCTTATTGCATGCTTATTCCCCAGGCATTGACTTTGATACAACAGGGGAACTAGAACAGCATACGAACAACACGTACATTAATAACAAATCAAATTCACAAAAGAAATAGATCAGTATTTATGGCAAAGGAGCTGACAGAGCTATTTCACTGAAATTTCAGAAAATATTTCAATATCCAAATTCTCATTCAAATTCAAAATAATTTACTGATCAATCTATAAGGAAGCATCTCATACATCATCCCCTATGCTGCAATCACATATCCCTACATTATATTGAGCAACAATCATCTACTTTAACTATGCATCAAAGTTACAAGGTCGTGCTCAAGCTTACATAAGGCATTCAGAGACATCAAGGATTCATAGAGAAAGGTTCGAGACTCGGATGATAACAGTTCAGTTAGAAAATAAGTATTTGTTCAATTTTTAAGCACATTCCATTGAAGACAAGTTCAAACATTGAAGCTGAAGTTCAAATAAGCGAACAGTGAAACCTAACGGACAGACTGGAACACTATACGCATGCATGGAGATCTTCGAGCCAATTGATGAACTGAAGTTAGAAATTCAAATTGGATTAAGACTCATCTTAATCACTCTAGTTTGAGGCTTAATTTCACTGGTGGTCAGATCAAGAGTAGAAAAAATTCTTTAGCAAATAAGAGGATGCATAAACCAGTGAGAAATTCAAATTACCGAGCTTTTGCATTTATTGTAACTAAAAATCAAATCACAGCAACATTAATGAGAATTAAATTTTGAGAGATGGACTAATTCAAGGCCTAATTGAAATTTTACAAAAGGAGCTCGCATTCCAGCCGTTGAAGTCGTTGAAGATCTAGGGATGGGGTATTGACGAAAAGCGGCGAGCAGACATGACACTGTTGTTATCACAAGAAAGACAAAGGAAGTTAAAGTCGTTAAAGATTCAAATTTTTATGAGATGCAAGGGCAGATATAAGAGAAGAGAAGAGCAGCATAGAAAGAGAGTAGAGCAAAGAGGAAACAAGTGAGAAAAAGAATACCTAGCAAAAAACATACATAGCCAATTTAACAATTACTATACTAAGCTGTTGAAGCCACCTTAGAGACGACATTTTGTGAGATAAATTATGTGCTAAAAATCTAAGATTATAACTTTTACATTGAATCTTATTTAAGTGCATGTTGCACTTAGGGATGGCGTTTAGGTAAGCCCGAGTAATGTCACTTGGTTTGTAACTATACTACTACATTAGAGTCGGAGAGAATGATGTAGGAGGCTACTACATTATATGGTGCTTGGATAAGCAAATTGTCTTAGTGATTGTAGCTCTTTAAAAAGATTAGTGAAATTTACTTTTATTGAAGAGTGGCTGTGGACGTAAGCAAAGAGGTTTGTCGATCCATATAAATCCTTATGTGTTTGCTTGTCTAAAAGTTACTTAGTTTTTTCTAAACCGTATTAAGAATTCAGACATTTCTTTTTGCAGGAAATAGCCTAAACATAGCCAATTACATACTATCATGTATTAAGTATTCTCTGTTCATCTCTGTCAGCTAACTCGCAATATCATAATCGATTATATTGCTGCTAGCTATAGGAAATATTATCACCAAAAAGTTTTAAATATCAACTCGATTCATCCATCCCTTTCTGAATTGATTGTGCAGGTTTACCCAACATTTTTAGAATTCAATTGGTTCATTTACCTTCATAAAATCTTAGAGTGGATTGAGGTTTATCGTAAAATGCAAATTGGTCAACAACAAAGCTGAGCTGAGTTGAACTATGTGTTGGTAACTTTGCAGTATATTATTTGAATTTTCTTAATTGAATTTTCTAAAATACTTTTAAGAGCTAGTAGCTCATATTGCAATAAATTGATTTAGTTCAGGCTTTATTGCTTTGGGTTTACTCCTGACGTTTGGGAGTGCTTAAAATAAGGAGCTTTTCTAGAAAGAAATTTACTTTTGAAGCTTTTCAAAAAAACGAGTTTGATTTTTTTATCTAAAAAAATTATAGATAAAATTTTATAACTTACAATGAATTTGTACTTTCCAAATTTTTTTAAAAAAAATTTAAAACTGCAGAAGATTTATTCAGAAATGAGAAGTTGAAATGAAGTTTTGTTAAGCTGTGATAACTACTGCAAACAACCTAAATCACTGGAACAAAGCACTTCAAACAGTTTCTACGTTACCTTTTCTAAAACCTAATTAGTTGTATCTTTTATAGAAATAGCAGAACATTTCCTTCTTAGTCTGTTTTTCATTTGGTGGGTTCTGTTTGTAGGAAACTTAGACTATATTACTGTTAAGTTTCTAGATGTTTGAAGTTAAATATAATTAATTAGAGCAACATTGTCAAATTGGTAATTTAAAGAAGACAATTAGCTTTGGTAGTGCTCTATGATATAGGTTGCCCAAGCCCTATGATCCTTTTCTCTTCATGAGTATGGAACTTTGTGTTACAATGATGTTTTTATCCTAATTGAAAGCACATCTGAGCTTCTATATATTGTACTAATGCTGACGTTATTGCAGGGATCATTTACTAGCACCGGGCTGATAGTATCTTCTAAGTTTCCAAGGTTTTCTGACATGTACACCCTAACTGTTGCCAGTGCTGATCCAAAGTCCATTTCTGCTAATAAACCAGTTCAACTCACCAAGAGTGTGACTAAATGGTTAGTATTATTTGTTTGTTCCTTTTTCTCTTTTTAGCATACAGCATATCCCTTTTTGCCGTATGTTGTTTCATTTTAAAGTTTTACATGAGCAACCAACCATCTTTTCCAAGCCCTTTCCGAAATAGGGTTCTAGGTTTCCTAATTGGACCGTAATCAGCATACTGGCTGCCATGTCAAACTTTCTTTGACACGTAGCCAATGCAGTTGGAGGACCTGCTACCACTTGCTTTTTGCTGTAGTTGAATATATTCTTTTGGGCTTGAGATGTTGTCTCCATTCCATGTTTATCATGATGTTATCAGGTTCATAAGGGATGGGGTTCTTGTTGAAGGTCTCTTTTGGAGGGATGTGGAGAGACTGATTGATCTTTGTTATAATGTTATCAGGTTCACAAAGGATGGTGTCCTAGTTGAAGGTCTTTTATGGATGGACGTTGAGAAACTAATTGTTGACTACGACAGTGACAGGAAAAGCAAGTGATTCTGTGTACCTTGTGAGGAGAAAATCATGGTTACTCCTAGGAGGAAACAAACACTCCAGAAGATTCAGAAGAAATGACCCTCCTATACTTGTGGAGTTTGCTAATCATTGAAATGTCCAGCACTGGTCAGTCAAGTTTTTGGTTATATTCTAGCAGTATATTAGCAAATTTGCTGTAACAGTGGTGCTATTGTACTTTTTTCGGTATTCTGAAGTTTGTGCTTTACTGTTGTATGTTTATTGCAACTTTTTTGATGATTCCATCTGTGGTCATAACCTAGATAAACTTCCATCAACTATTGTTGTTAAGTTTGTCAATATGTACAACTTCTATTTTTGGAGAAAATTACTCAGTGCTGATAGTGTCTATCAAATGCCTATCAAGGTTCTGTATTTATTTTTGAATTGGTACTTGTTCGGCTTTCAAGTTACGTTAGGTTCGGATTAGTAGCGTGAAGGTTTGAGTGGGCTTAAATCGGATTAGCAGTGCAGGGGTTTGGGATGACATTCAAATAAAAAATGGGTTAGTTAATTTTAAAATATGTAAGCAAGTTGTCTTGCATTGGGTCAAATTGGGATTTGACTCTTTGTTGGTTTAACAATACACGCCATTTAAGTCATATATTGGCCGAGTGCTGAAGTGAACAAATGCTTATATATAAATAATATTAACTCTTAAGTGGTTGACTAATTAGTTTAATTTAGAGACTAATTCTATAATTAGTAACAGAACTCGTCCAGTGAAGCTTTTTCACGTATTGTTAGGAGAGATTGTTGGAACTACACATTAGGTTAGGTCCGTGTTATTAGCGTGAAAGGGCGAGTGAATCCGAGTGAAAGGGCAAGATCCGGTAGTAGTGAAGGGTTTGGTATAGTGCCTAAGTGAAAAAAAAAAGTTAGTCAATTTTGACGGGTATATTGGTAACTCGCCTTTGATTGAGACAGATTTGGCTCTGATTTAGTGAGCATAATAATTTATACTTCTTAATAGTTTTAAATTAATTGGGTATTGGATAGGGATTGGCAAATTTGGACATGTTCCTTGAACCCAATCCAAACCTACCTATTTAAATCGAGTTCAGATTCAATATTATATAAATTTAGATTATTTTGGATTAATTCGAAAATAATTCGATAACTTAAATAGATTCGGATTATTTTACAAGTAACTAGAAATGACCTGATTGACCCGGTATTTCCTCTCTATAATGTCGGCGTGCAAACGCCGACTCTTCCTCCCCCATCGCGTACCTCACCTTTGATCACCCTTATAGAGTCTCTCCATCGTCGCCTTCGTCTTTATCTCTTGCCTCTCTCCCAACTTCGAGACCTCTCCGATTTCGCTAATTCGCGCAATGCTTCGTAATCAACGCTCCTGTATCCGACGGAGAAGCCGGAGCTCGAGACGGATTGCTAGCTACCTAGCCGGCAGCGATTAAAAAATTGTTACATGGTTGGAATCTCTCTTTCAAATCTTTGAAAATATAACGTTCATGGAAGGGCCGGGATCAGCACAGCGCCCGAAGATCACCAACCAGATCCTCGTAAGAGCTAACGTATTAGCGCTCAGTGAAGCCATAGCGTTCGTCAAGGCAGCAGGGCTGAATGAGATCAAGTTTCTTGGTGTGAAAGAAGGTGAAGCATCATGGCGGTGACGAGATTGTTCAGAGAAAGTTGCGAAGAGAGAGTTTCAGCCGAGAGCATATGCAAAATACATTGTGAAGAATTTAGGAACGGCGAAGGACGGTGCAGATGGAGTAAGGATTGTTGTTATTGATTTGTTTTTATGGATTTGTGTTTGATGTGAGCTTGATTTGGTTTACTTAGTAATTTTTTGTTCTTTCATGGAAGACAACCTTCGTTAGGAGACATCTTTCAGGAGAATTTGAGAAGAGATATGAGCTTAAGTTCTGATTTTAGTAATCATGTTTTAGGAATATTTTGCTTTGATGATTGAAAATACTTTTGTTTAACATTTGGTATGGTTTTTGTATAAACGATCGGTCTGGAAGTTCAACAGTTGGATATCCTCACAAATTGTGGAAAGATCATATTCTATTACTGAAATACTGCTAAAAGGAGAAGTTTACTAGTCTTAGAGATGGATATTAGTAAATTTTGTGTTATTGATATGATGTTCTAAGTTCCAAATGTATTCATCAATATTGAATTGTGGGGTCAGCAAGTGATATAAATTATAAATTCATAAATATAAATCGTCTTATTGATTAAGAGCTATTTGCTCCCAACTAGTGAAGCTATAATATCACGTATTATCGACATTAAATATATTTGAGGTGATTGTGCTTTTGTTTCACTATGTAGGTAGTAAGAAAGAGGGTTTACATATATAATTTAGTGGGTAAGATCTTTTGTTGTCGTGAGATGTGCGTAGCTTAATTTGTTCTATATTAACAGGTAAAATATATTTTATCTGTAATTCAAAGGTTATCATTATTCAAAAAAATTATCTAGAATATTGAGTTATTAAATAGAATGATTCAAACTTTGACTCAGTTATTAAATAGCTTAGATTTGCATATATGTATGTGAGTCAGATAGGGTTGAGATATTTATTTAGTTATTAAATGGGTTGATCCAAACTAAATCATTAACCTAACTTGCCATCTTAATGCTGGAATGGGCAAGTGCTTATATGAAAAAAATGCTAATTTTTAAGTGATTGGCTATTATTTTAGTTTGGGTTTTGATTCTATAGCACTTGTGGAGGAGAATTACAATCATTCTCATGCTGGGGTTGCGTAAGGGTGAAACTCAAGTTTACTAAATAGTAGATATATAAGTATATGATTTACGAGCCTTGAAAGTAATTAAGCTGAATGTTACATATAACAATTTTTTAAAAATTGTATCTATCAATTCTCTAGTTTTACTAGTTAAGTTTTTGTTCGCTTCATATTTATGAGATAAAAACATCACAACCAAGACCAATCCAATTGTCCCTACTACATTTTGTTATACGGTCGTTTGGCTGTGGTGATACTCATGATTTATAATGGGAAGGACACAACGATGAGATGGGTCACAAAAAGCTCGGTTACTAAGAGGGAAAGAAAAAAAGGAGAATTTGTGAAATAGAAGTTTCATATCTGAATTCTTCAATATTTTAGCGAAGGATGAATCATTATGTTTTTTATTATTCTCGATAACTCACCTTTTAAAAATTAATTTCATAAAAAAACCACTTTTTAAAAAGTTAATTGCCATGAAAAGAACATAGCTAAAGTCTATGTATCTAGCTTAAGCGTTAAGAAAAAAACTGTTCACTAATAGAACGATTGGATTGGAGAATCACAATTTTCTTACTTAAAAAAAAAGTTTGTTCCTCACTCTTTATATTAACCATAAATTCTAACATGTATTATATAATTCTGTCTCTTTCTAGTTGAAAATATAAATTATCGAGTAGCTCTAAGTGAACTTAAATACAAGTCCTAAGCGGCTCCATGATTCCAGTATGTAGGTTTTCTATTGCTAATGTTGCAAATATGAGATTTAGGGACTGTTTGGATAGACTTTTTTCAACTTATAAGTTGAAAAAAGTTCAAAACAGTATTATAAGACTGTTTGGATGAACAATTTATAAATTATTTTTTAACTTATAAGTTAAAAATAAAAAAATTACATCGAGTAACTTTTCTGAAAACTCAGCATCTATGAAATATCTATTTTAACCCTACTCAAAACTAATTTTTAATTATAAAATATTAATATTGTTTAAAATATAATTAATTAGTTGTTAAGTAAGTAATAATAATGCATTTATATTTTTAAAAATAACTTTAAGAACATATATACAAACTAATCTTTAATTTTTAAATATTTAATATTATTTTAAAGTATAATTAATTATATTATATAAGTAAATAATCATGTATGTATCTTTAATATTAGCTTAAAAAATATTTATAAACAAATATTAATTTTTAAATTATATATATTTTTTACAAAATATTTATCAATATAATATTAAAAATAGAAATAAAATAGAAATAAATATATAATATAATATTTGTAAATTATATATATATCATAATTATATTATAAAGGATATCTTAGTTTTTGTATATTATTTTCTAACTTTTTAGTTTTTTTAGCCAAACATTTTTTTCAACTTTTTTCAAAAAAAAATTAAATTTATCCAAACACATAGCTCCTTCTTTTAAAAAAATTTCAGCTATTTTTTTTTAAAAATAAAAAAATTTAATTTTTGTCATAAAAGTTATAATTTTTAAATTTAACCAAACGGCTCCTTAAATAGTAATTATGTAATACAATTCAATCCTAGTAACTGAATTGAAAATTAGCCTATGTGCTTCCGTTCATCAGTCTTTAATCAATAATTATAATAACTCCAAATTTCTAAAATTAAATATCAACGTCTACCTTTCAATTTTTCAAATATACCACTGAAGTTTCAAAAGCCACAAGAATCGGGAGAAGTTCACACAGTTCCAACCCCGTCAGCGCTGACTGTCCAACGGCCTTCCCTTGTCTTGCCCTCCAAGTCCTCGCCTTCTCCTCTAAGGAGTCAAACAGAAACCCAACCGCCTACCAGGGTCATCAAAACGTAATTATAAATAACTTTCTTCACCTTCATTTAATTCCAGACAACGCCAAACTTTTCTGTTCTTCCAAACTAAGTAACTCAAGGTTATAGCTATTCCATTGTAATTCTAAATAGAAATCGATAGGATATCATCGTCGTCATCACCGGAAGAGAAGAAAAAGGATATGAGTGGCGGTACCGAAGCGTTCCCTGATCTCGGACAGCACTGCGAGCAAGAAGACTGCAAGCAGTTGGATTTCTTGCCCTTCAAGTGTGCAGCCTGTAATAAGGTAAACAATATCAAAACCAACATAAAGTTTCCATCACGAAATTTTCTTTAACTTCTTGGAATTCTTCAAATTGCTGAAACTTTTGGCATAGTGATTGTACGTTTTAGGTGTTTTGCTTGGAGCATAGAACATACAAAGCACACAACTGCTTTAACGCGGAGCACGATAGCAGAATCGTTGTCGTCTGTGAAACATGTGGCGTTGCAATTGAGAAGAAAGCTGGGGAAGATGATAAGTCCATCCTGGGAAAACATGAGAAGTCGGGCAATTGTGATGCTAGCAAAAAGAAGAAACCAAAATGTCCTGTTAAGAGATGCAAGGAAACGCTCACCTTCTCGAACAGCAGCACCTGTAAGGTCTGCAACATCAAAGTCTGCCTGAAGCACAGGTTTCCGTCTGAACATTCTTGCAGAACACTTGCTTCGCAAATTCTATCGCCAGCAAGAAGCGGCACCGTTGCCTGTGGAAGAAACGAAAAGCAGAGATTGCCTTCTTTTTCACCCATCAAAGCATACTGATAGGATCTTGAAGAAAGTTGTTTCTTTTGCCATCCAGATTGTGGCTGTTCAATTCAAAATTTGTGTTCTATGCCATTGCATATATAATAAAAAATGAAAAAACAATACATGCAAACTCATAAAGTTTATCATCTAGGGAACGCTGATATCGTTAAACACTGTTCTTTGAATCAACTAGGGCTGTAAATCTGTTCTTACAATTGTGAATTTTAAGGATATAAAACATAGACAAATCACTTGATTCATGGGTTACAATCTCCGATTACAGCTACAGTCAAGTGCCAGACTGCATGCTAACAAATACCACCCCCCGATAATCTTCTTTGATGATGGAATGCTAACAACCAAGCTCCCACCCATATTCCTGGAAATATGCCAAAATTCAGAATGTCTCAAATTACTTAAAGAATTCAAGGAAGCTACAATGCTAAACACATGGAGCAGTGAACTTTTGTGGATTACCAATTGTCAGCCTGTAGCATGCCATGCTTACATAGACTGATAATTGCTATTGAAATGAACACTAGACGAAACCGACATGAATTTTGATCCCAGTGGAGATGTTTTTTGGATAGCGAGGGTGCTACAATGTGACAACTGCGGCAAAAGGCAGTTTGTGTAGTCCTTCCATATCCATTTTGTGAAAGCACTGCTTTTAGCTTTTGTAAAAACTAAAATTTGAATTAAGTCCTTAATGCTAAACTCCAATCTCATAAAAAATAAAAACTTCGCTAGACTCCAAAATCACTAAAAGGACAAAAGTCACAGAACCAAGTTTCATTTTCTGGACTGTCCTGCATAACAAGTACCTCTAAAAACTGCAATAATGTTAAAGGCACACCGGATTCATCTTCCTTGAGGATGCCGCTTTTGACGTGGTTGTACTGCAAGGAGGATCTTCTTCCTAGGACCCTGCAATCAAAACCATAACAATAGGGGCAATTGGAAATGACAGCATTCAGAAAATCAAGCAAGATAAGGTTCAAGTAATGACTTGATGCTATGATATGCACTAACTGTAGATTTACTTGTCCCGCTGAAGAAGGAAAAACCAGTTTTAACTGTTTAGGCTCATTTAGAATATCATAAAGATTCCTTTAAGAGCAGTGTCATTTTCCTCGAGAACTTGGAAAAATAGGCAGCAGGAGTAACTGAACTCTAGAAGCAAACTGCCACAAATCCCAAGTTTCAAGTGAGCTACCTGGTGATGGTATTGATTTCCTAGCATCGAGTCCATGATCTTGCCTCATAGAAATTGAATACCTTCAAAAGTACAGGGCATGTATGCATTGGACAGGACATGCACTGATCAAACGATGACTACCAATTCTACATAGTTTATACATCAAATTCCTTATCAGATAAACAACAAGTCCTATCAGCTTATAGAACTATGACGTCTTTATATGTATTCATTGTAACTTATAGAAGATACCAAAACAAGTTCTCGTAAATAACAAGTACCTCTAATTAGCATATACAACCATATTTTTCTTTCTATGTACTTCATTGTAATTTACAGAATACCAAAACCAGTTTTTCTGCATAGCAAGTACCACTAATCAGCATATATAACTAGGAAGTGGCATGCGTACTTTGAAATCAGTATTGAAGTTGGAAAAAATATGCGCAATTAGTAGCTGAATGGGATAATCAATCCAGGGATAAACTGGTTTTATAGGCTTTGCTGTCTACTGAAAAAGACTGAAGATAAAGAGATGCTAGCTGAAGGAGCAGATGCTTATCCGAGAATGTACAAGTAACTAAAGTAACTTGAACTTCCAAGAAATAATTATGATATCGTATCTATAAAAAACAGAAGTAGAAAAGTAACAGCAATAGAGGACTCCGATACTGTGAAACTACAAAGAGATTAACAAATAGGCTACCTTTAAGTTAGTAAAACACAAGATTAAACAAGTATTAGCATGTTCGACTAGAGAAGACGATAACCAGTTTATAATAAGGTGAATTACAAGAGACATTCTTATGGAATCCCTTGATCCAATATATAATAATAAAGACATTCTTCCATGTTACTTCCAGTATTGTAATGAAAGCTTATAAGCCCGGAGGGCAAGTTCTGGGAGAAGAAAAAGAACTCTAATTGCACACATTCAAGATGTTAGCTAGACCAAACGCAGAAGTGAATGATCACCTTCTAGCAGTAAATCTACAACAAACCAAGAAACCATTGCCTTGTTGACAGGATGCTTAGCAAACATAAATTCTGGTTTAGGTTACTAACAACATGCATTTTGTTGATATTCACATGCACAAACAAACTGAATTAAATCTACATTTATGGGGAATGCTTGATTCAATCAAAATATTGAAGAAGAAATCAGGAAACTCAAGAGGAAAGGCATCCACCATCTATGGTCCCACTTAATGCTTTATTCATCAGCATGATTATGTAGGATAATCTGTAAACCAGACATGACTGGGGTGACAAATTTGAATTTTTCATAATCACTGCTATGCATCGGCTATTACGGAGAGCTTAACCCTCATCATAACTAGGAGACAGCAATTATAGTTACTTTAAGCCATACTTACTTCAACAGCTACATTGTAGTTCACGGAGGTGTCTAGGTAGGTTGATAATTCTAAACAGAACAATACTCCAACCAGCCACCAACTTAGAAGTCTCATTTTTGTGCGATGATGTTATCATCTGATACCACATTTGTTATTCAGCATAGAATTAAATTGGATGATTGTAAGTTGCAATTTGAAGATAAATATAACTATAGATTAAAGTGAAACAAAAGTTGTAATAGTTGCTCATAACAGTACTTATGATAGTTGCTTCTGCGGTAGTCGTGTTAGAGATAAACATAGATTTTGACAAAGGTATTGGAGATGTATATAGAGAACTGATACATACCATTGGAATCCCCAAATCCTTGAGGTCACTATCTCCCATCTGTTTGAGTGCAGCCATGTCCACCTACAAATGAGCAGATGAAGTTTGTGCAAACTATACTAAGAGATAATCTCTTAATCTAGTGACAACTACTAAATATTTCTCAAAAAGTGCAAATGTATGATCAAAACTATACTAGGAGATAATCTCTTGAGGTCACATGTATTCTCAAAATTGTCGAAGTGCATTCTCAATGTTTAAGAAACATGCCAGTGTGAATTTGTCAGCTTGTATGATAAAAAATATACATGCATTTACAATTTGTATGCAGCAATTAAGGCTGCAATTATCTACTTGGTTGTCAGCTGAATTGCATATTTCAGTATGAACTAACCAGGAAACGTTCATTGAGCTTTAACGAAACGAGCCAAGGCAATACAGCCCTGTCAGTGCATATCAGAGCAATGACATTTGCAATTTATCATGTAAATAGTTCAATTAACCTAACATTTAACTAATGTACTTTCATCTCCTACTTGGTTAGAATCACCATTACACGCACAGAGGAGAATAATCTAATTTAATTCAGAAGCTGGTTTTATTTTGCTATAAGTTTAATGAAAAGGCGGCATTGTGAAAGCATCTAGATAAACGGTAACATGTTATTCATTTAAGTTACAAAAATAGGAGCCTAGTTCTTAATGTCTCTGAAAAAAGAAAGTGATTAATACCTCCTCTGCCTGAAAGATAATGGCGTATTTTTCTAGTCCCAACTCGTGAAGAAAGCTAGAAACTGTAACAGTTTGATGAGGCTGCAAAGGCAAAGGAAAAATTAAAGACCTAAGGCAAAGAAAATATAACAATTTGAAAAATCAGCATGAATAAAAGGAATTTCTAGGCATCTACTTCCGAAAGTAAACTGCAAACATGGATCTATAAATATATATACATATACATCTATCTATCTATCTATCTATATATATAAATTATTGCTCCGTGCTCTAACAATTGGGTACTGGCCATAGATAAGATCACTTTATTCCTAAGTCGGTCATCATTATTAGGATAATAGCTTGAAAGTTTAGTTGAAGATCATTTCGTGCTTTAAGGGGGTAATAACAATTCAGTACTGGTGGAATAAAGTGACTGAGCACCGGGAAGGAAACAACAGAAACTTATCATGAAAATGGTCCTGAAAAGGAGTTATCAAATTACAGTCCACTATGTCTCTGCCAAAATAAATACCACATTACAAGTAAAAGTGAAACTTTCTTTCCTATTTCCAGTTAATGATAGGGTGAACCTTCTGTCCATCTATTAAAGAATTATAGCACTCTTGAAACAACAATTAACATAACTTGCATTGACTTGTCGGGGCTATAAAATGCATAGCCTCCACATGAAAACCACTTTTGCATTTTCATTACTTTCTAAAAAGAGTTGCAGATTCTGCAATCATGAAAATATCAAATAAATAAATAAATAAATCAGAAGAACCTAAGTTACAAAGATTTTCTTCAAGCCATATAGGCCATCAAAAAAAGTGAATGTTTTGTCAGAAACGTACCATTTTTTCCATTTTATCTCTCATAAGAAAACTTACGTAAACTCCAGAAAAGGTGAAAAGAAGTAAATAGAAGGCTCAATATACTAGTACTAAACAAGGATATGAACTCCATCAAGTAGCAGCAGAAATTATCCACAAGGAATAAGCTTAAACATCATCGAGCAAATATAAGCTCAAGAATATGGATTAGCACTCAGCTTAAAGATGACTTGCAAATCCTATCTGAAACAAATTAGGATTCAGGTATACCATATATGTGCTTCTATGTACATCGCTGGATGGAGGAACTTGAATAGTAGTCCTGGGAGCTTCTATTGCAGCAACTGGCTTGCTTGCATAGGGTATAGCCCTTACTAGATCAACACCAATTGCTGGAAATGATGATGGCCTTGAACCGTCTCCCGACCTATATGGTGGAACATGGCGAAGCTCACTGTAACTTCTTGGAGGTGAGATACTCCTATAAGAACCAACTAAAAGCCTATCTCGAGATCTATGCCTCTGTGCGTCCAACATCAAGGTGGAATGAGGTCTTCCTGAAGTCTCCATGGGGAGAAGATCATCTGCACTTCTCACTGGAGCAATTCGTCTCATTTGAACAGGGCCCCTTGGTTCTGGAATGTCTTCATGAACGTTGCATCTTGACGGTCTATGTGTAGGTCTAGAGAGCTTCTCACGGAGGTCTATATTATCTCGTCCCCTATCAGTGACTTTACTTCGACTAGATGAACTTTTGTTCATGAGTTTATATCTCAAGTCATCTCGACTAACCATGGGACCTGATTCACGCATTGATGTACAAACACATAAGTGAACTAAAGAAGAATTTCAGAACACATAAGGCTGACTAAGAGACTTAAAACTCTTATTGTCAATTAAATTACCATTTGAGCCGCTTTCATGATTATTTCTCCTTTGCCTGTGAAGAAAGAAAGCTTGGTTCATCAATGCCACCCTAAATAATTGAACAAGCAGCAATGTGCTTCTTCTTTAATCTTTATAAACGTGCTCATAAATCTTCAACAAAAGCATACCTTAATTAGGAGACGGTTTCCAAAAAAATATTTATGATTTGAATGAAGTTTTTACTATTTATATCATCTTGATCAAGTGGTTGGACGGAGGTCAATTCGCGATTTTATTGAGTTAAATATTGTCAGCATATTCTAAATTCATAATTCTTCGTATCCAAAGATAAAGGTTGTATTTGAAGATCTCTCCGGACAAAAATGGCCTGAGAGTGCGCAGGGTATCTACAGTGCATATATCCCTACATAAATATGTATGAATATGTACATATATACATATACATACACACACATATATATATATATATATACATACACATATATATATATATATACATACACATATATGGTGTACATACCTGCCACTTTTGGCCGGTTAGATCTCTAAATTTAATTTACACCGTTAGATATGAACTACAATGAGTTAAAAATATGTTGATAAAATTTAAACTCAATTTGAGTACGAATCGAACTCCATCAGAACTTTTGATCAAAATGACACAAAAAGTTAAAATGACAAAAATATATATTTCGTATTCGTATATTTTGATCAAAAGTTCCGATTGAGGTCAATTCGTATACCGATTGAGCTAAAAATTTATCACATGTTTTCAAATCTTGCTTCTCCATATCCAACGGTGGAATCGAATTTACACACACGTACGCACACACATACACACATGCATATGTATGTATATATATATTAGAGGCACATGCCATCTTTAAAAGCACATGGTGCACATGCCGGCCAAAAGTAACTGGCGAGATCTCTAAATTCATCCACCGTTACATATAAATAACAATGAGTTGAGAACATATTGATAAATTTTCATGTTAATCGAAATACGAACAAATCTTCATCAGAACTCTTGATCAAAATGACATAAAAAATTAAATTTGACAAAAGATATATATTTCGTTTTTGTGTCATTTTGATCAAAAGTTCCGATCAAGGTCGGTTCGTATTCTAATTGAGTTAAACTTTTATCAACATATTTTTAACTTATGGTTATTCATACCCAACGGTGAAAATTTGATTTAGATATCTCGCCAGTCACTTTTGGCCGACATATGCACCATGTGTCTTTAATAATGGCATGTGCCTCTATTATATTCTTATATACATATACATATACATATACATATGTACATATATACATACATATATATATGTACATATATACATATATATATAGAGGCACATACCATTATGTATGTATATATATATAGGAGGGATAGGGGCACTCCCTCTCCGGTTTATGATCGGAATGACCTCCAAATTCAATCTCCACCGTTGGATATGAAGAACTATGAGTTAAAAACATATCTATAAAATTTCAACTCAATCGAACTACGAATTCACGTCCATTCGGTCATTTTTGATACAAAAATGATACAATATATATATATTTTTAAGTTTTCTTACTTTCTGTCATCTTGATCAAGTGACCGAATGAATGTGAATTCATAGTCTGATTGAGTTAAAATTTTATAAATATGTTTCTAACTTATAATTCTTCATATCCAACGGTGGAGATTGAATTTGGAAATTACCCCAACCATAAACCGAAGAGGAACTGCCCCTAAGGAGGGAGTAAATATATACATATATATATATATGTATATATATATATATATATATATATATATATATATATATATATATGTATATATATATATATATATATATGTATATGTATATATATATATATATGTATATATATATATATATATATATACAAGGGATAAGAACACTCCCTCTAGATTTATGGTCGGGATGACTTCTAAATCTAATCTCTACAGTCGGATATGAAAAATTATGAATTAAAAACATACTAACCAAATTTCAATTTAATCGGATTACGAATTCACATCTATTCGATCACTTGATTAATATGACAGAAAGAAAAAAGTTAAAAAAAAAATATATTGTATCATTTCTGTCATATTAATCAAGTGATTGGATAGAGGTGAACTTTTTGTCTAATTGAGCTAAAATTTTGTTAGTATGTTTCGAATTCACAGTACTTCATATTCAACGTTGGAGATTGATTTGAAAATCACTCCAGATATAAACCGAAGAAAGAATGCCCGGAAGTGCCCCTATCTCTTCCCTATATATATATATATATATATCTATGCACATAGTGTCTTTATAGGTATATAGTATATATGCCTACGAAAAATGGTCGGTGAGATCTCTAAATTCGATCCATCATTGGATATAGAGCACCATAACTTGAAGATATGTTGATAAAATTTTAACTCAATTGGAATACGAACCGACCTCCACCGGAACTTTTGATCAAAATAACTTAAAAAGTTGAAATTGATAAAATAATAATTTTTTTTTGTGTCAGTTTGATCAAGAGTTTCGATAAAGTTGGTTCGCATTCCGGTTGAGTTAAAATTTATCAACATGTTCCATTGTAATTCTAAATACGTTATAGCTATTGGGGATTACTAGATAACCTCTTGCTTTGAAATCGAACCCAAGCTCCTGCTGTAAGGTAGAAGTGGTCTCGCGAGAAAAAGTAGATCATTTCTTTGTTGGGCAAGTGTTGGTTTAAATTAGAGATATTCCTTACGTAGTTACTCAGGTTATAGATACTCCTCTTATTAGTCAAGTTAGGGCTTGGTTATCAAAATCAAAAGAATTCGGGGAACCAACCCTCGATACTGAATTCACTGTTCAATGCACCTTCACTCGAGCAAAAGCAAGCCCACCAAAAAAATATGGAAGGAACTACATCAAAGGAGTACACAATTTAGAGCTTCGACAAATTTGGCACTCTGCATGCTCTGATTGAGTAGGTTCATATATATCAGTTTTGAAGGCGTAACCATTTCCTGTCAAAAAGAGAGTGGTGGCTACCCTCTTTTAGATTCACTCTAGGTGCTAGAGAAAAGTTCGTAACTCTAACGCTGCCCTCAACTCTTCTTTAGGTGCAATGAGCTACTTGACATTCTATCTAATCTCATAGTGGACACGCAACAGTTTGCTTGCTTCCCGCAGAGCGGCTTCATATGCTCATTTAGGACCTCTCTTGGCTAAAAATTTTTGAGATGGACTTTCTCGATCATAACTTGGGGAGGGATATGCACACTACTCTTACACACTCCGGCAAGCCCCATCTCACAATTGTCCAATCAAGCAATCGGACAACTGTAATTGAACCTTCTTTTTTTAGAAGCAAAGAGACACGCTTATCTTCCGTGCTTGCGATCGTTTGACTGAATCACAGCGTGTGTATGGGGGGTGGAGTGGGCTGGGGGGTGGAGGGACTCTAATATCTTCGAGTTTCAACTATAAGGCCCAATACTTTGAAAAAGTTAACAAAATTTTGAAGTCTCCTACAGAAACTAAGCAAAGAGAAAGGTCATTGAATGAAGAACCAAGAACTAGCCCACAATCTCCTCACTCTTCAGCTTGTAGATAAAGAAGGTACACTCTACATATCTTATGCTTAAAGTGTCATTTTTTAAGTGATCATGGTTTGCCTTTCCATCTAATTAAAATAACGATATCTGCGCTATCTTGTTCACTTACACCTGCAGTATAAAATATGACTACAGAATATTATTTTCTCAAGCAACGAAAAAGTAATATGTTTGCCTATTATTAATTCATTCTATAGACTTATACTAAAAGCATAGACAATGTGCAGAAAGATAACTCAAATAGAAAAAACTAATACCGTTTACTACTGGTTGAACCACCATTAGAATGTGGGCCTTCCAAATTGCTTCCCAGTCTCTCTTGGATAGGACGTTTCCTCCCTAATGAGGGCGCATGGTCAGATTCCACAATATCAAATGCTGATCTCTTGACAACCTGATGTATATAAAGAATTCTTGCTACTGTAAGTGGTCTACCATATAGATCTTTACAAAACTTCCAAAACACAAAAAAGTAAAAGTATAAGCAAGTTGCAATCAGAAGGGGAATATGGAGTTTCTACGGCCTTTACATGGTTGCAAAACTGGCCCTAAAACTTAACAGTTCTTACCTTTACCTTCTTCTGCAAAAAATAGCATGTTACGATCCACTAGAAAATACAATAACCTAGAAATGCAATATAAAATCCACAAAGTTTGGATAATACAATTAAGAACTCTTACGAGTACATGAAGGGCTTCTTGCAGTAACCGCTCCTACCTTATCGCTTTTAGACAACTCTCTTCTCCTTTATCCCTTTACATCTTTTATATTATAATAGCTGACAGTATCTTTTCTTCAAAAGTCTATCGTGATAAAAGCATGGGTGTCTTTATAACTAGAAAATACAAGTAATAGTAAACCAGGACATTTCACCTATGGTACATAGGATTGCAACTTCTGAAAGCTATCAGCAAAAGTTATACTAAGAGCAGATAAAAAGGACAGTTGTTGTAAATCATAGTTGGATCAATAAACAAAATTTATTGTAAACGTTCTGCCGATTAATATGTCAGAAGTTGCAAACCACTTCCAACTTATTTACCTTTCCAAAATTTAAAAGATTTGTTATTTAACAAGAAGCAGTACTAACTGATACAAGAAAGACACCTCCCTGGCCTAAGATAAGATGGATGGAATTTTAGACATAGTCTGCTTGCTATTTGCATTAGTAGCCCTGGAAGGTGTCTTCTGCAAATGTCAGAAAAGAATGTCTCTAGTTAAGAATATAAAGCTACAGAATACGTGGTTTATGATTTTTTGAGCAAGGTCAAGATATAAACCAGAGGGGGGGAAAAGCCTGCAGTGGGGTGAAAGAAGTTCACTGGTTTAGCTCACGCTCCACCAGGTCGAGTTGCTTCTTGAAACATAGATGGATGTTGTTTTGATGATAAAGAAGCTCTCAATGTGCATCTCAGTCTATACTTAGCATATTTCTAGACAGCGAAAATTATTTATCCTCAAACCCATTGTTATAAAGGAGTTGTCAAAGTGCTACCATGAAATGATCCCTGAAATGTTTCTCCAAGTTATTGTTCTGTGGAGGCTGTTTTCATGTGTATTGCAACCTTGCTCCAAAAGCTTCTAGGATATATTTTTTCAGTAAATAGCTGCTTCAACGAATTAACTTTCCACTTAACAAAAGATTCAAAACTAACATTTCTAAATTTAAATCAAAACAACTAGATTGAGATACAGGTATACCATAACCAGAAGAAATGCTTATCTCTAGATCAACAAAACTAATTTTCCTTCGCTAATTGAAAACAAAATTAAGGAAAACAAAATCACAGCAGAAGCAAATACCTGAACACCTCGACCAAGGTTGATTGTGACTTGACCTCGAGCAGACATCTCTTCTTTTTTCTATCCTACTTCTCCTACCACTACTCGCCAAATTTCAATTCAAAATGTTTCTCACTAACAACCACCCTGTGAGACAGAAAAAAACAACAAAATCTATAAGACCAACACACACACCAACACCAACAAAATGTTACTAATCACCTCAAAGCAGACTAGAAGTCAAATTTCAGGAAATTATCAACAGAATTTCGGGATATTATTGCAGAGATGAAGAGAGCGGGGGCTTTGGACGGTGGTCGGAAAGAAACTGTGAACACGACGACGAGAGAGAGAGAGAGAGAGAGAGACTGAACAGTTCTTGGGTCGAGTCACAGCCAATGTAGACAGAAAAGTTGAAAGGGTGGTGCGGTCGATTTTATTAGTCATAATAGTCATTGTGTAATGTAGCTATGATTGATTATGTTGGATGCAAAACGGCTCGAGTCTAATTTAGATCGGGTCAGATGTGTGAACATGATCTGACTGGGTGCATGCTTCTTACCCTCTTGCATAAAATGTTTCTTTTTTCAATAAGGGTGTGTTTCAATCATATAAATGAGACTTTTGCCAAAGTAAATTTCATAAAAAATGAAGTTTAGTAAAAAATTTTGATAAAAATAGAGTTCACAATAATAATTAAAATAGAGTTTATAATTATAAAAATAGAATTCGATATGAAAATAAAAATAGAGTTATGAGTAATAATTCAAATACGAAAAGTGATCGAATCCAAAATTTAGAATAGAAAAGATGGGGTTCGATATAAAACTAAAACATGCGCTAATTGTATGGTTGAGATGTTGATGTTTTCGCTAAAACTAAAAATAAATTTAGTCCTACCAATAACCCTATTGCATTGTTGTGGGTCAATTCAATTATGAAAATTTGAAATCTTTTTCAAATTAATTACTAACATGATATTATTGGACAATCGTATTATATATTAACGCAAAGTATTTCTTTTGGTAATATATAGTATGGGCATAGTTTTGCAAAAGTGAAATTATAAAAGTAAATTTCGATAAAAATTAGAATTCATCGAAAGTATAATTTAGAATAGTAATTGAAATATGTAAGGTAAATTTTGAAATTAAAGTTTGAAGAAAATAAAGTTAAAAATAGAGTTTGAAGTGATAATTAAATTTCGATAAAATAATTTTTAGAAAAAAAAATGTAGAGTTCCTGATAATTAAACCTGATTTTAAAGATGTGTATCTTCCATATAACCTATATATACAAAGGATATTTCAAAGATATTACCGAAAGTTGATATATGGCAACGAAGCATGGCCCACATCCGACTTTATTATATATAGAAAGAGTATAAAATAAAGACGTAAAGTCATATAGTACATCTACTTATCACAAGCACCACTATATCATGTATAATATGTCGCAATAATATCATCTTATGCTAAAAAATAGTTGATATATAATAAAATGTAGAATTTATAAAAAAAAGAACTTTTTAGTAAATTATCTATCTCACTCAGTGTTTAATTTTTTTATTTAAGTTAATTTATAATAAAATACTTACATTAACATACTTACGTCAAAATATATATTAATCAATTAAACTAAATAAAACAACGGATGAGATATCAGGTAACATCGCATAATATATTTGTGAAAGAAAAGATATGAATCATGATATGTAGTACTAGATAAATCATCAAGATCATGGAGGTATCAAGATAGATTACTTATAGTTTTAAGGATGTTAAGAAAGGTTTAGTCCCATATTATTTATCAATAATTTTAAAATAATACTCATAAAGATTTAGGCTCACTTTTTTCATTGCTAATTGATTTTGAGAAAAACTTTAAATTCGTTATATAGTATTACAGCAGATTAGGCCAGCTCGATAAAAAATATAAGCTAATTAAATTTTATTATTCATATTTATTCAGAACATTCATAGTTTAATTTATTATAGGACAAAAACAGTCTGCTTTATTTTAGAATAAATAATTCGCTTTATTTAAATAACAGTTATCCGCTATATTTAGAATAAATAATTTATTTATTTCAAGACAGATAGTTTATTTTAATTTATTACAAGACACGTATTATTGAAGGACATGTGTTAATAAAAATTTAATTTATATTATTTATTAATAATTTTGAAATAATATTTATAAAGATTTGATCATATTTTTTTTATTGTAAATTGGTTTGAGAAAAATCCCACGTTTGTCGTAAAGAAAAATATCAAAAAAAGATAAAAAAGAATTCACCTGTGCCCTTTTTTTGTTTGTTTGTATTTTTGCGTTGTCTTTCTTCGTTTCCACCAGTTAATTATCTTTTTTTTTTTCGTGAATTGGCACGCAAACGAGTGGCGCGCATACCCAAATACCAAATAAGCTCGCATACAACCCCTTCAACAACAACAACAAAACCAAGATTTCAACACACCACCAGCGCCATTTCATCTGTTTTTTCTTCTTAGTCACTGAGTTGAAGATCGATGGCGAGCACTCATTCGGCCTTCTATGGCACCAGTTTACCGAGTCTTGCGGCAGCTTCGTCACCGAAACGGTCGTCGTACAGAGTTCAACTCGTCCGAGCTAAAGGTTAGTTAGATCTGATTCGAGACATTTTATTTGAATATGAAGGTGGTTTTTAGATTGATTTAGATTGTAAATAGTATGGAATGTGTTGGTAGATAGTGATCAGTGGTCAGGGTGTTTGGGAATGTTCGTGGATTTTAAAAGATCAGGTGTTCGATGAATTGCTTCAAACGTATACGATGTCTAGTTATTGATGTAGAGTTACATAAATATCTCCTAAGCTGCAGTAAGGGTAAATTTGCTGAGAGAAGTGTTGACGTGCAGCTGTTTTCGAGGTTTTGCTGAACTGGTTCGACGATCAATTATTTTCTGGTTCGTGTTGTGAAAGTTTCTCTCTTCATTTTACTTTTTCCTGTCCATCAGTTGCATTCTTGTAGCATAACTGAATCTACTGAGAAACAATTCCTTCTCAAAAACCGACTTCCATCAGTAGGTAGTGCAGTTCGATTTGATTCTTAATGAGTCAGTGCCATCAAGGTGTTTGAGTTTTCTGTTCTATGTAGTTGTGTTGGGTCATTAGGAAAGACAAGCTTCAGGATTAATAGCTTCCTTCGTTACAGTTCTTATATAGTCATAGTGGAAGTTACTCCTTTGTGCTACATGAATCCTTGATAAACCCATAGGATTTGAATTAAAAGATTGAATGGAAACTTCTTAAACTAGTAACTGGAAGGGCAATGGCCCCTTTCATTCTCTATAGACTGGTTACGCTATTCATGGCAGCTTAGTATGTTTTTAACACAGTGTGGTCAAATAGTGAGAAATATCTGCTATAAGATTCTAAGTAGTAGTTAGGAGTTAAGACTGAATATGTATCTGAAGATTTTATTCTCTGGATTTTACAAAATAATACTATGAAGGAATATCTCGGGATGTCTGAGAAGTTTTAAAATCTTATGCAACTGCTGGCTTGATATATTGTCATCATTGAGCTAAATAAATTATGTTTTCGTGTCCGAGCATCCTAAGCCATGTTATGGTCTTCATAAACACTTCAAAATCAAATCCATTTGTTCTTCTGCTATCCTAAGCCATGTTATGGTCTTCATAACTCTTGAAACCAAATGCATTTTTTCTGCCTTACTCATGATCTCTTCTATCCTATTTTTTTGTTTCTCGTCTCTTTTTTCAGTTTCTTGTTTTGGTCTCTTTTTATTGTTTTTAGTCATTTCATTTCCATTTTTATGTGTTTCTCCTGTCCAGTATTGTTTACAGTTTGTAATCAGATTTTGGAAAACTGCAGATGTTTGACCTCGCTTGTAGTGAGGACCTAAATGAGACATAGAATAACAGCTAGGAATAATATGTTTTAGATTTGATCTAACGCATGCAACTTGCCTTTGATGGGGTGATTGTTTGTACTTTGTTTGTACTTTGTAAACAACCATATGATAAGTAATTGATCACTGGTCTAAACTGGCTTTTGCCATGGCCCGTAACTTTTTCTCCCGTTATGTGTCTTTACATCTATTGTTGATTAACTGTTTTATAATATTTGCAGTAGAACCTTCTGAAAAGGCTGTGGAGATAATGAGGAAATTCTCAGAGCAGTATGCTCGTAAATCTGGAACATACTTTTGTGTTGACAAGAGTGTCACGTCAGTTGTGATCAAGGTGATATTTTCTAATCTTTTTTAGCTTAACTCACACAAATTAAATTTGTCTTTCTGCTTGATTGTAAAATACATGATCCTTGTCCTCTATTCTTCTTTGATTTCAAAAGTTATCAGCTAATCGGCTTTTGTATTTTGATTGATATACATGAGTATGGTATTTTAGTAAATGAGCTTCTTGATGATTTATTTGCTTTTGATAAGCTGAAATATCTTAGATAGTGTTGTTGATTTGAATATTTGTTATTGGAAATACTATCCTTTTCTATGATTGCATATGAGAAGCATATTTATTTGAAATTTACATGTTTGTCTTCAGCTTAGTTTGTTTATCTTGATCAACAAGTGAATAAGTTTACTCTTTATAGAGCTTCAATGGTATCTTATTGGGATTGTATTAGCAACTAGCATATTCCGTCACCTCTTTCCCTCCATTAGAAAGAAAGCAATTTCGTATATATATTTTCCTGAGATAAAATAGCACTGCTAGCATGCGAACATTCAACTGAATAGGCAAAGTGCACATCACCTCACATGCAACTCTTTATTTTAACATCCTTAAAGTATGGTATTTAACTCCAATTCTCTCTCTCTCTCTCTCTCTCACTTTCTCTTTATACACTTGTCGCATATACAGTCGTATCAATTACTAATTATGACATATGCAATTCGATTGGGAGTTGAGGTTGCATTTGCTAATGCCTTAACAAGATGCGGTGCTTACCATTAGAAAGCAACTCTATAAGATTCAAATATGAATTTTTGGTAGGTCCTATTTTTTGATGGCATCATTTAGTTGTTTAGTTCCATTTAAAACATTGTAGTATCATTTCAGGGGCTTGCTGATCATAAAGATTCCCTAGGAGCACCTTTATGTCCCTGTAGGTAAATAATCTTTTCAAAACCTTTATGGTTAATGCTTTTTGTTTGGGTCCCATCTCTGAATATCTCAGCAGAAACATTGAAACTTTATTGCAGGCATTATGATGACAAACCTGCGGAGGCAGGGCAGGGATTTTGGAACTGTCCATGTGTACCTATGCGTGAGAGGTACAATTCTCCAATCAATCCTAAGACTTTATAATAGTGCCACAATCTTGACTTTATCTTCAATCTTGCTTTGTTGTTGTTGTGACTCACAGCCACATCTGCTGTAGTTGTTCTACATAGATCCAATTTTTAATATGGTATCAGAGTGTATACACATACGTGGTTCATATCTTGTAGCAGTTTCTTCGGTATCGTGATTGTTGAAATGGGAAGCAGCTGGAGACAACTTAACCTATTTGCATATACCAGTTCCTTCACATTGTTTTTTGTCTTTGGCTTCTTTGATATCAAGCAAGTGTTTCTACATCTGTTGATATTTAAGACCCTACCTGACATGCTGATTAGTGTATCAAGTTTAGGTGATGTAATATAGTGCAGTCCAAATAAATAACTCTTTATTGCAATAATAGTACATGTATTCTTGCACATTAATGTGCTCTATTGAAAATCGAAAACCAGGTTATATCTTTTCTAAGCACGTAAGTTTACTTTTAATTACTTTGTAACAGTTACATTTTGTAAGCAATTCAGGATGTTTTTTCTTCGTATATAGTAGAATCAAAAGAAGTAAACAAGAGTCCATAGATATATAATAGGATTGTAATGTTGGAAATATTTGCTCGCACAATTCAACGAAACATGACTCTTAACACCCTGTGTCATGTGGAGAGCTTGGATGCACAAAACATATTTGCATTTGAATTTTAGGTTATTAGAGAACTATTTGTGAATGTTTATATTCTGTTTCTTATACCGACAAGTATGTGAATGTTTATATTCTGTTTGTTATACTGACAAGTGTTTATCTATGACTCATAAAGATGTTCTTTTGGCAGGAAGGAATGCCACTGTATGCTTTTTCTCACACCTGATAATGACTTTGCTGGCAAGGAACAGGTATTTAATTAACAAGCGCTATGTGTGATTTAAATATGGTTAAACCAGCGCTTTCTGTAACCAATTTTTACCTTGAAAGCTTTATTTCTTTCACCAGTTTGTTGATAGACCACCTAATAATTTGTTATCACCATATACAATCGTCAAAGCTGTTCTTAATACAATTGAATGGAAGTGATTTCAGATCAAGAAATGGATAAGACAGGTCCAAGTCCATTTAGTAAGCCTTGATGATGCAAGGGAATAGACAGATATAATTGTTGTCAGATTTTAGCAGTTGCACTTTACTGCATATCCACCCGAGTTGATCTACTGCTGAGGCTATCCCCTCTTGACCCCTTTCGGCCTTTCAATTTGCTTGGTTTCAAATGCTAAATGTGCTCTTTTAGAATTACTTTTTGTTTATACAAGTTTTAACTATTCAGTCTTTAATTCATTTGAAATTACACTTTATAGCCCAATTGGGTGGGTGCTAGTTCCCATACCATTCTTTTTGAATGACTCAAGACCTTGAATGACCTTTACTTGAGATCTCAAGGCATCCAAACATTTAGTACATATTGAAAATTAGATTCTTGAAATGGGTTGTGAGGGATATTTGACTAGAGATGTGTAAAAACAGTAATACTTTAATTGTAACATGAAACATTTAAACTAGATACGCATTAATCTTAAAATACGCACAAAAGTACTGTAATTAAATAGTTATTTCATTGATAGCATTGCTTACTATGTTTGTGAATTTAGTGTCTCACCAATTTGGATAATTTCAGAAATATAACTAATGGTTAACACCCATTGTAGTTAGTTGTTAATCACATCTTTGAATTTCCATCCGTCAAGGAGAATTGAGTAAATGAAGTTTTACTATGGTAACAAACTGTTTTCTTAAAGCATATAAAAGATAGTGGTAGTATGAATTATTGCTTAATTGCTGGGAACGCATCTGATTTCTTGTTTTGTTCTCTTAAACAGACAATCACAATGGAAGAGATCAAGCAAACCACAGTAAACCTTTAAATGTATATTGTTTCCTCACGTGTAATATACGAGATTACTACTTGTATGGCTCAAATCTTTAATGTAAGCATGAGCTGCTTCTGGATTTTATTATTTGATGCAGCCAGCTAAAAATGGTATAGCAGACATCTTTCCCTTAGCTCAATCTTCTCAATCATTTTGTATGAATACATGTATCTGTACAAAAGCCAATTGTACCGTTTCAAGTCAAATATTTTACTTTTGGTTTGTTCCAAGGGAGTTATTCGTCTCCTTGCTTGAGGGACAGAAAGTGCATCTCCAAGTCGTCTATATGTTTGATTCCCATGGAAATATTATTATATCTTTCTACAACTATGGTACTCTGGTAGGATTATGTGCCTAAAGTTAGCACGGTTTTTATCATATGGATTAGTTGATAATGGAGTTCCCAATTATGGCTTCTTCTGGTAGATCTTTTTCGAACCAAAAGTTTGCTAGGAGAGTTTTGTTGTAGCATGCAATTATTGCAAGCATAGTTAGAAACATACGATCCAATTTCATAAATGGATTAGCCACATCGACCACCTTATATAAAACTGTTCTCATTTTTATAAATGATTGGGGGAGTGTTTTAAAAGTGTTTATAAAAATAAGTTTTTTTAAATCAACGGTATTTTTTATATTTTAAAAAATAAATTTTATTTTTATAAATAAAAAAATAATAAAAATAAATATAATAAAATTTTATGACGTAAAATTTTTTATATTAAATTTTTTTTAAACAAACTATGTAAAATATTATAAAAATTTATTCAAAAATATTAATAAAAATGAACTTTTTGAAAAGTGGGAGAACTAATGCTACCGATTTTTCAATGGATTGTGGGATCTTTATATTTTGATACTATACATCTAACATTTTGAAGACTCAAACATTTTTCATTTATTTTTTATCGCATAATTTAAAATTAAGTTTTTAAATAGAACAATTATAATACTGATTGTTGACATGCAATAATGTAGAATCAATTAATTTTGATTATACATTCTCATTGCATGTACCAATATATACATAATATATTTGTAATCTCTTAAAATCTCATTGCATGTTTGGCATGGTTTCTAGCGTGAATAAATTATAACGTTATAAAAATTATTATATATAAATTAATTTTTTTAAAAATTAAAAATTAAAAAACTCATCTTTTCAAAAATCTATTTTTTCAGCTATTGTAAAAGTGCCCTAAATATCTTAGTATCTAAACAAATAAGAATAATCGTGTGACCACAATTTGAATTAAACTACATATTTTTTTGTTGTGTGATGTCTGGACTCTAGCACAGTAGCTACTGGTTAATCTGCCAACCCACGATATGTGGACTCGGACAATAATCTAAATCAACGTTTGGTCCGATTTTTATAACTGTCGTATTAATGAATTCAACCTTTTACTAACTTTCAATAAATTTAAAATTTATTTTTAATTATAATAATTGAATACAAAGGTCCACTTCTATATATAACAATGAAAAAATAATTTTGTAATTATTTGAGTTTATTAAAGCAAAAGTAGGTTATTCACTCAATAGGGAAAGAGTATATATGTAGTAGACTAGTAGAGTATAACAAAATTATTAGGTTTTTACATTAAATAGTAATTTTATATAGGGTTAGAGTTAATCATTTGATATTTAAAGTCTAAATATGTTAGGTTAACTTATTCTAACATATTGAGGAGAAACATTTTCTAGATTTGTTGATTGCAATTATACGTAGTTACAATTATACATTTCATTTCTTGTCGATTATACCTTATACAATTATACGTAGTTACAATAATACAAAAATATAGATATGTCGATTATACCTTAACTCTTATTATCATTTCTTGTGTTTTGGACTTGTTTTTGTTTCCTTCTCCTCCTACTTATTGTTGCTATTATTATCATTATTATTTTGAATTACATGTATTTATTTGTAAAATCTTTTAACCATCCGATAACTTTCCTTATTATGTCCAAAGATATTTTCTTAAATATTGGAAACCTGTGATTCAACAAAATATCTCTTCAACATTTTGATTACTCAATTTAGTTCAAAAATTCATGTAGGTATGCAACATAATAATTAACAAAGAAATATGCATGCATGGTTAAAATGAAAATTCTTGTTATGGCTTGCATGCTATTAATTCACAACAAAAATAAAATAAAATTTGAGGAAGTGAATCCTTAAAAAAAAAAGAAATCTGTGATCCAAGCTCAACTTTCCAAACTCCAGATCTATGTATACCGATCAATAGACATACACTAAGAAAGGCTTCACAAACTAAATTTTGGATTCCAGTATAGATCAAAAGCAAGATTAATTATAAAAAAATAATGTGAATATCATATGTAGAGCAGATTAATTATGCATTTAATTGACAGAATATGATCAAATCCTGCAGACTCAAATACCGATCGTACAAATAATCACTCAAATATGATGATATTCAAAATCGTAAACATACTCTTAGAGCCAAAGCCTTTGATAGTAAAAAAGGGAACAGGAAATGTGCAGAAAATTTTGAAGGCGGAACGAAAAGACCATGTACAATTAAAGAACGAAACTCAAACTTATTATATATAAATATGTACTACTTGTTTGTTTTCATTTGCAGCACCGGCGGCAAGGAAACGATCAGACGAAGATGCTTGATTCCCCAAAAGATAACGGACGAAGCAAACAATGATCTAGTAGTGCAGTATTTGATCATCTCCCGCTTCTCCTTGCTAGCTCTTCTTCTTCACCAAATTGTTTTAGTTCTTCTCCTTCTTCTCTGATGATCTTTGAAGAACATAAGAAGCCGGCCATGATTGTTGTTGCTACAGGTGGATGAAAGAGAATTAGGGCAAGGAATTGAAGTACTAAGGTCTTCTGATCTTCAAATGGAGAACTATGATGAAGGCCATAGTTTTCTTTCTCACATTTTATATCTATCTTTCCTTTTCTTTTCTTTTCTTTTTACTTTACTTTTCTAATATTATGGCTACAGAAATATTGGAAAACTATATACTATATAGTAATTTTTGCTGGTGAAGGAAGCTAGCTGTTCATTTTCACGTTGTTAAACAGTCGAGAATGCAAACACGTGGGTGCTTTTTGGCAAAACTTTCTAAAAAATAATTTTTAATTTATATTTTAAATATATTTTTTATAAATATTTAGAGAATTTATTTAAATATTTAAAAAATATAAAAAAATTTATACAGTAATTTTTTTTTTATTTATTTTATTTTTTAAAAATAAAAATAAATCTTATTTTTTGAAAAGCTAAAATATTTTTTATTTTAAAAAAATTTTTTAAAAACAAGCAGACGCTACATTAGTTTGAAGAGTTGTGAGGGCTGGTCCCTGTGCATGCATGTTTGCATGTCCTCTTTCTGTTCCAAGTAAAAGAAGCTAAAAGTGTCTATATGTCTCTTATGTGTTAAGGTTACCTCATGAAGATCACAGATTGAACTGTAGTTAGTGAAATTACGTTCACGAATGTATAGTTGGAATATTTAAGTCAGATGAATGTTGGGATATTTTCCATCACCGAACTCTAACGTCGTAAACACTATGTTTTCCATATAACATTTACGTAAACACTAAGATTTGGTGATAGATAATACCCCACACATTTTGTATAAATTTGAGTTAATCTTTTCAGTATTTAGTTTTTCTAATTCGTCTTTGATGACCTCTATGATTTTGTCAATACCACGAGTCTTACAACTCAGATCATTCAGTTATCTTAAAAATAAAGAATTTTATTGATGATACATCTCCTTCCATCATTTGACATAAGTTTAATAAAATTGACTCTAACAACTTCAAGTACTTATCATTTTTGCATCCGAATCACACCTCTAAAGATAGTTTCATAGTGATTAAACAAATCCCTCCTAGAAGTCTATGTGTCAGGATACTCCTGATTTCAAAATCTAAATATTTGAGAGTTTGGACTTATCAGAAGCAGCAATCATTTTCTCCTCTGTTAAAACTTCAACATCATCAGAATTGTACGCCACACAAGGATAATGACTTCGAGGAATCTGTACCTCCAACCTTACTTACTATGGTCTTGCATTATTTCTCAATTTCGTATTTGCTTGTCATTGCAACAAATCAAAACTTCTGATATCACTTATTAGAATTATCGAGTGTGTCTGGTTGTCGATAAACGCGGCGATAAGATAAAACACACTAAATAATCTTACATAAACAATACGATAATTGAAATAAGAGCAAGATACCAATATCTCTGATATCACTTATTGAAAATACCGAATGTATCTAGTTGTCGATAAACATAGCGGTAATATAAAACAAACTAAAAGATGTTATGTAAGCAATACGAGAATTGATATAATAGTAAGACAAACACAAAAAGAAAAATTTACGTGCAAAAAAATAAAAAAAATTTCACGAAAAGTAAACTAGCATCAAAAAAATTACAAAGTTAAAATAATTACAAATTCTTATATTATACTTTAAATGAGAACTCTCATTAGAATGTTTTGATTCTATCTCTCACATTTGATATTGTGAATGATAATGATAATATTTTAAGTAAATGTCTCTCATTTATATATAGTGACTCAATGAGACTATTGAATTTTCAAATGGTTATCTTTCTATCTTTTCATTAATTGTCCAAGTTTTTTGGCCTTCCATTATCTAAGAGATGTTTCAAAATTCTTAATTCGTTGGCTTTTTAATTTTTTAGATGATGATTTATCATTCTTGACCTTTGATATTCTAATATTAATGACATTTAACTTGTTAAATTCTAATGAACCATTAATAATATAGTGGCTTTATAATTTCTAACACTTACAGTTTATTTTAAAAATGTCAATCTCTCCACAGAACAAATAACAATTTTTCTCTCGAGAAGTTGAGATATTCACAAAGTCAATTAATTCAAATTTTCTAATAAATATTATATTTATAAATTTAAAATACATACATTTGAAAAATGCTAAAGTAAAAAATTAATTTATACAAAAATCTATAAAATAAATAATTATTATAACTACATATTTATTAATATTAAATATTAGAAAGTTATTATATTTTTTCATAATAATAAATTAATATAAGATTGTTAGATATTCCTGCAAGATTAACTCAAGAGGGGAGGGGTGAATTGAGTTAGTCTATAAAAATTTTCGTTAAGTTTGTTATCCTACTGGCAGAGAGCTAAAACCTATTTGTGTCAATACTGTAAACTCGCAGATGTAAGAGTTAGTGTGTTTAATTGTAAGTAACAAAGAGTAGTGCTCAGGGTATTTAACGTGGTTCGGCAAAACCCCTTTGCCTACATCCACGGTCGCTCTATCACTAGAGCCAAAGCTTCACTAGACCTTTAATAAGCTACAAATACACCTAGAGCGAAGTGCTTCGCCAAGCACACATACTCTACCGGGTTTCTTCGCCAAGACAACCCCTACCACCTCCCCGACACGCTTTGTCCCCCGGGTGATTTGCTAGCACTATTACAAGGTCTAAGAGCTTACACCAAGCTTTACCGAAGCTTTTTACGGTGCCTCGCAAAGACCACCTTTAAAACTGTCTGTGACAAGTTACAAGAAAATAAACAAGTATTGAGTGCATGATCTATCTCATGAATGTTGAGTGTTTTAGCGATGATTGGATGAGATGATCGGAGAGATTTCTTGAGAGATTTCTTGATATGATTTGCGCAAGATTTGTTTGTGTGGAGTAGTCAAGTTCGTGACCTGTGGGGAAGTTTTTGTGTAGAGTGGTAGAGTTCTTGTATATCTCTTTTTTTTTGCTTGGGTTCTCTCTCTACATTTTCTTTATGTTTCTCCCCTGTTTTCTCTATTTCTCCACCACGTTTCCTCGTTGCTGTGACTCCCTTTTTATAGAACATCTTTCCTGTGCAGGAGTCGTTGAGGAACGTTGTTGTTGGCGCTCGGTTCTTCATATCAGAGAAGAAGTGGTGTTGTCCAATGGTTCTTCAGCTGTGTTTGTGCAAAGTCTTCATGGCATTAAATGCGTTGAGGAGGTTTGAATTTGCTGCCAACGGTTGAGAGCTTAATTCAGCTAACCTTCTGTTTGAGTCTCGGTAAGCTAAGCTGCCAACGGCATGTCCATAATAAATGCAGTGCAGGTTGACTGCTTTACTTGATCAATGACTTTGATTGTTTTCTTCCCTTGATTATTGAGCTTTTCTTTTGTGTGAAAGTGAAGATGATTTTAGCTCTTGTGAGTCTCCTGATTGAAGTCCTTCAGTCCGTTGTGAGTGCAGGTGATTTTTAGAGGCAAGAAAAAATTTCGTTCTAACATTGAACATATGGGTTTGTCAAAGCAGAAGTCTGCTTATACTTGAGAGCTAAGCGGTGATTGTAATGTGATTGCATCCTGCCCCGTATCTCATCCTCTGTCCCGCTTGGTAGTAGCATATAGAATGGTGGTTTGTTATAATTTGTGGCATCCTTTGTCCCCGTATCTTTATCCTTTTGTAATTAAATTCGTGATTTCTTCTGGAGGAAAATCGGATTTTCTGAAGAGTGAATGATTATCACGATTTTCTGATTCTTCTCTGTCCCGCAAAGCGTGAGAATGAAATGGCGCCAAATAACCAAGCTATTGAGTCCTCTGTTTTTTGCATTTCATCTATGTTGGCGATACTGCTTTTTTCGCTCTTCTCATTCGCGATATCCATGTAGCGACAATTAGACATTTTGTTGTTTTTGGTGTTGAGGAATTCTCTGCTCTTCTCTGTTCACGATATCTAGCAACAATTAGACAGCTTGCTGTTTGGTGGCTGAGGGATTCTCTGTTCTGTGTGGGATAGATCTGTTTTATAAATTTCTGCAGAACTTGATTCCAATTATTAGTTCACCCTAATCCATAAACTATAATTCTTAATTATTGTTATCATCAAAATCAATCTTGGAGTTCCAACAAAGATATTAGTTTTACTAAAAAGTATATAAAAATTGGATATATTTTAAAAATATGTTAATGTAAAAAATTATATAAGAATTTATATATTTAACATATATCACATACGGATTTTAATCTTTGTATTTTTCTTCAACTTATAAATACTTTTTCATCAAAACACCATTCTAAACTTATTATAAAAATAAGCTCTTTTTATTCAAATACACTTCTAAAATAAGATTCTTATTTCAGAATTAAGTTTAATCTTTATATTTAAGAATAAACTATTTATTTCAATAGACTCTTTAATTTTAGATTATCCCAAATGGACCCTTCGATGCGTTTGGCACAGCTTATCATAAGCTGCTTATCAATTTTTCTTATTTCATATTTTTTAATACATATTTTATAAATATATAAAAAATTTATTTAAAAATTTAGAAAGTGTAAAAAAATTTTACGGAGTGAGATATTTTTTATTGCATATTTTTATTATAGAACTAAAAAAATATAGAACTCGTTTTCCGAAAAAGATAAACATACCCTCTATTTTAGAAAAGTTCTATTTTATAAGCAATCCCAAACGTCCCCTTCGCCCATGCACGCTTTCTAGATTTTTACCCAATACCTAAAAATTTGCGTTTGGTGGTGCTTATAAAATGAAACTTTTCTGAAATAGAAAATATTATCTTTTTTGAAAACGAGCTCTATTTTTTTATTTCCAAAAGAATAATAAAAATATGTAATAAAAGGATCTCACTCGGTAGAATTTTTCTGTACTTTCTAAATTTTTAAATAAATTTTTTATATATTTATAAAATATATATTAAAAATCGTGAAATGGAGAAAAGTTGATAATCAGTTTATCATAAGCTGTACCAAACGGGCTTTTTAAAAGAGCCATAACCCCCGCTAAAATTTGTCTATAGACACTATTTTGATTCTGTTTTGCTCTTTAAAGAAGAAGATAAAAAGAGAAGTTTTATTTATACAGCTTTCTTGATTACGAATATAAAGAAAAGAAGTCAAATTTCCAAAAAAAAGAGAATTATTAAACTGTTTACATACAAATACTTAAAATATTAGGGAAGCTTTATAATACTTTATTACTTTTCTCTATTTCCAACTTGAGATGGGTATTAGCTCCACATTATATAAGATCTGAACAAACCTTTTATTTTTTAATAGGTTTATGTAAATACTTTCAGTTAGTTTTTCTTTTATCTTTTGTAATCTTTCTTTCTTATATTTATCTTATAATTAAATAAACTATAAATAAACTTCTTTTAAAAAAAATAAAAGATCGTCAGACTTTAATTTTGGAATTGAAATCTCTTTTAGAAGGTTGTTGTTCAAATCTTGAACAATTTTGAGCTAATACCATCTCTCTTTAATTTCCTAGAGAAATGAAAGGGTTTCTAGAAGACTGGTTAGTCGAAAGAATCATGCCTAATTAAACACATCAATATCCGTTCAGTTTCAATGCCTTTCGAATTCCCAAAAAACCATCCTTAATAGCCATTGCAGTAGATAACGAAATGAATTATTTCTATTATTATTATTATTATTTTTTGTGCATCTTGTTCTTGAAGTTAAACTATGAGTTTGATCTTCGAGAGTGGCAATGAAAGATCAGAGGAATGGATCACTCACTACAGTAGTCTTCAGAAAATTCTGCTTGTTGGTGAGGGTGATTTTTCGTTCTCTGCATGCTTAGCAAGAGCTTTCAAATTAGCAAATAACATGATAGCCACTTCACTCGACTCCAAAGGCACGTAATTTTAATTTTTGGTGCTTTCTTCTTGTTGATGGTTTTATGAATGATCACGAACCTAATGCGTAAAATATTTTGTGATTTTTTGTGCTTTCTTCTTGTTTGATCGTAGATGAACTGCCTTTCAAGCATTGGAGCTCGGTGGCGCATCTCGAAGAACTTGAATATTTGGGATGCAAAGTTCTGCACGAGGTTGACGTGAAAGATATGCATGAGCATTACATCCTGAAGTCGATCAAGTTTGACAGGATTATCTTCAATTTTCCGCATTCAGGACACATTAGTACATTTTGTTGCGAACGTACTGAAGAGTTGATCAGGTTTTCTCTTACAGATAAATAAGCATTCATTTGAAGGAAAATAATCTGAATTTATCTTTAATGCAAGCAGGAGGCACAAGCAACTTTTGGCACGGTTCTTCAAAAGTGCATCAAAGATGCTCAGTGATAACGGTGAAGTGCACGTCTCTCACCGGAATGATTACCCGTACAATGAATGGGAACTTGAGAAACTCGCGAAGGAAGAAGGCCTTGTTCTATTGGAGATGGTTGAGTTCAAGAAATCTGATTACCCCGGTTATCACAACAAGAGGGGAGGAGGAATCAAGAGCAACAGAACCTTCCCTCTCGTAGCATGTTTCACCTTCAAGTTCTCTTTGCCTAGAAGCTCTGATAATGACTCTGGAGATGGGAGTGACAGCAGCATGGGTGTTTTACTCGATGATTTGTCTGGTTTGAACATTTGATAGTTATGAATAAGGCTCCGTTTAGGATTTTGGTAGAAACCATGTGAACCATGGTTTGGTTTCCCAATATTTTGGGAAGTTTGAGGAAGAAGCAAGACTTTAGTTGATTATTTGGAAGAACTTACCATCTCATTTTCACTTCAACTTTTCATTTTATATTTTCTAATAAAACTTTTAAAATATTTTATATATTTTTTAAATTTAGAAAATATATAAAACTTATACATTATAAAATTTTATTATTAATTATTATTATTTTTATTTTTAGGTCGAAAATAGGGTATTATTTTTAAAATTTTCAAAATAGTTTTTTAAAAAAACTCTTTTTTAATAAGTACTTCAAACGTTTTCTTAATTTTTTAATAATAGGAAGGCTCGGTTTGGGATTGTGGTTCAAACCATAATTTGAGTTCAAACATCCAAACCCGAATGCTTTTTCTTCACGAAAAGCTTATGAACAAGCAATTAGCGGACTTGCCGGTGCTTTGATGGATGTGCTATTCAAAAGCACATCTCCCAACAGATTGTTAAAGTGAAATTCAAATCTCAGACGGAGTTTAGTATATAGATAAACTTGTTTCTACCGTATCATGCTGCTATTTCTATGTTTGTGCTTATGTTGGAAATGCATTATTTTGTGCTATTTCCTTTAACTTTGCAAGCATATTCTGTAGTTGGCATAGAGAGGAAGAACGTTAAAGATATCTCAATGCACCTAGTGAAGCTATTATAATGCTGGTCCGAAAGCCGTCAAGAAAGTCCAAACTCTAGCCGACTTATTTACAAATTCATTTCTCAGTAAATCATAGTTTATAAATTTATTTTAAAAAACTCGCTTCTTTATATCAGGTTTTTTTTCTTTAAGTATTGTTTAAGACTAATGAATTGTCAATTTTCCAATTATTAAAAGCTAAGGATGCAATCATCACTGGTCTAGGACATAGTTGTAAAAATCGGATCGGATATTGAATCGAAAAACTGTCCGGATCAACGGATCACGGGTTGACCCGTTATGTTAAAAATATTAAAGTATTGACGGTAGCACGAACGCTTATTATTTTTTTTGGTTAAAAAGCATAAAAGAAAAAATAAACTAACAAAAAATATATAAAAAAATAAAAAAATATTTTAAATATTAAATTTCAAAAGAAATTTTTTGTTTTAAAATAATTTTGTTATTTTTTCTTACAATTTAATAGAATTAGTAATATGAAAACTTAAAAATCACTAATAATAAATATTTACAAATAAAATATAACAAACTTATTTTTTTGCATTATCACATCTACATATAAAATCTAAACTACATATTATATTTCAATATAAGACTACTAATAATTATTTTTGCATCAATATATCACAAATTTAAATTTTTAAAATTTAATTTAGTCCGATTTGATCCGAACGAGGGAATCGATCGGGTCAAAGCGGGTCGATTGTATAAACGATTTTATTATAAACTCGGACCGATTTATACTACGCATCGACAGTTATCAGGTCGATCCGGACGGACCGGTCTGTGTTTTATAACTATGGTCTATGAGACTTAAGCACAAACACATCACACTATCTATATTATGATTTCAAAGTTTCAAATAGAAGAGGTATGATGCTATACAATCTTAATCTTAATTCTATCCAGCATATGAGTAACATATCTTGTACAATCAGAATCCATCTAGTCTTTTAAAAAACTGTCATGTTGCGTATTAATCTTTCGATTTCTAAGCAAAATATCATCCAAAAGTTGCCCGAAATAATAATATGTTTTTAATATATTATGAATTTAAGTCGAAGTCCTTTTTAATAACTTTTTATTTTAATTTTTTATTTCATATTTATCAATAAAATTTTTTATAATATTTTATAATTTTTTAAATTTTAAAAAAGTATAGAAAAATTTTATATTATAAATCTTATTATTGCATTTTTATTTTTTTAGGTCAAAATAATATGCTCATTTTTTAAAAAATTTCTAAATACTCTTCATTCTAAAAAAAACAAATTTCATAAACACTTCCGAACATCCCATATCGCTCTGTTTGGATAGAGAAGTAACAAAGTAAAAAGTAAATAATAAAAGAGTAAACAAGAAGAGAATATTATGGTGAAAATAAGAGTAAAAACAATAGTTTATGCTCGCCTTGTTTAGATATATTAATAAGAGCAACGAAAAATAAATAAGTAAATGGTTATTCTTGTTTGATAAATAACAATAAAAAGAATAATTTTTATAAAAAGTTTGAAACATCATTTTAGTTTCTTTTGTGTTTTTTGGTTAAGTGCGTGATATCAGTGGCGATTGGAGAAGCTTAGCTATAGAAGTTGTGAAGAAAAAATGGTTGCAAATACACTGGCATTACCTTATCAAAGGAACCACTCGGTTATGCAAAAGCTAAAGTAGAAGAAACCATAACATTCCTTCTAAAAGAATGATCTCGCCAGTCACCAGTGACCACTCACTGTAACGCATCCGTTTCCGGACATAACCCGCACGCAACCAAACGGTGGGCCTACATAAAATCTCCCGCAATGAAAATAAAAACGAAGAATAAATTAGCTCTCTAGTCTCTAGCGTTGCAGTTCCCCCAAATCTCTGCTTGAGTTCAAAGCGTTTTCATTTCATTTCAATTCTTTATCCGCCATGGAGAAGTATCTCTACGGAACTTTCTCGTCTTCGCTCTGCCTGCTTCTTCTGCTTCTCTTCGCCGGAGCCCTGACGTCCTCCGCCGCGCGCCACCGTGTCCCTCGCAAGCCTGAGCCCGTCGACGCTGCTGGCACTGCTCGATGGCTCGTTGCGCAGAACTCCTGGGGCGTGCTCAGGTATGTATAATATGCCTTTTCCCTTTGAAGTTCAACTTTTGATGTAACGGCAAAAAATATTTGAGATAGGATTTGCGGTAGCTATTAGTAAGGTGTGTGTTTAAGCTAACTGATTGCAATAGGAGAACACTCGCTAAGCAGTCTTTTTTTTTGTGATAAGTTGCTTCTCAAACTATATTTTAGAAAGAATTTGATTTTGCTTAACAAACTTCATTATACAAATTTTTCAGTAATATTATCAGCGAACTCGTAGTGACTAATATAAATTACGATTTCTTGCAGTACAATTTCAAGCGAAATGGGTGGAACTCCATTCGGGTATTGTTATTATTTTGATATTTATGGATTTTAATACTGTGTTCTGTCGTTAATATTAATAAGTTAATAATAATAACATATATTACAAGTTTTTTCTTAATTTTATTTGGACTTTTTTCTTGTTAGGAATGTGGTATCATTTAGTGATGGGTTGCCTGGTGACGGTCGTGGAGTTCCGTACTTCTACCTTACAACGTTGGACCCGACTGCCCGGGATGCACTCAAGGATGAAAGGGTCTCGTTCACAGTCAGTGAGTTTCCTCTTGGGACCTGTGGAAAGGTTGATCCAGAGAACCCCACTTGTGCTAAACTCACACTCTCTGGAAAGGTATGAAATATTTCTTCAATATTGCCATGTTAGTTAATTCCTCCTGAGTTCCTTTCTTTCATGAATGCAAATGTCTTACATGGAAAAAGATTGTTGACCTCTGAAACACGCATCTTCTAGAGAACAATGGCTTATTTAGAATCAACTTCATCTCATTTCTTGTTCGTATATGAGTTGTAAAGAATGTTTTAGTCAAAATAGATATGTGATGAGCATAAGGAGGTTCCTACTGTCTGTGTAGACTTTTACTGCAAAGGCTGGTTACCCCTCGTATCTTAAGTATTTCGGCTTAGTTGATATAGTTATCCGTATACAACCCATATAAGTATTTACGGCACTTAGAATTAGTGGATATAATTATCCTTGTACAATCCATATAAGTCGTATGCAGTTAATTGGTGTGCCTAATTACCTAGTAGGACATAGTGGAAATTATTTAAATAGGAAACTAGCTAGAATGGAACATTTGGTTTTTTGTCCTTGTACGAAGGATGATATCAGTTGAATGCTTTTTAACTAGTAGTGTGTTCTACTCCTTTTTGCATTCCTTCACAATTTGACAGTCACCTATCTTAAGCAGTAGGTTCATGTTGCTATCTTCATGGTTCTTTCTTTGGACGAGAATGAATAGACCACAGAGAGCAATAAACTTAAACTCGCAGCTCAATATACTAAAGCATGGTACCGCAAATTCTGAAAAGTACTTGGAGATATTTGCACCATTAAATAAGTATGATGCATGCTATGTTGCAACTGCTTAATGTGCGAGATCAAGTGTAAGAGTCAGGCTCTTTTCTCATTTCCTCTCTTATGTTGAATATGTTTTTTGTGGGACTGAGGAATAAATAGTATTTCCCTGAGAAGGCATTCACTTGTTCGGGAAACTACTTACAGTTAATAACATCCAAATTTCATGTAAAAGTTGCTCCCCGATACAAAACATGAAAGTATGAAACTAATATCATCATGAAATGTGCTGTGAGCTGCAAAGATTTTAGTAGAATTTCTAATTGCTATGAATAACTTAGATGGGCACTATGTGCGGTTTCTTTTCTACTTTGAAGTGGGGGAACTAACTGCTAAGCCTTTGTAAGAGCATTGTTCTACTATTGCTCCTATATAGCAATTTTCTAAACATAATGTATGGTGTGCTTACTGTTTCTTAAATATTCGACTATTGGCAGCATAAAGCAAAGTTCTGCTAGTTGTTTCTTTTGCTTTTTGTAGTTGAACTACTGTAATTTAGTCCCATGTAAGTTTCAACATGATGGACAGTGTTAATATGTATTTTAAGGCAAAACTTTTGGCCTTCTCTCATACCCATTGCTGCAATGTGGATTGTCAGTCTTATGCTAAAACCTGATTCAGGCAAGCACCTAATATCAAATCTTGAATCTTCTGTTTTTGGTGAAATTCTTTTTATTTGTAACACCATCTAAATACAAGTTTCCGCTACAAACTTAATCAAATAATTGAAGCCTCATCCCTTTGAGGAGTATAAACATCATAATCATGAGCAGTAGATTTGATTACCTTATAGATGACTATAATTTGCATTACTCTTGTCTTTTTTTAAGTCGTGTTTTCCCTGAATGCTGCTATATGTCAAGAGTACGTTTAGTCCTTCATTGTGAGATTTATTTTTGTTTGTTAACCCTTCATATTTATAACAGCTGAAATTGGTTGATAGTGGCTCTAATGAAATGGACTTTGCACGCCATGCATTATTCACAAAGCATGCTGAGATGAAAGGCGAGTTGCAGCCACAGTTCTCATTTCTAATTAATAGCTCTTCTACTGAGTTTAGAAAAATTTTGTCGTTTGGTGGATGCAGATTGGCCCGAAGATCACCACTTCCAAGTATTCAAATTACATATTGAGAATATCTTTCTGATTGATTGGTATGGTGGTCCTAAGCCCTTAACTCCATCGCAGTACTTGGTGCATAAATTGTAAGTCAATATTTCATTGATTTTGCATTCTACTAATCTCTATTCACCTTATGCAATATAAGTTTCGCAAGGAAGTGGAATATTATTCAGCATTATCCTCTAGTGACCAATATGAGCTGCTTGACATTGCAGGAATTTTTCCATATGGATATCCTTGGCTTGATAATCTTATTGGACTGGCTTGTCTCTTCTTCAGCTATCTGCATATATTGTTTAGAAAGTTTCTCTGTACCCTGTCTATTAATCCATTATCATGAGCACGTATCACAATGCTATTGTACATAGCTGGCTCTTTGCTGGTATATACTTTAGTGAGTGCTAGAATTTCTTTACATAACTGTTCAGCACATGCCAAAAATGTATCACGTTGTAAAGTTGACATTCTTCATTCCTTTGGCCAAAGAAGCCATGTGTTTATATTTTGAATAAATCTGGTTCTTCAAGAATTCCTTGTTGTTCCTAAAAAGTTTACATGTGATGTGCGTGTTTGTGCTGTGAAAAGTACTAGTGCTGGGTTTGCTGTTTCACGTGTGATAATTAGCAAGGTTTTTAGATGGATGTTACTCTTCTGTTCTGCTGCTGATCCGCTGTGTGGTTGGTTTCACTGTAGTCCATGTCCTTTGAGTATTATTCATATTTATCACTGCAAAGTACTAGTGCTTGAGAAGGTCTCCCCAACTTCTTATGAGGTAGAAGCTCTTACTTGCAAGCTTCAAGCTTGAGTTTAGAACACCTGCAAAGAAGCCTAACTAATGCAGATCCAGAGGAAGAGGGTAAGTATCTCTGTCACGGCTGCAGTTAAGGTTCTACATTCACAATCACTTTACTAACACTCCAAACTTCACTTTTTTCAAACTCATTTTTAATATAAATTTATATATCAAAAAAATCTTAATTCAATTTTAAAACTTACTGTTAATATAAAATTAATACAAAAATTTATTTTTTAATAATATTTTTAAAATTTTAATTTAATTTTTTAAATTCACTTTTCAAAACTTCCAAGACTCAAGTTCACCTACTTAGTAAACACGCTCTAATGCTTTCCAGCATTCACAAAACCTGGCTGAACTGGCCGGTTCAACTAGAAAAATCATTTGAAGTTTGGTTTCTGATCAGGTTAAACTGTCCCAATTTAGCGGTTTGATCGTGGTTTAACCAGTCCAGCGGTTCGGCCGATCTTGAGATTGTAGCTTTTCCGGTCCGGTTACAATCCAATGTATTCAGTGGTTCGATCTTGACCTTGTAGCTTTTCGGTTCAGCATTCAGTCCAATTTTGAAACCGAGAACTGAAGAATACATAAACAGAGGAAAAAGTTATATTAATAGCGTGTTTCAAACGCCCGTAATTTTATTTTCTCTTGCCAGATTTTGAATTTCGAAAAATTTATATGTTTCAATTACACTAAGAACTCAAAACTCCACTTCTACATGCGAAACTCAAATTCTAATTTTTTTATTTGAACACTTTTCAATATAATTATATATTTCAATTTTCAACACATTTCTAAAAACTATTAAAACACAAACACTAAACTCCACATTTATTTTATTTTTCAAAAAACTTTACTTTCTACTTTTCAATTACACAAAACTCAATATACGGAAATTTGAAATACGCTCTAATAGAAAAGGTCCGCAAGAAAACAACAATTTTCAAAGTTTGAAGCGTCTTCTTGTTACCAGCTATCGACATCTATACAGATACAACTCCAAATTGCCAGGACACAAATTTTAATCATCCATGCAATTTATTCATCTTTTAAATTCACTTTTAATAATTTATACCAAGCAGGAAGGTCTATAATTTAAATATGGATCTTGCAAGTTCAACTACTTCGTCTGGTGCTACTCCACAGAAGTCCTTCAAAGTGTCCTTTGATTTTGCTCCGTTTTGAAAGGTAGTCATGGTATTGCAACCTCCATAACGTACTATCAAAAGTTCGAAACCCTTATTGCTAATTATTACAACTCTCCAGCTACTGACTTAAACAACTTAGACTACCAGGACACCACATACAACAATTTTCTTATTTAACCTTCGCTTCTCTTATTGATCAACTATACGATTGAGAATTCTCCATTTTACCATGTAAGACATGTACAATGAGCTCTTATTGTTTATGCAACCACTTTGTCAGGTGCTACTCCACAGAAGGTACTAAAAGCATCCTTTGATTTTAATCCCTCTTCAGAGTGGCGGAAGCGGAGATAGTCATGGTAGTTATAAGGGTTGAATAGCGGAGGATGTCCATCTTTAACTAGTTCATCAGGAACTTTAACCATGTTATGCCCACTTGGATGCGACCCAAATACTGTGGCGTATCTCTTCTGAACTGCCTCCATCCTTACACAATGGGGTCGAGCTCTGAACCTTCCATTTGTCCAAGCCTACAACAGAAACAAGTATCAGGTATACCATATAAAAATCAGACTGCACCACTAAACCTATTTTCGAGTTAGAGTCCCTTATATATAAGCTTTAGAGAGCGAATTGTGAGTGTCACCTGAAACACTTCACCGATCATGACTGTGACAGAGTTTCGAGAAGGTACGACATGAATTACTTCTCCGTCTCTTACTTGTACCTCGAGCCCAACATCTTGCTGACAGACTATGGTCAAGATGTTAGGGTCCTTGTGTGTGGGCAAAGCAACTTTTGTATCTTGATCTTTAGGAGCACCATAATATGATAATCGAAGCGCGTAACATGTTTCTGCAGTCTGTGGAGCACAGTGGTTCTCTAAACCTAGACCTTGTAGCACCATCCTTCGTATCTTCTGCTCCAAATCCATCATTATCTTTGCAAAATTGCAGATAGTGTTGCTATATACAATGTAGAAATACTCTTCATAAACCACGAAACGGCTAGTCATACAAGGAAAGGAACTCTTTGCACAACAGAATGAATATATCTAGATTTAATAAGTGAGAGCAGCTCCCGTTACAAAAGATGCACAGTCATTCAAATACATTTTAAACGACATCAGCTATAAGTGTCTGCTTACTTGGTGAGATCTACACATTATAATTACGCAAATTCCTTCCTTTGTGCTACTCAACAAGGTTATATCAAAAGTGGTTGCTTGTCTCATGTTACTCATCTCACCTTGTATGTTTGTCGATGCCTTTAAAAAATTGTGAGCTTTGAACTTGACAATTTCTCCCTTCTTCTCTCATTTTAACTAAAAGCAAGTTACTTAAGCTTCATACTACATCTTTTTCTCACTGTTTGATTGCCATCGAATATCTAATAACAATCTGCTTGTGAGGGAGGTTCCTTATCCCTTTTAGACTAAAATATGCCCTTAATTTGGATGTGTATATGGGTAATTCTTCTGCAATCATCACCTTTGCATTTACCAAGCCTTCTAATGCTAACAAACTTCATCACAGATCTGATTCCACCTGATTGTTCATTCCAACTCACATTATATGCAATGCATGCCTCTAAACATCATCACAATGCCAACTGTACCTCAGTGAATGCTAATTATTTTTATCTGCAAGTAGGAACTGTTGAATTGTCTGACGTTATTTGTTTATCAAGATGTATGACTGCTTACAAAGGTTTAGGCACCCCCACCTCTTGAGCTAGTTTTTGGATTGACTCAAAGCCTATCTAATATAGTATTAGAACGGACCGCGTGAGAGAATTGACCCCATAAGAGAAATGACCCTACGAGGGAATTGATCCAGCCTTACATGCTACGCTTGAGGGGTTGTGCTGAATTCTCCAACATTACTTGTCTGCCAAGCTTGGTAGCTGTTTATATGAATTTCGGCACCCTCACATTTTGAGCTTACTTTTCAGGTACGTTCTATCCAAGGCTCATCTGACAGGAGCAACAGTTTCTACCCAAGGCCCATATGATGGAACAATATTTTCTTACATATCAGAAGCCTTAAATGAGAAAAACAAACTAAAAGTGAGCTTGCAAGAGGAGAACTACTTGTATATGTTCTTCTAATCACATTAGAATACCAACGGACGCTACTTCTTCCTTGGTTAGCTGGCCTTTGTGCTGAAAAGCAAAATGTATCGTAACTTTTAAACGTTCCTCTTAACGTCCTTCGTCTTTTATACCTGAATCCATCTTGTAATGCCCATCTTAAGCAAGTGTATCATGCCTCGTTATTATTTATTCCTACGCTAAACAGAAGAAAGAGGAATATTAAAAGGGACGATAGCATGTCACCATACTACTGCTAGTATTCATATATATAGCTGCAAATCACATGGTTGCATATTGAAATCTCTACCCAGAATACGCAACCAACAGATTTAAAAGAAAAATGCAAGAGGTTCGTTTTAGCTCCTGAGTTTACATGAGAAATCAAACTGTTTTAAAAGAATTTTCTATGTTGACTTCTTACTGGTCCTAATTAACTATGTTTAAATGGAAAGGAGAGACTTAACTTGAGCAAAGGAAATTTCTGTTACCAAAACTCTGTACTCAATCAAGGAAACAAGACCCTTCAAAAACCAAGATCACCACAAACGAAATTATCCATTTTTTTTTTTAATTTTAAAAACATAATAAGTAATGTGAGTACCTGAACTTCTCATTGCCTTCAGGCCACAAGACACGAGTAAACCGTTCCACGTCGTCGGGTTCCGGCGCCCCGTCAACGCGCATGCTCTCGTACTCTAACCAAGGAATCCCTCCAATATAACCGTGAAAAGGAATTTCAGAGCAGGTCGTTGCCTTCTTGTTCTCCACTGGTCGAGCGAATGCAGCGTCAATCACTTCCAGACCGAAGAGTTCTTCACGAAGTTGCGGAGTGATTCGTTCGTCAACTGCTTCAAAGCAGCCGTAGGACTCCAGTGCTGCTGTAACACGGCGAACGGCGTCCTCCCATTCGTCGGAATTTAAAGTCAAATTAGAGAGATCTATCACTGGGATCATGGCAGTTGTTTTGCTTTGCTGCTGCTGTTGGTTGCTTGCTTGTTCAATTGATTCCACTTATTAAAAGGGGAAGACTACTAGAAATTTTGGTTTGGGTCAGTTAGGTCGTTTGTTCGTTTTTTTTTAGGACATGTTTAGTTCATTTGGAGGACTTAATCGGGTTTAGGTGACGTTTTGGGATTAAAGGCGTGTTTATCAAGGGGATAGGAAGTGGAGTTTAAGATAAAGTGGAGTTTTTAAGAAATAAATTTAAAAATTAAAATTAAAAATTAAAAATATTTAATAAAAAAATAAAATTTTATATTAATTATATATTTTTAGTAAGTTTGAAATTTAAATTTTTAAAAAATTTTTATTGATAAAAAAATTTATTTTAATTTTTATATGTATTTATGTGGAACTTGAGTTTAAAAAAAGTGGAGTTTAGGGGTGTTGGTAAACACGCCCTAAATATAACTTTTTAAAATGAATTATAAAATTTTTTTTGTAAAATAAGTATAATTTTTTAAAATTTGATAAGTATAACAAAAATAATGTATATAGAATACTTAAAATTTTATTAAAAAATATAAAATAATTATTTGAAATGGTAACTATTTCAAATACAATGCCAAATATTCTCATAATTAATCGGTTATGGTGCACCTTAAGATAACATTTCATAGGTTAATCCATTCAATTTCAGGGTATTTTGATTTAACTTTAGAATATTGTAGTCCAACTTAGGTTATAAATTCTATTGTTTACACAAATACAATCTTGTATATTGAACGAGTTAATTATCTATAGTTAATAATTAGAGGAGTATGTTAGTGTTATTTTAGAAAAAAATTATCTAATCCAGTTGCTCATATTTCACATTCTCCAACTTCATGTTAGAGATGTTATTTGATTTGATCGTAAAAAAAAAAAAAAAAAAACTAGTTAGAACTAACTGTATTTTTTGTATCAAATATCTATGAATTTTTTATGGAGCATCAAAAATATGAAAAGAAATCATGATTTAGGTCATGTTTTTGTATATTCAATCTTAAACCCAAAAAGTAAAAATGCATTAACTTCTATAGTAAAACACTTAAAAGATTAGATTAATAAAAATGAGAATTTTCATTGATATTTTTCCTTTTTTATAGATAATTAGATGATGTGCGGTGTATAACTAACATATAAAAATTTACAATATTTAATGTGTTTTAATCATTGAACGTATATGTTTAAAATGGTTGCATGAGTGTTTTTTTACAATATTTTTGTTTTTTTTTTTTACAAACGAACAACTCTTTTTGATCAACTAGTGAAGTGATAATTTTTGGACAAAAGATAGAGAATGTAGTATTGTCGAAACCGATACGAACCGCGACATTATGCCATCTAGGTTAACAGGTGGTGAGTTGATCCTATGGATCAATGGGTTGACCGACCAAGTCAACCACACTTAGGTTTCAGACTTTCGGGCACTCAATAAGTAAGAACATCACCACCTATTAGCAACAATATCACCAATTGAATTGGCAACTAACAGTAAGTAATAACTTCACCAATAACAAGCAACAACATCAATAATAAACAATACCATCCATATCAAGTAATAACCTCACCATCCATATTAAGTTAAACATATAAGTAATAACATCTCAACATCAAGTAACAAATTATAAGTTACAAACAACAGCAATAACTTCCACATTTTTTGCTATCAACTAGCAATACCAAACCAGTAAGTTACAAGTTACAACTAATTGCAATAATATCCACCAATAAGGCAACAAGCAATCAAACTTTCAGAATGTGAACACTGAATTTTGAAGGAATAGAATAACAAGCATAGCTTGCTGCTCCAGACTTCCAACAGCTACTTCCTTCCTTCAAATAAGCGGCAACCAACGCTCCAGAGAACACCCTAAATTATACTCCTTCCTTCAGCCAATCTGCTTCATTTTTTCATAGGACTTATTCTGCAACACTGTCTGAGGTATGTGGAGAAAAGATATTGGCTAAGGTTATCAGCAAATGATGACCTTTCTGATTTAGCTGCTTCAGAGCATGATTTCTGCTGCCGAGACTTTGGGCATGTTTGGTTAAGCTTAAAATTTAGAGCTTTCATTCAAAAGCAGCTGTTAATGTGCTTTTGCTAAAAAAAGCGGCTGGTGCTTTTTTACTGAAAAAGCTGCTTCTTATTGAATTCTGTTTCGATAAATTTTACTGTTTAAAGCTTTTCATAAAAGAAAATTGAAGATATGTTTAGCTAAACTTGTGCTTATAAGTAAATAAAATATACAATGACTGAAATGCCCTTAAGTATATAATATACGATGTATTATTAAATTATAAATTTATTTTTATGTATTATCTAATCTTTCGAAAATTAATTTTATAACATATTTTAAAAATATTTTTTTGTAAATATTTTTTATAATAATATTTATAAATCCTTTAATAAATATATTATTGTTATTTTATTTAATAATATTTTTATCAAAATGCCTTAGATATATAATAATCGATATATTATCAAATTTTAATTATTTTGTTAATAAATGATATATTATTAAATTTTTTGAATCTATTTTCAAGTTTTATCTATCTTTTGAAAATTAATTTTATAACATATTTTAAAAATATTTTGTTTAATATTTTTAATAATAATATTTATAATTATATTATTATTATTATTTTGTAATAATATATTTATAAACAATAACAATCAACATAGCAATGATCAGATAATCATTTACAATAAACAATAACAATCAAAGTAATTTATTTCAAAAATAACAATGATTAGTATATAACTATACGTAGAAAAAATAATTTGCAAAAATCAAAAATTAAGTTTTACCATAAAAAATAATTTGATATGTCTCACCATGTAATCTTGCTCAAAAATAATCATTTTTACAATCAAAAAATAATTTCATATGTCTCAATATGTAACCTTGCTCAAAACATAGAACTTCTCGTGCAATTCCAACCATATCAAAATACAAGTGTAATGGACTTTTGCTATAGCTTAATTCTAATTCTTAGTTAAAAACCTTAAACTATACAATGGCTCTTTTGTTGGTAGCTTGTTATTCTTTGACTTTTGACTATTAGTTGTGACCACTCAAGCAACTACAAAATTGCTCTTTTTGTTTCAAATTAAACAATGCTTTTTTATTTCAAACTCACATCAGGTATTGCTTAGAAACTACAAAAATGATCGTTAATGCAATTTGAATAGGCAAAAGAGTGAGCACCATTAAACATACAGCATGCATAGCAATAAAAATAACAATCAACATGCATCCAAAACAGTGAGCACATATAAACATATAAATATATAACTGTTTCAGCTCATATAAGCATCCAACATAAGGTTGTTCAAGCTAACTGTTTTAGCTAACTGATACACCACTACTTAAAAGATGCTAAGATCTATTTAAAAAAATTACAAGCTGCTATTTATTACAAAGATGCCGTTGAAGAAGACCTTTGAAGATGCCGTTGAAGAAAACCGTTGACTTCAAGTGCCTTAAGTAGACAGAACTTGATGCACAAAAAATAGCAATATCAGTATTTACTTGCACCGATTTATCTGCTTGCACTTTGTAGTAGCTGCCAGAACCATAAGCACTCTGAAAGATGCACAGACTAAGCATCAGAATCAAGAACCTCGCCATATTATACCAGCTTGAAAATTCTATTTTGAACATATGGATACATGGACAACAAACAAAAAATCAAAGGCACTTCTCATCTGCGTTATATTGCCATTTTAAACACCATTAAAATAAAAAATAATAACAACGCCATGCTTAGACGAAAGAAAAAAGAAAAAAATGAAATGATAGATTGAAAATAACTTTAAAAAGACAAAAAAAAAACATGTTTCTCTTTTTATTCACTCTCTTAAACAGAGGATTTCAAATTGTATATGAAAGGAAAATCTTTGCTTTCCGTCGAATGCCCCTCCCAACCAAATACATAAAGAAGTAGAAGCTTGCATTTTCTTTTTTATCTACTTCCCTACTTTCTCTAAAACTAAAGAGCCTACAGAAATCATGCATATATAATTTATAAAAACGAAGGACTGTGAAATGTTACAGCTGATACATAAGCTATCCTAGAGGGGAAAAAATAAATAAGTCTTCCATTGCTAAACTGATCTGTTCCCATTGTTTCTATAGTTCCTTTTCTCTAATGATGATTTGTATTAATAGGAAGCATGAAAGTTAAAAATAATTCCTGAATGACTTATGCATGCTGTTAGATCTTGCAAACTCATGACTCGCTTTCAAGTAGCTTCCACTATCCACTACAGGTAGCTAAGTTTCAAAGGATGAATCATATAATTGCTTCTTCAATTATATTTCGTTGATTTCTAGGGACTGCATGCATATTAGTTTTCAACTTTTAGAGATTAATAGAAGTGTTGAACGCATACTAGTTAGGTTAATTAACCAATTGGAGCTACAGCAAACAACTCCATTCCACATATATACACTTAGCTAACAGAAAATAATAAGTACAATTCCCAATTTCTTTAAAAAAATTGACAATCAATTCAACAATTGTTTCCTTACAGTAAACATTTAAAATTTTTGTTATGGGTGTTTAGGCACTCTCACCTTTTAAGCTAGTCTTTGGGGTTGATTCTACCAAATTAAAGACCCAATTAAACGTAAGTAACAGAGCTTGGTAAACAATTAATGTTCAACACATCTAATTAATGATCAGATCTAAAGAGAAGGAAACTGTTAAATGCATAGAGCTAGATACATATACATACATATCTGAATGTGGCTTTTGATGTGAGCTATACTCAATCCCTTAACACTCATTAGTTGAAGAATTCTCTTTACCATTGCTGCTGCAACAACATATATACAGATGCTTAACCTAAAAATAAATATAAATACATAGAGATACTTCATATATTTCCTATCTGGATACATAACTGATAAAATAAATACAGCAATATGAAACTAACCACAATAATTAAATACATAACTGTTATAATGAATAACCATGTATACTAATAATCATGTTTTAACAACCATGTTTCCATAAAGCCTCAAGAACTGATCAAACTAATATTAAGTGATCCTATATTTATTTTACACATTTCTGCTCTTTATTATCAAACTAATATCAAGTAATCCTAATGAAAGTACTCCACATTTGCTCTTTAGGGTAACTATAGGATTCCTTACAAAGACATGTTCATATAACTCACATGTAAAGAAATGCACAAAGAAGTTGAATCGAAAGACACTTTTTTTGGCACTTGGATGACCTTCCGGAATTAACCGACACACATCTTACTACTTATCTCCATCGGCCTAACACCAAAAGACACAAAAAAAGGGGAAAAGAAGAAGAATCAATAACCAGCACTTACAAAAACAAAAATAAAAAAAAACTTAATTACTATCAAATACTAATCACCCAAATCACCTAAATACTCGGTGAGAATCGTAGCAAAATTTCATTCATTCTAAAACAATAATCACCAAAATTAACTAAAAATTACGAAAAGGAAAAAATATGAAAAGGAAGAACAGACATGTTCATGTTGCCTCTATCCCGATGCTTGTTCTTCTTCCCATCAGGCAGCAAGAGGAGTTCGTGAGACCCATCAGCTCGAGCGCTCTGTAGCTCATCGCCGGAGAATAATCGGCGGAGAAACGGCGGCGGGGAGATTAATGAGAAAGAGAAGAGAGAAAATGAAACAGTCTGCAACTGAGATGTCGAGTTTTTGGATCGACTGATGGAGAACAGACGAAAATTCCGACGAGAACCGATCTATAGTAGAGACGGTGAAGATCGAGATCTCGCGGGTGAGAAGAAAAACGTCAGATCTAGCAATAATCGGGGAATGAGTTAGAGTTTTGCGGCGGCGAGAGAAGAAGAAGATGATGATAGCTTTGAGAAGGAATACAAATTGACAACTGCAGATATATGAAGGAATGGATAGAAGACGGATAAAGAAAGATACTACAACGACCGGCGTTAGGAATGAAGAGATCGAGAGAAGGAAGGGGGGAGGGGAGGGGAAGCGGAGAAGAGCCGAGCGAGCGCAGGAGAGAGTGAGAAATGAGCGAGAGATAAGAGAGTAAAAATGGTAGAAGAGTTTAAAAATCTCGTAATTATTTGAACTTAATATAGGTAAAGATGTCTTTTACAAACTCAGGAGAAGAAAAGCTCCGTGCTATTTTTCTGAGAAGCATAGTTATGATGTTTTTTTTTAGAGCACAACAACCAGTTTGTTTTGGCCATAAGCACACATTGCCAAACATGCCAAACACTGTTGAGTGCTTATTTTTGGGTAAAAGCCACAAATAAGCACTCTCAAATATGGCCTATAGTGCTATAAATTAAGCAGCTCTTGTAATGAGAAAGTCGCTCAAGCTTGGCCATTAGGAGAATATTTTGCAGTACACCATAATGCTTAATTTTTTCATTATGCTGTGAAGCAAGGGCTTTGTCTTTGTTGATTGAACTTTCCAATGACCTTCCTCTCTCAATTTATAACTTTTCAAAAAACTTTCTTAAATTTTATAAAAACACCATAAATTTTATTTAAAAAACTCCCTCAAATTCAATTAATAACAAAAATTCTTTCAAAAGTAAAATCGTATAACTTAAAGGATCGAAATTTTACCGATCTTAAGATTTAAATCGGGATACGGGTTGAATTTTACTCGAAAAGAATTTTACTTAAAATAGGATCGTTTTGGTGAAGTAAAATTGTAAGATTTTAAAATTTAAATCGAAATTTTTATAACCTTGGTAACAAGCATAAAAACATAATAAGCATAAAAATCAGTCTTCTTTAAAAATAAAAAAACAAGCACATCACAAGACTTGCTATTCCAGCCAATAGTAAGCACTATCCTTACTGTTCCAGGCTTCTGGCCAGCAATAACAAGCATAAGTACATAACAAGCATGCTACATCACTAGTCACTACAGCACAGAGTCCATTCACACCATATTTTTGCTGCATGAAAAATATTACAGTTAGCGATAAAATGTAAAAGTATTTTGTATGTCTAGTATACCACCAGAACCAAGCTGCAAACCAAATAGAATGCAAGTTGCAAAGAGAACAGTCAGCAAACTATGAAATCAAACAGAATGAAACTTACTACTATAAGGACAAGTAATCCAACAAAAATGTAATGATATTTTGTAAGTCTTATACCACTAGAACCAAATAGCAAAACATACCAAACAGAATGCAAATAGAATATAAACTTATATTCCTAAACAGAATGCAATGCAACCGGACAACATCACCAATCTTAAAGAAATGTAATATATTTCTAACAATATCAAGTCACAAATATTATCCTATAGATAGCAACAAGCTAACAAAAAGTCAAGAATTATTACTAAACATCAAGTCACAAGTTTCAGTCTAAAAGACTAAAGCAGTTACATTTAACCCTTAAACCACAATCTGACATGAAGAACTCTTAAGCATGCATGTGTCCACATTCTTTGTTCTCCTCATCATCCATATCACGATCTTCTAGGTCTAAATCTAATCAACATCTTCAAACATTTCACTCTTGAAGAGCTTTGAGTTGGTGAAATTGTTGAAGATTTTGTGACAGAATTGGTAGAAGGATTGGAGCCAATACTAGACATCGTGAGGCACTGGATATAAACACTGAATTTTGTTCGGAGTGACCGGAGCAGTGAAGCGGACTGAACCACAAGTAATGCAGGTTGCAGAGTAGCTGGCCGGAGTGGTTACGAAATTATTGTCGAAACAGCAAGCAAAAGAATTCGACGAAGCAGAGGCAAAATTATAACCGAAGTCAAATTGTAGCAGAGGAATTCGAAGCCAGAGCAGCGGAATTAAAGCAAAGGCGATGAACTCGACGAAGCCGGCACTGGTATGATGAAATCAACAGAGTGGAGCAACGAATTCGAAGAAGTCGAAGCCGGAGCGAACAAGCGAAGATTGTGGGGGCGTTTGGACAAACAGCTTTCAATTTTTCATTTTATATTTTTCAATACATCTTTTATAAGTATCTAGAAAATTTATTTAAAGATTTAGAAAATATAGAAAAAAATTTACGTAGTGAAATCTTTTTTTTTGAGGTAAAAGATAGAGCTCATTTTTCTAAAAGAATAAAAATACTCTTCATTTCATAAAAATTTTATTTCAAAAGCACTCCCAAACGGTTACTAAATAGCCGGAGCCGGAACCGGAGAGATTAAAGATCGGAATAAAACCTAATATTTTTTGAAGAAGAAACTGGCTAGCGTTTGCCGTCAACACGCAATTTTGTCCTTTTCAATTTATTTATTAACGAAATTGCAAACCAGACACATTTTTATTATTTTTTAGCTCTCACCTATTTGATCCGGATGAACGATTCAGCGGATTGACAAAACCATATGAGTTAGTCCGTGATTGGTCGATCGCTTGAATAATTTATTTGCAGATCTGGACCAATTTGGTGTTAGGATAGAGAATATACACAAATTATTTTTCATAATGTACAAAAGGTCTTAAAGCTAAATTGTTCCTATTATATTGTATGTGTTTGGCATTATTTTTCCAAATGCTTCTTCATTCATCTTAATTTTTTATTTTATAATAAATTTTTATAGTAAATTATATATCATAATATATAATTTTTACTTTTAGATAAAAGAAGGTATTTAAAAAAAATTTTCAAAATAAACTTTGTTTAAGAAAGTCCTAATTTAAGCAACTCTAAAATGACAACTCCTTATTAATTTGGATTGAAATAGAATTAAGAGCGCTAAGCCAAATGTTCCCAAAAGAAAAAAGATTTCTAATATCAAATTTATCTTTTTTTGCCCTCTCTTTTCTGCTTTTTTTTTGGCATAAAAAATAATAGATTGCTGCATAAGATATATAATTTTCAATTAGCTGTTTAATTATAACATTTATTAATTTAAAAAAAGAATTTTTAGAACAAAAGAGAATTTGTATTACATATTATTCAACTTTATTTTAATTTCTTTTAAAGGTAATATAAAAAGCTTTATTAAAAAAATTTTCAAAAAAATTTTTTAAACTAACTTTTTCATTTAAAAATTTTAATCAAAAGTGATATTACAAACACACTTAAACGACTGAAGTGTGTGCGGTAAAGAAACAAGCAGAGCAGGCAGCAATGTCGATATCCATCTTCTGCAACAGAATCACTCCATTTCAATTTCCACCCGCCCTCTCATGCCGCCGGCGTTCTCTCTTTAAAATCCTTTCTACAGCCGCGGTCCTCGCTGGAGCTCCGACGCTACCGGTGGCGGCTTCCACTTCGCCGGAGCTCCTTGCCTTCTCTCCTTCCCAGAAACACCAGATTGTCCTCTATGTTAACACTCTTCTCCAATGGAATCAGGTTAACCCTAACTTCATTCTTGCCTCCCAATGTTTCAGAAGTTTTGGTTTCGCTTTCTGGTCAATTTGCTGTTAATGCTGTTGTTTGTGTTGTGTGCAGAGAATGAACTTGACGGCAGTGACGGAGGAGAGCGAGGTGATGAGCCGGCATGTTGAGGATTCACTTGCAATTGTCCCACCTCTTCGCCGAGCTTACCTCTCCCATTGTGATGCTACGACAGGTCAGTCCCTTGATGGCATTAGAGTTGTTGATGTTGGCTCAGGCGCCGGATTGCCAGGAGTTATTCTCGCCATTGCTTATCCAAGTAATATAAACTCTTGTTACCAGTTCATCCCTTGTTGCCAGTAGTTTTGTTCACATTCGCTCTCTAATTACTATCTGAGCTTGTAGTGGTACAGGTACATAATAATAGGGTGTTGGGATTTTCTTCTTGGTATTTGCTATCTATAACTTGTCAATTTTTGCCAGCTTTCTAATAATATGGCTCAATCCCTTACCAATCTTATGGATTTAGGTCCACATTTTGTGAGATAAATTGTTGAGAACATATAGACTATAGTAGTTATTCACATTAATGGTGAGTGTTAGTTTGACACTTTTATGTTTGGATGAAGAGTTGTTGAGAATTATTGAGGTAAGATTCTGCAGGGTGCATTCTATTCCATGCTTTCATGTCTTATTGGAAACATCTAGAGTCAAGTTATTTCTGTGTTAGATAGATGTAGGCTCCGAAGGGGGCTTATGAGAGATGATTTATAAGCTGTTTTTAGTTCACACTATTTTTCTACTTATGTTTGTCTTTGCATGCTAAGTATTTAAAATATGCCCGATTGAGGCTTATTATATAGGGCTTGTTTGGGTGAGCTGGAATAAGAGATTATTAAAAATAAGCGTTTATGTTTTAAATAAGCAGTTTGGACTTATATCTGAAATAAACAGCTTCTTTTGTAAGGGTGTCTGGATGAAAAAACCTTATTTTTAAAATAAGCTGACAATGTGTTTGGATGAATATTTGCTTATAAGCTGAAGGAGAATATAAATGACTAAAATGCTACATAATGGTTTATATATGTTAAATTTGTAGATTCATTTTCATAAATAATTTTATTATTTTAAGTTAATATAAATTTTAAACATATAATTTTAAGTTAATATAAATTTTATGTTAGATATCTTTTTTAATAACAATTAATATTTAGCATTATTTAATTTGTAAAATAATTTTCTTATAATTAAAATTACACAATAAATTATTAAATGTATATAATTCATAAATTATGAATAATATATAATATTTGTTATTAATAATTTTGTGAAGTTTTTTCATATATAAGTTTTTTTTTACTTTAACATATTTTTAAAGTATATCTAATACTTAAATATTTTTACAAAAATTATTTTTCTTTTTAAAATTAGGCCAGAGATGATTGTTTTAAAATTACTAAGGGCAAAATAAGCGGTTTCTTTTTCTAAGCTCAGCCAAACACCTCAATCTACTATGTACACCCAAATAAGCCAATAAACGATATTCAAGCTTACAGGAGAAGCTTACCTTCAGCCAAGTTTTGGTCCCCTAAGGGTTAGATGACCTAAACGTCCAATGCATTGTGAAGCATTGGATCTTAATGATAGATCAAGCTCTTGGTTACTTGTCTTCTTGTGCACCTTAGCTATCTTATGTAGTCCTTGAATCATTATTAATCGTAATGAATACAAGCAGCTAAAGTTCAGTGAGAATTTGCAATGCTGGAGCTTGCGAGACAATGAAAGCCATGTTTGATTCCATCTAGCTTGGCAAAATCTTGTCAAAAAATTGAAAAGAGTGGAGAAGTATTTTGCTTACCAAAGTTTGGATTAAAAAGTGTACATTAGGACATGTTATTTTGGGACTTGATTTTTCGTCAAGATCCAATAGTCCATAGAGTATCGAGTGGTTAGGCATTCGAAAAATACTTTGCCGTTTCCTTTTTTGATAGTTTCTCATGTCTTATCTTTTCTTTATCATCTATCACAAATGTTGAACTAATGCTCAAAATATTAAGAAGATATGTTTTCTATTTTAATGTAACTCAAAAAATTTTTATCCAATGTTCCATTAAGTGTTGGGTGGTTAGGCCCTCAAATGTGTGGGGAAGAACCCATGCTTTATCCAGAGAGCTCTTTAGAGTTATGAGATAATTTGCCCTTTTCTCGATAAATTATGATATCTTATATTTTCTTTGACATCTATCACAGATGTCAAGAAGCATAAAATATTAAGAACATATTTTCGATTTCTATCTAATTAGAAAATAAATCTAGAATACTTTTATGATGGTGTATTCAATCGCTAAAGTGCTTTGGCAAAAGGTCTTATTATGAAAGTTCTTTTCAAGAAAGTACTTCGTTTTCCTAGCAATCCATCCACCGAATAGAGCCAAGCACTCATGAGAGAGTGGTCAGGGCATTTCCTCCTCAAAACAGGAGGTTGTAGCAACTTTGTTGTTATATATACTTAAGTCATGTATATCGGTTTATTTGTCCTGCATACATACTTCTTAATTATGTCAACATTCGAATTGTTCCATTTTGGTCTCATGTAGGACCTCTCTTAAGCCAAATGTCCAGATATATTGGCTTTTTCAGTGTTAATTTCGAAAATTTTGTTTTGGGCTTATAAACAATGACTAACATTTTCTATTCCTTTAAGTAGTTATGATCTATATTTTAGAATTATTCACATGTATTAAAAAATCATGTTCTAACAAACTGCAAACATGGAATCCTCACATGTACTAACCAACTCGAGAAGAAACAACATGATGGCATATTCCAAATAAAATATGGTACTTAAAAATTAAAGTATGTTACTTAAAAGTTCGTCTCTCTCTGTGAAGCACCATAACCAAACTTTCAACCAGGTTTTGTTAAGTAAATTTTATTTTCACTATTCCCGGAATGAAAATTAAAAGAATGATTACTTTTAAATGAAAATTTAAGGAATGAAACCAGCTAAATCTTGATTAATTTTATGTACACGTTCATAATTGTTCAGAACTTGATATGTGATTATGTCTTTGTTAGTGACTCAAAAGTCAAACTAGAACTTTCGGTAGATTTGAAGTTTGAGACTGTGAATTATTAAGTTCTGCAACTAAAAGAAAGAAAAAAGGAAACACCTTAATTAGTGTTTATTTTAAAATTAAATTGTGCCTTTCCAGAATTTCTTCCAGTTTTTTGCCCAAAATTACAAGTTTTGGTCTGTTTCGGAATGGAAGTAACTATTTTGGGTTGAACTTCCAATTCTAAACCGAAATTGGGATGGCATGCAAAACGCGGCTCTGAAGGGATTCAAAATAGGCCGAATTTTTTGCATAGAAGGAATGGTAGCTGAAACTTTAACTCATTATTATTAGAAGGATGGGAAGAATGGTTAAATATATTTTGGGAACTTAATTTGGATTGTGACTTTCAGACTTAAATGAATGAAAGGGATTGGTTGTTTAAGGTGATATCATATTCCAATTTGTTCTATTGCTTTTACCCTTGAGTTGATGGACAACTTGTCTAAACATTTGAAGCTTGGTAAAAAGGTCCTAGTTATTACATCTCGATTGTTTTAGACCTTTAGATTCTTATTGTGTTCATTGTCTTTACTTTCCTCTGCTTTGGTTGTGAGCTTCCCTTGGAGCACTTTCATGATGTGTTAGACTTACTGCATTCTTCTTCATAATTGTTTCCTTAAATTTATTAAAATTTATGAATCTTTGGGTATTGTCCAGTAATTATTAGTTTTTCCTATACTTTTAGATTGGAAAATCACTCTTTTGGAATCTATGCAAAAGCGATGTTCATTTCTGGAGCATGTCATTGACCTTACTGGTTTATCGAATGTCCAGATTATCTGTGAACGAGCAGAGGTATACTTATTGGTCTTCATGAAGCCTATTTATATTCCACTTTCTAGGCTTTAGAAGTTATTAGAATTTGGTATACAGCAGAATATCTTAGGACGATTTAGTGATGAGGCTAAATAATTCTGACATGATGTGCATAGAATGTGATGACTTAAACAGTGCTGTTAGTATGTGCAACCCATTTTGTATCTATGACGAGTTTATTGCAACAGATTTAAGAATATGAACTATAACTCCTTTTAGTTTTCTATGTTCTAATGATAAAGCTCTGGAAGAAATAGTACATTCCTATCTTGAAAAATTCATGGTTGGATCATGGTTACCTGTTTATTTCTTAAACAAAAGAAAATGTCTGAGTCTCACACTAGTTTAGTTGAGCCGTGAAGAGCATTCTTGTAAGCTTTGCATTAGAAATGTCGTTTCTGCTTTTATCAGATAATGATAGTATAAAGGACTTTGAACCTTTGTCCCATTTCCCAATATTCTTAAAAATTGGTCTTGCATGTATAATATACAATAACATAAGCACAATGGATGCAGCAGCACAGGAACTGCTTGGCTTTTATGTTGAATGAAGCAGCACAATATTCTTCAAAATCAGCTATAGTTTCACTTGTCTTGTAGATGAGCTAAAGCAAGTGCAATAAAATTTGACTCATTACCATTAAGGTTCCTGCTTGATTAATTTCTTTGAAAGTATTTCTTGCAAAAAGCCTTGATAGAAGCTACAACACAGCTTTGGTGTGCAAGTTCCATCTACTGATAAAGTTAAAAGTTTGACTTTATAAATTATATCTTGTTGTTACCATTAAAATTTGATTTTATGTACGCACTTAGTCCTAGGTGTGGTAGTATGAAGTCTGCAGTCTTATTGATCTGCAAAAATCATGTCTCTCGAAGCACTAGTCTCAACAGCTCAAGATGGCGCATGGATTAACCAACCCATGTTATAAATCTATGTCTATTTGCATTTTGGTCTTAACTGTAAAGTCTCTTAAAATTTCAACCTGCTGTTTTTAAAAGAAAATAGTTTTATTCTCCTCTCATTTCTTCTGTTTTTCCACTAATCTCCACTTTGTATGCATTCTTCATGAGTTTCATCATTATACACCTCTATAAGCAAAGATTGCTTGGTAATTTTCAACAGAAGTATAAATAAGAAACGTTTACATTGGGGTGCTATCTTGCAAGCGACATGCTTTATGATATCTTTTTGTCTATCTAAATGAGCAATTTTTGTAGCATGGTATACTTAATGATGGTGAACGGAGAAATTTCCCCTTGTCATAAGATGTTTGTTATTTGAATTCTGTGCATCTTAATCATCTGGAATTATTTAAACTTATTTCTTAATTAATGATTATCTCTTCCTAATTATGTTGAAGTGAAATCATGTTATGGGGCAGACTGCAGGCCAAAGTACCAATTATCGGGAGAGATTTGATGTAGCAGTGGCAAGAGCAGTTGCTGAATTGAGAATTTTGGGTATGTAAGGTATCGGTCCCAAAATTGTGATCAATTGCGAATAGACGTTGGAATTTAGAGTTCATTCATTATTGTAGCCTTGTTTAAATCAATTTCATCTTTCTTTACAGCTGAGTACTGTCTTCCTCTGGTTCGTGTTGGTGGCTTATTTTTGGCTGCAAAAGGACACAATCCGCAGGTAGTCTGCTACTTGATAATGTTTAACCTTTGTTGTAAATGTGTTAGCTTTGCATATATGAAAGGCTAGAAGCAGACACTAGAAAGTTGTTCTTGGGTGTTCAATTGTGGTGGGCTGATGGATTCTTCCAAACTAGCTATATAGTATATTTCAAGTGTTGCTCAAAAGGACATTGTGACTGAGCAAGATTTCTGATCAGATGCTCACAAGCAAAGTTATCTTATCATATTCTCAGATAAGCTCAATTATCCTCCATGAGGCATACTAAACGAAGCTAGGAGAATAAGTTTAGCTGTTATCATGAAGCAAATTTTGCAAAGTTAATATTCCACACAATAGATATTCTTATCGCCTTCTCAACAAATTGCAAGAGGGCTGACTGTAAAACTTACTAGGTAAACTCTTATTTAAATGATGTTATAAAAAAAAGAGTGGAGCTTTATCCTACTTTTTACTAACTTCAGATTCAGTGATCATAAAATCATGCGGAATAATTTGCTTGCTTGTTTTATACTTGTTTTCCAAGCTACTTGAATGGCTATTAATTTTAAGTTATAGTTAGTATATAAGCTGACTTGACTGGCATCTTGACAGGAAGAAGTTAGCAATGCAGAGAAAGCAGTAGATATGATGGGTGCTTCATTGTTGGAAGTATGCTCAGGTATAAAATCTTTGTTTAAAGGCAATGAAAGCTTTCCACATTTACCAATGTCTTAAAACCGGAGCTGACAGCAAACTGGATAGCTATTTGGGTCAAGGGTCAATTATTGGGATTTGGTTGGACTGGACTGGGAAGTTATAACCATAATACAAGGAATGCAATAGTATGTAAATGAAGAACACATACTTACAGGCATAGAACATATCTAGTAGTGAATCATTTTTAACATTGTTTGAACAAAACAGAAACATAATCTCAAACACAAAGCTAGATGCGGACACCAAACTAGCTAGATCACATCAATGAATCAAACCAAATGTCAATTCAACTAACAACTTATGCTTGTAGCTTATTGGTAAATTACATGTAGGGCATGTATCAGTTCTCTCCGAACTCAATTTTTTCACCAAAAAGTCATTCCAGACTGACTTCCAAATACAATCAAACACAATAACACATTTACAAACTCACATTCAAATACAATCAAACACAAAAGTTTAAATCACTTCTCAAGCCCACTTCTTAAAGAACTCACTTTTAGGAACTCACTTCACTGCAACCAAATGAGCCCACAGCTAATATCCTTGTCATCTAATGATGCTTATTGACATTTTGGCCATGTGGGCCCTGTAGCAAAGGCTTCCAAATTCCTCTTTTCAATATTGTCACTAGCTTCAGTTTGAACTCCATAACTTGGAAGTTTGTTATTAAGTTCATAAATTAAAATATGCTTGTAATAATGCAAAATATTTACAATATGCCAAAAGATTTTACCCTTCTGATGCATTCAAACTTGACTCCTCTCATCCATTGCAAGCTCTTCTTCTGAAGAACTTTCCAAGTCATATCAAGCTGACCTTACAGCTCTCAACAACCCATAAATTTGTATTGTCTTGATTGTAATCTACTAAGACCTTTTTCTTAAGTTTAAGGCTAAAAGTAAACATAATCAAGTACAACAAAGCAAAATGAAAAAGAAAACATTATATTTCAAGTTTCAAATGTAACTGTATATGCAAGTTCTAAAGAAAAACTAGGTCATTGAGATTTTCATGCTCCAACCTATTTCTTTCATGTATGAACTCATTCAAGACTCTATCTGCATTCACATCAGGAAGAAGTTGTTTGTCTAAGGCCCATTCTGGTAAGAGTCGTTGCGAATCATAATCTAAACCAGAATTTAAAATTCATAAGTTTCGGTCTTCAAACTTTCGGATTTTAATATTTTTCTGATTTTTAAATATTATAATTTATAAATTACCAAAAGGTTTTTAACTAAAATTTGTAATGAAAAGTTAGAATCAGCAGATTCAGGTTGAGCATAACATCTATTCTAGCTTCAGAGAGAATTTAAAATTTAGAATTTGTTTCCAACAACTCAACCAAACCTGCAATTCATACTGAATCGGCAATTCGGAGAGTGATGGTTTTTTAACACCACTACCAAACATGCACTGAGAAGATGTATGGCTAGCTTTGTTATTCAAAGAGCATCTCACCCAACATTTTCAACCAAATTCTACATATAAAACGCTGTGTATTGGTGAAATTAGAAGTAATAGTTCTGATTAAGCATAAAAGGACCCATCAATTAGGAAATGTAAGGAGAACTCTCGCCTAGCAAGCTGAGAGCTCGATTTTTTCGCACATTCTTGAAAGTATGTAGTCTTATCTAACAACCTTGTCATTACTTGTAAGTTTGTTCTCAATGATATCTAGGAGCCTCCTCATTACCTCTGGTGTTTACAACAAAAAGTTTATCATTTTAGAAGGTCAGATTTAACTAGTACTCCAGAATATGGATATTCTAATTTAGCACTTATCCTATTTGTGTTAGTAATTTGAATATATGACTTATACAATGCCTTAAAATTTGTGCATAGCCTTAATCCCTTTATGTGCTCTGTACATGCCTTCCTAAGCATAACCCAGTGCTAACTTCTCACTAGAATCTCTCAACTATAATAAGGGCATGCGGCAATTTGAAAAAGTTGGGAAATACTATTGAGAATTTGGAGACATTTTTTACATCGGAATCTGCAATTTATATTGAATTAGATTTTGAGAAAAAAACAAGAAATGCTTCTGCTTGCAATCTTCCTATCTCAATCACCATCTTCTTCATTGTCGCCTATTTTCTTCCCCTAACTCCAAGAAATCCTACCTTGGACACCATCTTTGCTACCTTCCATCACCCACAGCAATATTGATGGAAGCGGGGAAAGAACATTATTAGTGGTAAGTGGATAGCAGCAGCGGCCTGAGGATGATTATAGCAAGGGGGTGATAGTGGTGGTGAGGGAACATGATGGTGAAGTTAGCTGCATTGTTAGGAACAGCCTATTGGAAAAGTTTATTTCCCCTCACTTTTGACGAAGAAAAATGAAAACTCAGTGTTCCTTTATAAAAATTTCAATTTCATCAATTTCTTTGAGGACTAAACACTCCAAAAGTTTAACTCTTTCAAAGAGTTCTTCTTTTTCAAAAGTTTTTTGTTTGATTACTAACATTACCTAAGCGAATAAACGGAAACATATCCTCCTTGTGTTGTTTCACTTTAATGCAAATATTTGAAAATCTTTTTTTCATCTAATTGCTTCACTTACTCCATCTATCTTTATTTTGAACAACTTTTTCAAAACTTTGCTAGTAGCAAGAGTTTGTGAGTTGTGTTTGTGATCGTGTAAACACTTTAATGCAATAAAGTGATAGGAAGTCAACTCTGACCAGGACGAATTCTTTTAGTCTAGTCTTACTTCTTTCTTAACCAATTTAGAATTGAGTTATGGTTGTAAATAAAAATTGACACTTTAGATGCAAGGATCGGTAAGGTTTCACATGAGGCATTTCTCCATTATCCTTCATTATAAAGGTAAGACGATGTGTAGCATAAGGTGAATAGCTAGTATTTGGATGTTAATCATAATGCAAACAGCCAACAAACTCATAATTTGATGCATTATCGGTTACGATATAAACCATGATACTAGCTCCAAACATTTTAACCATCTCTGCGAATAGTTTACACAAAGTTATAGCATCGTCGCTATCTAAAGCGTCTATAGAGTTGATAAGTGAAGTACATTTCCAGCAATATGTCAAAAAGTTCATCACTAAGCTCCATCGGTATATTTTGAACCAATTATAGTACAACTTGTTTCTTCCAAAATGCTGCAACTATCATCAATGATCAATTGAACTCGCTTCTTAGCTTCTCTCAGTGAAGTTGCTCTTAAAGTATGATAATGGAGCTCCTTTTAGCCATAACCCATAGATGTAACTTGATTGATCATAGGATGAAACAATGGAGAATTCTAATGGTCAGAGAAATACAAACTTCATAAAACCACATTGCAATAAAGATCTTGCCATCTTTCTAGACTCTGCAAACAAGTTCTAATAATCTGTTAATTTGGATTGCTAATGCCACCTCTAAGCCAACAACTTCTCTTTTTCCCCTGGATATAGTTGGAAAGTTGAAATCTTGTGGATTTACTGTCGTCTCAGTTCGAGATTTTAGAAAGATTTTGTTTCAAATTTAGGAAAATGAAGATGTAGAGAGAGATTTTGATTTTTCTGAATGGAAAACCTAGATCCTTAATATGTAGTCGTTTAATATGACCTCGATTCGGACAGGTTCAAACGACTTAATTATCCCCTTTTTTTATTGATTCCAACTCCAAAAGGTTTTCAAATATAAAGATGGCCGGAATAGGCATTTACGTTTACAAAGTAAGAAGTAAATATTGAATTACATAGCCTCGCTTTTGATATACCAATGAACATTAATAATTACCATACTCTTGCTTCATAGTACTATTTTTCTTGATTCCACTTGGGATCTTATTTGGTACTAGAGACTTATTCTGACCAAACTAAGTAACCACATTTATTTGATCAAGTTCTCCTTTGTTATGGGCGCAATTTCCAGCTTTCTTGATTTCTTTCTTGCACCACTGTTTAACTACAAATGATTTATTTGACACTGTTAGATATGGATTTCTGATTATGTATATAATCAAAGATATTTCTCTTCTGAACCACATCGTGAAAATGTTCATAAAAAATTTTGCAATTTTCTTTGTTAAATTGGACTATTGCTTTAAAACATTGGCTGAGATCTATTTGTCAAAATTGGTCAGTGGAATCACAGAGTCATCTGGGACAACGAACTGCTGTTATTTGCCTGAAGAACCGTGCAACCCCAAAGAAATATCCACGTAATTTGGGTGTTCCCTCCAAGAATCCACTATGAACATGTGCTCTTTTATTGTGTGTAAGCCTCTTCTCTATATTTTTTGTAGATCTTGTCTCCATATGTAATTAACATTCTCGGTTTTGAAAGCTAAATCTATTAACTATTTGTTTCCTAATATGTACATATAGCAGAAGATCGATTTGGGACTGTGGAATGGGAATTTGAAAGCTATGAAAGTTGGATTGCTTGCTAGTTGTGATGAATTGTGGAGGGTCATCTTGTCTATTGATTAAATTTGAGATCATATTATTAGGCAAATCAGGGATGCTTTGGCAATACTGTGGTCTGTGGCATCTTAGGCATTTCTTTTTCTTTTTTTTTTTTCTCAGGAAAAGCAACGTGCAGTGCAAAAGTTATTTAATCTGTATGTTAGCATCAGCTAGTTCAAATTGCTGATGATCAGGATGACGTTTATGAGCCCTGGTCTGCAATAGTTAATTTAATTGGCATGTTAGTATCAGCTAGTTCAAATTGCTGATGATGGGGATGACGTTTTATGAGCTCTGCTTCTGACCAGGGATAGTGTTCTCTATAATTTTTCGATGTATGAATGAGAACAGATGATAAAATATCAATGTGTAACCATCAGTTTATGTTCAAGTGCAGCTCAACTGCTACCAAATTTGTCACAGAAGAAGACTTCGAAAGAGGAGTGGAACAGGTATAAGGATGTTATTCGTTTTTAATTTTTCCTTCAAGTGTATGTAAGAACAATGTCCAGCTTTTATTAGCATCAACTGTTTCTAGAATAATTTGCCGTACTTTTTTTTTTTTTTTTGGTTTTACGCTTCTAGAATGAGTTGGACATTGTTTCTTAAAGAATTTTGCTTCTGCTGACAGTAGACTAGAGCATTCTTAGCTGAATCACCAAATACATGTTTCAAATTTTCTTCTGTTCATGAGTACGCATTTCGATGATGATGAATTAAATCCTCAAGAATATCCCTGGACATTGGCGTGCGCATAGCTTGTTCATAAATATTTATTTGCGTTATTAATTTATATAGCAAGTGTTTGATTGATGTATCCTGTTAATTATCTTATTATCATCTCCACGTATAATATAACTATAAGTGATTTAGTCTACAGTTTTCAACTACGCGCCTATCTTGTTTCTCTTTCCTATCAATATTCAAGGTCTCGAAACGAAATCAAACAGATTACTTCGACGAAGAAGGATTTTATTGTTTTCTTCCCCCTCGGTTCTTTTCTTACTCGTTTAATTAAGTAAGCGGGGAAGGCGAGTTTTGCCAAGTAGTTTGAAATTTTGGTTTAAATTAAAAAAATTCAACTTTTTGTTGTCGTATTATTCAACACAAGGGATTGAATAAGCATGAATAAGACCATGGACTCAAAGAGAACTTCCAAAACTCTTGTGTTCAAACTGTCGCCTAAAATATTACGGTGCTTGGGTTGAAATGTCCCTGCATCTTCACTCGTCAAAAATACGGTAGGTAAGGAAAGTTCAGACGAACAAAAAACCCTTGCTCTTCATTTTAAGGAAGAAAATATTAAGTATATATATATATATATACATGCTCAATAAAATACGTATATCCAAATAATGTGTAGCTATACAAACATATAATACAGTAAAAACATAAGAAAAGAATGACAATTATCCCCGGACTCTACAGAAAAAATCTCCAAACAAGAAACAAGCAAGCAATGCATGCAACAACAACTGCTACATTCTAAAACAGCAACAACCCTAGTAACACTAGTGCAGTAGTTGACAACTGGAATAATATCCCTACTGATCCACCAACTCCCCTTCCTTCTCCTACACCGTTCGTCTCTCTCGCGGTCGTCGGCGGTGCCTCGTAACCTGGGTTACTTCCATACAAGCTCTGTATTCCATCGACATCATCTTTGGTTAGCTCCACTTTCTTTGTTTGGGTCCTGATTGTTGGATACATGATTGCTTCTTCTACGGAAGTGTGACCGAGACCGAGCAGGTGACCTATTTCATGTGTTACGACGGATTCCAAATCGATTGCAGTGTTTGAATTTGAGTCCGCAACGTCTCCGGTAGCTACCCAACTCTCTGCTGCGTCGAGATGGAATCTTCCGTCTGATGGAGAAAATGCGTGAGCGAGGGTGCCTAGAACTCCGTCGAACGGTTCTCCATCTCCGTGGTCACCAGAGAAGAATCCGATCCTTATGTCAGCATCCCCGATAGAGTCTGTCTCTGTGAAGGATAGGGTTGTAGCTTCTGCCCAGCGAGAGAAGGAGCGAGAGAAAACTTCACGGAGGGTTGAGATGTTAATAGAAACTGCAGCTGTAGAGGCGAAGGTATAGGTGAGAACGCGCTTCGTCGGATCCCATGTAGGTCTTCCAGGGAAATACGTATATAGATTCCGGCCATGTTTGTGAGCTGCTGACATCGTTGATGATCCGTTGATAATATCGGGGACTCCACAACGTGGAGAGGAGATTTGGTTAAGTGTCGTATTATCGAGTAGTCCCGTAGGAGGTAGCCGGAAGTTATCTTGATAAGTGCGGATAGCGGTTTGAAGCGATTCGTCGAAGGCGTCAGAAAAGTTTAAGAAGTTCGATGGGAGGTAGCCGAACTGGTGAAAGTATTGTTTTAAAGATGGTAAGCCAGGGTTGTGGTCACCAGGCATGCATGTGGAAAGGTTCATGAAAGCTTGCCATGGGTTGATGAACGGTTCTGGCGGCATACGGAAGGCATAAACTAGAGGTGTTAATAGTGCTGCTGCTGCTGCTACGGCGACGATGGTGGCGGAGGGGAAGGAACTTGCTGTCTTCATGCATGCAGTGTCTGTTCTGTAAAGAGGGGAATAGGAAAAGATGGATTTATTGGTTATTTTCTGTTCGATTGGTTAGTGAAGAAGTTTATAGCCAACAAAAAAAAAAGATGGAAGGAGGGAAGAAGGTTTCAAAGAACATAGGTTATAAAAGTTCAGTAGCTGACCTTAATTGGTTTGGTCCAAGCAATATATGAGAAAAATCTTTTAGAAGTTTGAAAAAATAACTTCGTTGAAGTCGAATCTTAAAATGCCAAAACACAGAAATTACATATTCATTTGAGTTGAGAATTTAATAAGATGCGAAGGAATTTCTAACTAAGGAACATATGGTCGTTAAAGGTACAAACCTCCTAACTATGATTATGAAATAAAACCTACGAATGAATTCTATGAAAAGAATCTAATATTATTTTTGCCGAAATTTAATAGAAAGGTTTAGCAATTACGATATTAGATAGTATCGTTGGTAATAATGAAACTCTTAAATAATTAATATTTTATATGCGTTCAGTTTATCAAAATTATGTATGTCTTCGTATGATAAAAAGACTGTATTCTTTTAACATAAAGTGAATTATTAAAGTGAATTTAATAATTACTATAAATAGTGCTATTATAAGTGAATTTAATTTTTGTTTTTTAATAGAAAGAAGCAAGTTGAAAGTAATTTTTTATATTATTTTGTATAGCCGAAAGTAAATTCGTAGTAAAAATTAATTATAAGAGTACAAAAATACACCCTAAATTAATCTTAAGGTATTAGAGTTATATTTATAATGCAGGAAAGTTTAACCAGCTACACCTTTATGACCAAGACTTGAAGACCAAAATTACGCAAACCAAATTTGCTTTAATTTTTTTGATTAAATCCTAAACATCCATATGTTTTGATAGCGATGTATTAGGAAATGAAGTTTTTTTTCTAAAAGCTTGCTATAAAAAATGTTTATTAATAAAAATATCATACTATTATAAAAAAGTTTTATACTTTTAGTGATTACTTAGAAAACTCGTAGTAAATTTGGTTATTAAAGTTTGCACTCAATTTGATCACCCGGTATGCAAAACAACTTTCTTAGTATTATTTTATAGCATTATTTAAATCAAGCATTTCTTTAGTTAGCAATTCATTCTTTTCTTTATATTCACAAATACAATTTTTCATATTTTTGTTCATATTTTTCATCATTTATTTATTTAGTAGATATAGAGTTCATCAAAAAAATTTTGAAAATTTTCATTTGAATCATAAAATTCAGAAGAGCTTTATCTCACGATTGGATTGTTCATGATCTGCCATAAAATAGAAGTTGACTTTATCGGACTGATCAGACTATGTTTGGATTTACAAAAGTAACGATGTAGTAGATACGTAGCTGGATGCTCCTTGTGTCTTTATACTTAATTCTTTTATAAAATACCTCTATGCAAAGTTGTCAAAATCGGAATCTTAAGTACGATTGTTTCGCTTGAGCATGATCGTAAAATCGAAATCTTAAAATAAAATCGTAAAATTTTACATACCGATAAATTTTATTCAATACCATTAAAGATATTTTATAATAGTTTTTCTAATATTTTTTTTAAAAAAAATTTAAATTCTTTTAAATTTTATAAAAAAATTCTCTAAATTTTATAGAAATTTTCTCAAAATTATATTTTTTTCATAAAATTTTTAAAATTTTATAGAAAACTCTATAAAAAACTCTTTCAAATATAGTTAATTACAAAATTTTCCTTAAAATTAAGATCGTAAAAAGATCGAGATCTTACCCATTTTAAGATTTAAATCGAGATCTAAGTGTGATTTTATTAAAAAAGGATTTTATTTGAGATCGAAATCGTTTGGGTCGTAAGATTTTAAGATTTAAATTAGGACTTTGAGATTTAAATCAGGATTTTGATAACATTGCCTTTGTGCTCTATTTCTATACTTAATAATTATTCAATTTTGGGCGGCTATGATGCAGCTATTTGTAAGTGAAATGTTTTGTATCCAGAGATAGCACATAGATAGCTGCTATTTTTCTGCTATAACTATAATGATTCTTTTTTTACAACTTTGCATAACTTAATTCAAACGGTTAGTTTATTCTAATTCATAAATTATAATTTTTAATTATTATTATTATTATAAAATTAATTTCGAGTTTCAATTGAAAATTTTGTACTAAATTTTCTGTAATATGATGCCAACTTTTTTTATATGTAAATAGATAGCTGTAATACTTTTGAACTATATTTTATTAAAATCTTACATATACGCACCCAAAAATGCATTACAAACTAATTGATGATGGGAAGAAGAAGAAAAAGAAAATAATTGAGAAATCTTAATGTTAGAAAAGAATTACTGCACAGATCATGTAAACTTATATTTGACAATTTGAATTAGAAACATTTCTTTTCTGCCGTAAACTAGTTAGTTGATCAGAAAATCCCAAATGTTTTCTACATCAATGTAAGATAAGGGTTCGCTCTCGTAAAAAATAAATAAATAATAGAAAAAAAAACATACGACTGAGGTAAGATGCTTGGGGATGTTTGGCTTTTATTTTTCAAATTTTTTTATTTTAATTTTTTATTTTGATTGTTAGTAAATCTTTTATAGTATTTTATAAAATGTATTTAAAAACTTAAAAAATATAAAAAATTATAGATAATAAAACTTCATCATTATTTTAATTATTTTTAATTAAAAAATAGAGCCTATGTTTTTAAATATTTTTTAAAGTTTTACTTTATAAACATCCAGAAGTCTTAGAATTCATGGATTCAATACAGTCCTTAGGAGCCTCACATGGGCTTCACCATAATGTATATGATCTTCATACGTGGTAAAGTGATTCCAAGTTTTATGTGTTCCGAGAGGACACTAAACTAAGTGTATGTTTGGATACATAGTTAAAAAATAATAGTAAGATGATAAATTAGAAAAATAATAAGAGTACGGATAGAAAAAAGTAACTATTTAAATTTACAATATTTTGATATATAGTAAGAGTAACAAACTAACTATTTTGGATAGATAGATAAATAAATAAATAACAAAAGTAAATTTTTTAAAAAACTCAAAATTTAAGTTATATTAATTAAATTAGTTTTAAATTATATTAATCAAAATTAGATTAATATAAATAAAAAGAGTTAACTTTATTAACATAACTTTTAGATTAATTTTTATATTAATTTTAATTTTTTATTAATGTTTGATATAATTTAACAAAATTAAATTAAATTTAAATTAAAAATTTTAATCATATAAATTTATTATTTTTTGTACCAACTAAAATCAATTAAACTTAAATAAATATAAAAATTATAAATTAGTATAATATACTAATTAAAATAAATATTAAATAATTAAGAAAATTAAAAAATAAAAAAATAAAAAAGAAAGCAAATTTGTTTCCTCTTTTGTCACCATATGTACCCACCAATTTGATGGTTACATATTTCACCATAAAATATGATGAGGGATAAAAAACAATTCTCCTTCCCTTCTATTAATAAAATCAAAACAAATATAGTTAATATGATAAAATACTTCACCATCACCACCATTCATCATCAATAACCACAATCCAAACATACCTAATGAAATGTTTTGAAGGTTTTTTAAATAAAATATTTTTAAAGAAAAAATATTTTTATTTTTTTGAGAAACAAATTTTTTATTAAAAAATAAAAATATGCAATAAAAGAATTTCACTACGTAAAATTTTTCTATAATTTTAAAAATTTTAAATAAATTTTTATATACTTATAAAAAATATATTAAAAAATATATAATTGAAAAATAATTTTTGAAGTAAGCAATGCTAAACATCCCCTAACAGACATTTAAATTTATTAACACTTTCTCTCTGCTTTATTGACACTAACTTTATGCACTGAAGTAATCTTTCTACTATAGCATTAACAATATCTCACGACACATAAAAAAACAAAAACAACAGAAAAAGGAATGCAATTCTCCATCAAAAGAATTATCGTCTACGCCTCAACTGATACACTTCTTCTGCTCCTATTCGCCATCCGCTCGACACTACGATATAGAGCAATGAAGTTATAACTTCTTAGACCCTTTTGGCGTGTTTCAAAGTCGGTGGAACTCTAATTTCTTCCGCCAAAATTGGAGTTTCACCGACTCTCGTGTTTTTTTGGCATACATAGACTGGGAACTCAAGTTCCGAATTCCACGCGAGCAGAACTCCAGTTCTAAGCTTTTTTACTGTATTTTCTTCTCGGAACGCTCTTTGCTACAGCTCCCTTCTAATTTCTTCTCCTTCTCAAACGCTCTTCCCTATTCAACTTCTTTCCCTTTCTGGACTCAACAAGCTCCAAAACTTCCTTGCTCCACCGCTCTCCTATAGTACAGAAACATAAAAACTAGCAAAAATATAGAAATAAAAAAGCCTTGAAAATTCTATTTTTAACGGAGGACGCTGATCAACCGAGAGCACTAAAAAACTCATATTAGTCTTAAACAAAGCTCCAAAGACAAAAAAAATAAGGATCAACAATAAAGAAGCAATACAAAAAGAAAAAGAAACAAAATTCCAACAACAAATACACAGCGCAAAGCGTTGAGAGAGAAAAAGATAAAAAGAAGAAAATAGAGAAAGAGAGAGAAGGGAGGGAGGCGATGACTGGTTGCTTACAGGCTGTATAAGGCTGTGGCTAGGTTAGATTTGGTTATATTAAATTAGTTATTTAATATAAAAATTTGTGCTATTTTCTCTACCAAATAATAGCAATTGAAACTCAAGTCAATACAAATTATAATAATTCTTATAATAAAAAGTAACACGTGCCAATTATAAAATTTTTGACAAAATCTTTCTTATAAACTGAAGGAAAAAAAAAAACAATTTGATCACATTCACATATCAATAACAATAATAACTGAAGAAAAATCTTAAACACGCCAAACAATACAAAATACAACTAAAACGGGCTATTCGTAGCCGACTGTATCTGTCACAAACGCTTTCGGAAAACGTTTTGCGAAACACTCGCGTAGTTATATTGAGACGTAGTCTAGTTGAATACTACATCATATTCCAACTTATTTGAAAATTATACATGTATTTAACCGGAAAAAAAGATATTATCAATCGAAATAAGTTCCTCTGTCTTCTTGTCTAGAGGAGTACAAATTTAGGGGTGACAAATTCATATCCGACCCGAAATCGATTTAAAAAAATCAAATTCAGATCAAACTTTTGTCGGTTTCGTCAATCCGAATTTGACCCGAAATAATTAAACAAATACGGTATCAAATTCGAGTTGATCCGATATTAACCCATTTAATCCATATAACTATTTATATAGTATTTATTATTAAATAGTTAAAAAATAGTTTGAATAATAGCATAAGATTTGAATTGAATATGTATTCTTACTTATCATAATTTAATTAACTTTTACTTATTTATAAATTTTATCAAAATCAACATATATTTTAGATATATCACAATTAATAATTTTTATATATTATTATTTAAAATTAATATCTATAATTTTATTTTAATTATTAATTATTAAATAAGTCGATCTGAATTTTATTCGGTTATTAAATTGGTTGATTTTGAGTTGACAATTTTGATTTATATATAAATAGATCGAATTAGAATTAAATAATTTTGATCCGATTACTATATAGGTTGATCCGAAACTGATGTAAGAATTCGAGTTGCCACTCCTAAGTTATGTAGCAACTTAAATTCATACATGAATCTGCATTAGACAGTTTTCGTTTCAACAAACAGTAAGATACGGGGACGGAGAGGAACATCTCCGTTGTTATGATCTTTGTTGTTTTTTACATGCTTTTATTTAGAAATCATGGAATCACTTGAACACAAACGAAGGTTTCATCATAAGAAAACTTTGAGAAAGGATTTAGGAAGAAATAACTTAATATGGTAGGTGACGTGGCTTTATATGTGCCACTCATCAATTGGAGCTGATGATCACAATTTTAAATGGGTGAATTGAAGATTAATTTTACCCCTAACAACAAAGGATCTGGATCATTAAAAGTAAAATAATAATGAAGATGAACCTAAATAAAAAGTAGTCATTTAATCTTAACTTGTTTTAATCTATTAGTAAATTTAAAGACTTAATTCTATTTAAATAGAAAATAAATAAGTAAGTAATGAAATAAATTTCTGATTAAAAAAACTTAAATGCGCTTTTTGAATTATATCAAAATAATTTTATATAAATTTATTAATATAATTTTAGATGAATTTTTTATATAAATTTAACTTAACATTAATTTTATTAATATAATTTAATAAATTAAATTAGTTATTTAATATAAAACTTTTGTGCTATTTTCTCTACCAAATAATAGCAATTGAAACTCAAGTCAATACAAATTATAATAATTCTTATAATAAAAAATAACACGTGCCAATTTTAAAATTTTTGATAAAATCTTTCTTATAAACTCAAGGAAAAAAAAAAAAAACAATTTGATCACGTTCACATATCAATAACAATAATAACTGAAGAAAAATCTTAAACACGTCAAACAATACAAAATACAACTAAAACGGGCTATTCGTAGCCGACTGTATCTGTCACAATATTCAAAATAAATATTATACAACTCTAACTTAGAAAATAGAAGAACAATTCCTTCTCAGTACAAAATAACATTAATAAGATTGATAAGTGGTCTATGCAAGACAGCAAGATTGATAACTCAGAATCTAGGCTTTGCAAATCAACAATCTATATACTCAGCCATATGCACCCTGATACACATCAAGAAAAAACACAAAAACCAGCAAAACTAGCAACACACTTTTGATACCCCAAAGAAACATCCAATGATCAATTCTATTACAGCATCACTCTCAGAACTCAGACAGTACATAACAAGATTACTCATATTTCTGCAAGTATCATTAATAAGAAAGAGCACACTTTCTAAACAAATCTGATCAATACTAGGAAAAAAACCCAGAAATTCATCAATTAATGATAGAAAAACAGTTAAGCAATACATAAAATGACCAGTAATATTGCATCAAAGATAGTTTTTATCCACATGCTTACTAGAAAAAGGAACCATACTATACCAATGTAAAACAACTAGGAAAATATTGTCACTCCAAATGATGTCAAATAAAAGATGGAACAGCTACAATCGCTTAGGGCGTGTTTACCAACACCCCCAAACTCCACTTCCCTCAAACTCAAGTTTCACATAAATACATACAAAAATTAAAATAAATTTTTTTTATCAATAAAATTTTTTTAAAAATTCAAATTTAACACTTACTATAAATATATAATTAATATAAAATTTTATTTTTTAGTAAATATTTTTAATTTTTATTTTTATTTTTTTAATTTATTTTCTAAAAACTCCACTTCACTCAAAACTCCATTTCCCACCCCCTTGGTAAACACGCCCTTATTGTCCATCTACCAAATGCTATATAATGGAAACAATTTATTATACTTGCTTCAACAGGCAAATTCCTGACAACAACCTCCTCATGACAAATTGTAGTTCAATGACATAAACTGGCATCTTAAAGCAGAAACCTAGCCATACCAACAACTCCAATCTTCTTATAAAGAAGGTACCAAGTTTTCATTCCCTCAGATTTAAGCATCATCAAACACAAAACCATCAAGAAGGTGACCTATAATATAACAAAGCAACAGTCTCTTCTGTTTAATCATTTAATCCAGCGCTCATGAATTGATTGATACATTCAAACAACGAATAACCACCGACAAGGATTCCGTTACAGGTGCTGATCTATTATAAATATGAAGCAAAAATGCATGATGACAAAATATTTGGAAATTCTTCAAATTCCGGCCAGCTTGCTGGAGTAAAAAACGAAAAAAACAGTAATTCGAAGATGAAATAAGGAATTGGCGTACCTGAAATCCGTTCACCGTGGTGTATGAAATTCTAGGGTTTCTAAATGAAATTCGTCGTGTTTCCGGCGGGAGAACGAGAGAGAAATCGATCACTCAGCAAAGCAATTTACAAGCACAACATCAACCGCCGGCGAATGATTAGGGAACAGAGGCGGAGGAGGTCGAGATAGGTGTGGCGCGAAGCAGAAGAAGAGAAAGAAGTTAACAGAAAGGGCACCAGCGGAAGGAAATTTGATGAATTTACTTTCAATCCAAAACAATGTCATAAACAATGATCCCACATCGATTAGGAATTCTGCTTTTGGAAACTCTAAGAGCAGAACATGAGCTGCAGCAACCGGCGAGCTGGGTAGTTCTAGCTTGTAACCCTAACGGGGCCAATAAGATTGGTTGGATGTTAGAGGGGATGGGTTCAGCAAATCAAATCTAGAGACGAGGACCGTGTGCGACATGCACACGTGTAAAAGCAGCAAATCATTCTAAAATCAATTCTTTAGCAGTTAAGCGTGCTAGCTATCTACCTTGCGTAGCCTTCGCTGCTCCTACGAAGGAGCCGTGTTACCTCTCTCAAGGCTCCTTGCTGAGCCCATCCGTCTTCACCAAACAATCATCTTTTTTGTGATATAAATATGTATTCTGCTCCGAATAAGTTCGAAGAATGCTACAGTGCTAGGTAGCTTTTTGGTTCTGAGAATGTTTTCATCTTAAAATTTCAAACCGAAGGAATATCTTATAATAAACTTGAAAGTTGGTAAAGTAGAGAAGTTTTGAGTATATATAGTATGTATCTCATCTACAGTATAAAATAGCCATTCCATCTCATAAACTCACTCAATTCACATTCACAACCAATTTTCTGCATTCTCCCAGGCATTGGAAAGGGTCTTTTTTCCTTTAATAAAACATAATCAAAAATTGCTTGTGCTTATACACTCCAGGGAGTGTTTTGCAATATTTATAACATTACTTGTTATTTTACAATTTTTTTATATTTTTAATAAAAATTTTACAGTATTTTAAAAATATAAAAATATAAATAAATTATATATCATATTTATATATGTAATAAGTATTTTCATTTTTATATAAAAAATTAAATTTATTTTATAAAGAATTCCAAAACAAACTTTATTTATAAAAAGCTTTTTGGTTCAAATATTTCTAGATGTCTCGATATGTTTGACCAAGTATCATGGGCATTTTAAAGTGCTTTTGAAATTAAATTTTTATAGAATAAAAAATATTTTTGTCATTTTTTAAAAATAAGCTATATTTTTTTATTTAAAAATATTAATAAAATTAAGCAATAACAATATTTTACTATGTAAAATCTTTTTATACTTTCTAAATTTTTAAATAAATTCTCTAAATACTTATAAAATATGTATTAAAAACGTAAATTAAAAAACTTCTTTGGAAAATGCTTTGCCAAACGCTCACGTAGCTATGTTGAGAGACGTACTCTAGTTGAATACTACATCATATTCCAACTTATTTGAAAATTATACATGTATTTAACCGAAGAAAAAATATTACCAATCCAAACAAGTTCTTCTGTCTTCCTGTCTAGAAGAATACAAATTTAGGGGTGAAATATTCATACCCGATCCAAAATCGATCCGAAAAATTCAAATTTAGATCAAGTTTTTGTCTGTTTCGTCAATCTAAATTTGACCCGAAATAATTAAACAGATTCAGATCGGTTCGAGTTGACCCGATAATGATCCATTTAATATATATAATTATTTATATACTATATATTATTTAATAATTAAAAAATAGTTTGAATAATGTCATAAAATTTGAATTTAATTTATATATATATATTTCTTAATTTATCATAATTTAATAAATTTTTACTTAATTTAAAAATTCTATCAAAATTAATATTTTATTAGATATGTCATAATTAATAATTTTATATATTATTGCTAGCAATTAATATTTATAATTTTTTTAATTATTAAATAGGTCGATCTGAATTTTATTCGGTTATTAAATTGGTTAGTTTTGAGTTGATAATTTTGACATATATAAATAAATAGATCGAATTAAAATTGAACAATTTTGACATAATTATCTATGGATCGATCTAGAATCGATGTAAAAACTCGAATTGCCACTCCTAATTATAATTCTATATTTCTTCTCAACTCCATATGCGGCACTTCCAGCATATTTGACAGTATTCATCATTATTTTTAAATATTTTATTCAACTTTATTTCTTAATAAATATTTATATAATATTACAATTTTTTGTTTAAATATTTAAAAAATATAAATAAATTAGATGTCATAAAATGTTTATATAAATAATTATATTTTTACGAGATAACAAAACTTAAATTTATTTTTTAAAAAAATTTAAGATAAACTTTTATTTAAGGTGTATTTCAAACTCCCGTAACTCTACTTTCTTTCATCGGATTTTGAATTCCAAGCAGTTCATATGTTTTAATTACATAAAAAATTTAGAATTTTACTTCCACATACGGAACTCTAATTTAAACTTTCTTATTTGCATACTTTTCAATACAATTATATTTTTTAATTTTCAATACACTTTTAAAAACTATTAAAATATAAATACTGAACTTCACTTTCACTTTATTTTTTAAAAAATTCTATTTTTTAGTTTTCACTTTAATAAAATTCAGTTACATGCATTTGAAACACGCCCTTTGAAACTCCCAAAGGTACTCTTTGCTATTAAAATTAGAAGTACTTCCTTTATCTTTTTAATGTTAAAGCTTATTCCATCAGTGGAGTTAAAATATTGTTAGAAATTACAGACTTAGAAACTTTCAGGCTTATAATTACTTCGGACGCTATCGGCGAAACCACGTTTATCACTAGTTCAGTTTCGTGAAGTCTTCGAAACTATGATCTTGGCTAAGTTCTAAAAACTTATCATTTCCAATAAATATTATTTATATTAAAATAATTAATAAATTTTTATATAAATATTGAAAAATAAATATTTATATATAATAAATTTTGTATATGTATGATTTTTTATATTTAAAAATAATTAAACTTATTTTTAACTATTTATAAAGTAATTTTATTTTAAATTTTGATAAGCAGTTTTTTAAGCGTCCTTTTGCATCGATAGGAAGGCTTTTGAATTCATTTCTTTTCTTAATCTTTAAGCAACCTCTTATATGACATCAGTAACTAATGAAAAAATCCTAAATAAGTAAATAACTAACATCGAAAGGAGGACAACTCTAACTCGTCAAACGCACGCGTTCAGTTCCATGGCGGTTTGACTCTTTCATACTTCCAAAACAACGCGGTCCAATTTGAGCAACAAACGCATGATTTGTTGTTATAAAACGTCCACGTTCCTTCGATTGCAAGCTGTTCTTCTTGTTCTTGTATAAAAACTAATTACAAGCCAAGAATCTTCTCATATACTTTCCAATCACGGAAACTAAACCTTGTTGATCTTTGGGTTCAATTAATCTTCTTGTTGTAAGAAGTAGTAGCAGATCTAATAATGGAGAGGAGCAACTCTTTTGGATTGTCATGGGCCGACCAGTGGGATACAGACCCGAGTATAACGACACCGCAACCGAAGAAGAACGGGAAGAACGGTGGCGGTGCGGAGAAGACGAAGGCGGTGGCGACGAATGGGTTGAAGAAAGTGAAGGAAGGAACGACTCATGGTATTCAGTGGATCAAAGACAAGTACAAGAAAACAACTCATAAACATTGAATTGTTTGATTGATTCAAATGTTTCTTTCCTTATTTTCTTTGTTCTTGCTCTAAAATGAATTGGTTGATTGTTATTTTTCTTTTCGTTGGAGTATGGTTTGTAGAATTGGGGATATGTGTTTGTGATTGATGTTATCTTCTTCTGAGTTATGCATTCATTTTGTAAATAAAGCAGAGATGTATTTTTTTCCTTTAACACTCTTCTATTTTGGTTCTTCTAAAGCCGTCGTTCTGACTAATGTTTCATGTCATTAAATATCGAAAAAACTAAACTGGTTTTTACTTTTATGAGCATAGCACAGAGTACAGGGATTATCTTTCTTTTGAAGCATGAAGTTCTGTTTTGAATGAATAATAATTACAATATACATGTTTCTAGTTTACGAGCTCTTTCAGAAGCCTAGGATATTGATATCATTTTCAGCTCAACAGCATATATAGATAATGGAAGTGCCTCGGCGTCAATGTGACTCTAGCTGCCCATGGCCATTCACCAACTTAAATTGCAGCATTTAGGCATAGAAATTAGAAAGGATTGCAAGAATGAATAAACTGCAATTCTAAGTGCAAGACTTGAGCTCTGCTTCTACAACCAACACAGATTGCTAACTGATTTCAAAACAGAGCCCCAGCGAAAGATTCCTTCATTTTTACACATTGTAACAGAGTTGAAGTTATTCTGCGCGCCTAGGAGACTCATTTTCAATAAAGATCCTACACACTTTTTCACAACTTACCTACAAAAAACATCACCTGATGGTTTTCTTATCTTCATAATATCTACACAAATTTACAAACAAAACAAAGCTCAGAGAACTCAGCAAAGCCAGAAACCAGTAGTAATTGTCCAGCCTTGCTTCTTGCATATCGTCAGAAAACCAGCTATGCTCTTTACCCTTTGCTCGAGTGATCATTTCAACAGCAGATATAAGTAGAGCACTTACAAAGCTACCGACTCCGAAAACACTTAGGTAGAGCCCTATGCCGACAGTTCTCATTGTAGACGGTACTTGAGAGTAGAAGAATTCCTGCATACCGACGACCGTAAAAACGTCTGAGATCCCTAGCAAAATGTACTGAGGCAGTAACCAGAAAATGCTCAGTTGCTTTTGTAGTGTTTCTGAATCAAGAGGTCTTCCTCTTCGACTGGTTTCGAGCCGCTTGGATTCGACTGCTGCTGCAACAACCATGGCAATGATTGAAAGAACCATTCCTATGCCAATCCGCTGCAAGACGGTAATTCCATCTTCTCCACTAGTAAACGAACGACCAAGTGTAATTATGATCTTGTCGTAGATTGGTATTAGTAGTATGATAGATATCGTTATCACGCTCTGCAACATCGCTGGAGGTATTTGAAAGCATGGGCCAACGTTCCGCTTCATCACCGTTCCTTGTTTTGTGAAGAACGTTACAGGCTGTTGGAAGATTACCGCAAACATAAGCAGCATCAACCAAATTGGTAGAAGCCTTAATATTGTTCTACCTATGCTTGTTTCTTCTTTCGATTCTTTGACAATATTGGCCTGATTTACATGATCCAAATTCTTCGGATTAATATGAAAATCATCTGTAAGAGGTTGCTCCTCCAATCTACACATGTACAAGAGACTTAAAAAGTCAGCAAGACTATGTCATATTCTACGGACATTATAAATTACGCGCATTTTGAACTTACTCAAGCTCAATAATGTCATTGTCTTTACGTTGTAAGTGAAACTTGCTCTGTACGAGATTCTTTGCAGAAACCTTTACCACTTGAATGAATCTTCCAGCAGGTAAGTTATTGTCTACGTGCTGTTTATAAACATAGAAACGGCTTCCGCAAAAGAAGCAAGCAATTGAAATGCCCATCGCAATAGTGGGGATACCAAACCCAAGTCCCCAACCAAGGTTGTCTTGAATATAGGACATGATTAAATTCCCTAAAAGACTACCACTGCACACTCCAAAGTACCACCACTGGAAGAACAAACCCTTTTTGCTTGTTTTCTCATCATCTTTGCTACCTTGCAAATCGTCTTCAAGTTCAAATTGATCGGCTCCGAATGCTTGCAGGGACGGGTTGTATGCGCCTTGTCCGATGGAAATCAGATATAGAGTAAAAAATAAAGAAGCTGTCGGCATCCATCCGCACAGTATTGCCCATATTGTCAGTCCAGCAAGTCCCTGCCAAGAAAAAAAAAAACCAGAAAATTTAGCTGTTTCAAAATCCATGAAAAGAACAAAATGACTTCAGAAATGCATAAGAACAAGGTTCAAGCTCACCCCAAGATACAGCAAGGAAGATGCCGTTATCGTGGAATATCGATCACAGTGAGATGAATCTGCGATAACCGCGCTGACGAGCGGAAGCATTGAAGTGACCCCAATCCAGCCGCTAACATTCTTCGCGGCTGATGAAGTGCTCATCTTCACAACATCAGTGAGGTAAGTGACCAGGTTTGATGCCACTCCCTTGTATGCAAACCTTTCCACACTTGCCACAACTTCAAAACACAAACAACACTGTCAAAAGAAAAGATCCTAAACAACAAAACATCACACAAGAACCCTGCACAAAGATAGCTAGCAAATAATTCAACAAGAATGAGTTAGTGATTACCTATGATTAGAATACAAGGTTTGCTAAGACCTGGCGAAGAAGAGCTGTTAATCTTCAAGGCCATTGATGGTGGTGATGGGGAGCTACTCAGAATACCAAATCTTGTTCTTCATTTTCGGTTACATATATATATACATAGTGCGCCGACAACATCATGCTAACAAAAGGAGCTAGCATTCGCATATAGTGGAATATTTAGTAGTTCTTTTTCTATAATGGAATTGCCCAAAATAAATACTTTGAAGTAGATTGAGGTAGAAAAGATGTCGACATATTTGAAATTAGAGATTAAAGTTAAAGAAAGAAAGGGAACGGGAAGAAAGCAACACATTCGAGTCACGCAACAAGTGAGTTAAAAAGAGTGATGGAAATGGAATGGAAGAAACAGAATTTGGTAACTCCTTTGATTGATTGATTGGTTGTAAGCAAAGGTTCATAACGGAAGATTAGAGAAACCTTTTATGTTGAGTGACTGACGCTTATACTTGTTGGGTGACAATTAAGGTTGAGCGTAGAACATTGAGTCATGCAGAGAGCTAGGAGAACTTCTGAAATATCATACTTTGCGCTCCATCTGCGTCCTATATTAACATTTTACTTCAACTACATATTGATAACAAGCCGCTGGTTTAATTGCTTAACTCATACAACTCCAGGAAGAACACAGTCACTACGGATTTGTTTGCTTCATCGTTAGTGTTTCGCAAGTGATTTTTTTATGCCAAAAATTTATTTTCAAATGATTTTTTATATTTAGGACATATTTCAGTTACAATGAACTTTACTTTTTCTTTTCTGATTTTGAATTCTATCGCTTCAATTATTTCTATTATTACTACAAACTTTATTTCACTTTTACCTCAAACTCTACTTCAATCAAAATCTAATTCTAAATTTCACTTTATATATTTTAATAATTATTATAAATTCTACTTCTATCGAATCTCACTTTTTATTGGACTTCGCTTTTATTAAATTCACTATTATGAAACTCACGTTTATATAATCCAAATACACTCTTAGTTTCACAACTTCACTTTCATAAATTTCCTTTCTAATAATTTATTATTTATTTATTTTTCAAAAACTTATTTTCTAACAAATAAAACATGCCGTAGGAATAATGTGGATATCTGGAAAAGTTTAACATCTTATTTCTAATTTTTTTCACATTTTTTTAATAAAGTTTATACAATATTTTATAATTTTTTTTAAAAGTTAAATAATATAAAAAAAATTCTATGTCGTGAGATTTATTATTAATTATTTTTATTTTTTTAAATTAGAAAAATAGAACTTATTCAATTTAAAATATATTTTTTTAAAAAAATATTTTTCAATAAGTACTTTTGAATATCCTCTACGATCCGTTAAACTTATTTTTCCTCTTGCAATTGACCACAGTTATATGTACATTTTTGAACCAAACAAACATAGATTAATTGGATCAAGGAGGAAAGTTAGCACCACAATTAACTCATTATCCCTCCCCCTAGTGTTGCACTTTAATTTCTTCACGTACGCATGGGAAGAGCAGGACGCTTCTCTCAGGATGGGTGCGTTTAAGATAGATTTCTAAAAAGGCGATATTATAACTGATGTTGAGGATGGACTAACAAATAGTTCGATTTTATTCTAGATACATTTATCATTTTCAACTAGATATTTGTACAAGTATATAAGGTGTGTTTTTTTTTTTTTTTGCATCAGATTAATTTTATTAGCCAAAAAATTCTTTTTAGATGATTTCATATATTTGTTATAAGAATTTATTTTTTGAAAAAAATTGTTTTCGGAAACTTACTTTTCATAAAAATAGCACATCTGTTAATGTGGTGAACAAAAAAGTGGTAATATTCATAAAACTAATACTAAACTTTTTAGAGTCCAATTGTAATCAAGTTTCTTTCATATAGTGGGCATTTAATAATGGTCAAGTTGTTCATATCAACAAGCCTTGCTCACCTAATTAAAGTACTCCCAAATTCTTGGGTGCTTACCCGGTAACCATTTCACTTAGATCAGAAACAAATTAAAAATATTGGGTGCTCTCTTAATTCCTCCTTATATTCACTTAGTTTAAACAGACAGTTCATATCAGATAATGTTTTGGAAGTGATCATAAAATAAAGTTTTTTTTTTAATAAACAAAAGTTTTGAGATTATTTTAAAAATAAGTTTGAAAGTTTGATTTTAATTATATATATATGAGGAGAAATAGAGGCACTCCAACTCTTATGCATATTTCAGCGCACTCCAAGATCGTTTGTGGCCGTGGAGACCTTCAAATTTAATCTCTACTATTGGATATAAAGAACTACGAGTCGTTAACATATTTACAAAATTTCATCTCGATCGGATTACGAATAGACCTTCATCCGGTCATTTGATCAAGATAACTAAAAAGAGATACATATTTTGTTAACTTTTACTATTTGTGTTATCATTATAAAGTGATCGAATAAAGGTCTATTCGTAGTCTGATCGAGATAAAATTTTGTCAGTATGTTAACGACTCGTAGTTCTTCATATCCAACGGTAGAGATTGCATTTGAAGGTCTCCACGGCCACAAACGGCCGTAGAGTGCGCTGGAATATGCATAAAGGTTGGAGTGCCCCCTATCCCTTCCCTATATATATATGACAATTCTTTCTTTAGAGGCACTAATGAACATTTTATCTTTGAATTATGATCATGTGATCATCAAATCTAATGTTCACCATTGGATATAAAAAAAAATAAGTTACAAACTTTCTCAAAAAGTTTTATTTTAATTGGATTACGAACCAATCTCCATTAGGCCATTTAATCAAATGATAAAAATGATACAATAAAGATATTTTTAAATTTCTTTTCTGTCAATTTTAATCAAGTGATTAGATAGAGGTGAATTCTTAATCTTATTGAGTTAAAAATTTTGAATATGATTTTAACTCATTATTCTTTATATCCAACGGTGAAAATTAAATTTATAATTACTCCGATCATAAAACGAAAAAGAAGTGCATGTATATATATATATATAAGTAAAAAATTTATTAAAAATATAAAATAATTATTTAAATAATAAGTATTACAAAATTTAGCCAAGGGCTTCTTTACTAATCCAACAAACTCATGTTTTTAAAATTCTAAATTCACTTTTAATATACTATAAATACAAAAAATTATATTATTAAATAATTTTAATTTTTTATTTTAAAAAAAATAAGTTTAGTTTAAAGTATGACGCCCCAATTGTGAAATGTCCTCTTAATAAAAGGCATCAACAAAGAGGTACCTGACGACAGAAGCAAGACAAGTGTGCCTATGCACAGAAAACCTTTCAAATTAAATAATCATGCTGTTCATAACAAAATATTAGATTATCCGAAAATACATTAATTCGTATCCCTACAATCTTTAGATTAAACGCTGCTATTAATTAGATATCAACAAAATTTTTGATCTGACGGTGGGGAAGGATGTACTTTACGAGTATATTGTAATTTCACGTAGTTCATGCGATGCAACTACTGTTTGCAACAATATTCACAAGAGAGGGTAATGTAAATCTAATGTAGTAATACTTTTAATAAATAAAAGATGTTAAGAAATTTTTTATTACCTCTTTTTAGAAAGGACTTATACGTATTGACCGTGAGTCAATATGTAGTTAATATTTTAGGTATTTAGAATATCTTTTTTTAAATTAAATTTTTTATTTTAATTTTTTTATGTAGTATTATAAGGAGTTTATATATATTTATATTAAAGAATTAATGTATAAGTTGGAATACATTGATGAAGATGGAATAAAATTAAAATAATTATTTATCCGAATATCAGAATAAAATCTTATTTTTGCTTTATTCGCCGCCGTCGTGTAAGGTAACGGCTCCAACGGTCAAATCCGACCAAAATATATCTGTCGTCGTCGTGAAAGATAGGTTAGACTCCGATTAAACATATCCATCGTTATCGTAGAAGATAACGACCTTGACGGTTATATTCCTATCATATCATCCAGCTCTATCGTAGAGATACAATTATAAGGGTTAAAAATTCCGACCATCATATTTGGTGATAGAATTTAAAATTTCAAAAAAAAAAAAAAAAAAACTATTATGCCTCACCGCCGTCTTCCTTATCTCCTTCCTTATTGATGTCGTTTTGCTATCACTGCCATCATCGCCGCCTCCTCCTCAAACTAGATCGCACGGCGCTTTGCCACTGCTCGCTCCATCAAGAAATTTTTGTTGTCGATAAATTTCTTTCTCTCCTTCACCAGAGAGATTTTCTACTACCGCCGAGAGAGATCTTTTTCTCTCCAATCGCTGAAAACTTTCTCATCATACTGAATCAAATCACTACTCGATTTGCTTTCTCACATTTCGATCACTGCTTGATCAGCGTCGTTGTTGCTACACCTCAAAGACCTCCATACTTATGTCGACCCCTAACCAAGATCTCTCACCGCCATTTGAACTAGCTGCTTCTCACCGCCGCTATCTTCTCCTCACAGGGTCTCTCGATTGATTTTATCATTGCTTGTTCTCTGCTTCTCTGCCTGCTGCTGCTTCATTGCCGGACCGCCATTAGTTGATCCAATAGCCTGATTGATCACCACATAGCTGTAGATTTGTTGCAAATCGATGATCGTCATTTTCTCCGGTCATCCTGCCTCCCGTGCCCACACGCTAACCTGCTCCGCTGGATCGTCGCCACTTACTGATCTGACCTGACATCGGCTCCAACTCGCCATAACCAGATCGATTGAGCTAAACCAATCAAACCCAAAATCAAATCGAACTGGAGCCGAATCAAATCAGATTAGATTCAAAGCCGAGCTACAGTGAACCAGTTTGACCCAAATCGAGCCACATTGAACTATATTCAGTTCAAACTTGTTTGACTGAGCTAGACCACACTAGATTGAGGATGATTGGTTCAATTTTATACCAGAATCGATAAAACCAGATTAAACCAAAACAGACCCGGTTCGAAATGAATTAGACCTGACCAGACTGATCCAATCTAATCTGGACATAAAAGTCCGACTCGATCTAGAGGAGAATGTCCTCCCGGCTTCGAGCTCATCGGTAAAGGGTAGCGAGGTGAGATAAGGACCAATTATTTTCTCAACCTAGAAAAAATCGACGCCTTCTATTCTTCGGGGTGACTCAATTCCATTGGGGGTGAGACTCGCTGGAATATAATGCAGGCTGGAACGTGGGAATTCGAGGTCTCATGAATGACTTTTTTTTTTATCCGGATAGACAGGTCCGATCCGATCAAAACAGGCAAGTCTGATCCGATACAGATAGAAAGATCCGACCTAGTTAGGACAGACAAGTCCGATCCGATACAAATAGAAAGATCCGATCCGATCCGATTAGGACAGATGAGTTCGACTCGATCCAGACAGACAGATCTGATCCAATCAAGACAAACAAGTCCGATCCGATCTAGACAGACAAATCAGACCTGATTCGGACAAATAAATCTTACCCAACTGGAACATACAAGTATGATTTGACCCAAACTATCAAATCCTACTGGATAGAAAGATCTGGTCCAACCTATTCGACCTAACCTAAACCGGCCTGATAAATCAGACTTCAAGTAAAATATTTTATGACTCATTGAGCAAGTTAGGCATCAATAATATTTTTTAACCAATTTGAAAGAGAGTATTGATGCGAGTCAATATATATGTAGTATTTTAGATATATAAAAATATTTTTTTTAGAGTTAGATATCTTTTTTAATTTAGAGCTCTCCTAAATTAAATATATTTTTTTATTTAGAATTTTTTTATTTAGTATTATAAAGAGTCTATATATATATTTGTACTGAATGATTCATGAATAAGTTGGAATAAGTTGATGAAGATGAAATAATATTGAAATAATTTTTCATCAGTATAATTTTTCATTACAGATAATTTATTGTATATTTTTTAAATTTTTTCTACAATATTATGTATAATTTTTTGAGTTTGAAAATTTAAAAAATAATTGAGAGGTAGTTTTGAAGTGCTTAAAATAAAAAAAAAATTAAATAAAATTTATTTTTCAGAAAATATATTTGATGTTTTATTTGAAAAACTAATAAAATTATACATAGAATAATTTTATGTACAAGTTATGTATATTTTAAATATTTTTAAAAAATTTACTTAAAAATTAAAATAAAATAATAAAATAAAATAAAAAATAGAATGACAAACGGCTCAGAAAATGGGATACCAAACGCACACCATCCGTGCTGCATAGGTTGGTTCTGGAAGAGTAATTTGGTCAGATAAGATGGGGGAACGAATATGTTGTTTGTAATGGATTGTAGGGATTGCGAGTGAAATCCACACTGGCAAGCACTAAAAAGTGTCACCAGCTTCCCCACTACTGCCACTTACATAATGATGCATGGGATCGTACGCATATATTACAAGCATGCCTTTAGAGTTTTCTCTAATAAGATCAGATCAGCCTATGAAAATTTCTCTTCGTGAGTTTTTAGTGCAATTTTGAAGTTTTCAAATTCAAAAAATCATATATAATATTATAAATTTTTTTTAAATAAAAAATATGAATAATTTATATGTTATAAGATAAGTATTTATACAAATATTTATTTTTAAGAAAATTGTAGAAATTCTTTTAAAATTTCCTTTTTTTAAAAAATTATGATTTTGTCAACTATTTCAAACAAAATTGTAGAGTCTTGTTATAGTTTTTAAACAAGCCCATTTAAAAAACAATAAATGTATTGCCCTATGTTTTCGCAACAAAAAAAAAAAAAAAATCGTCTTGCTTCTCGATTTTGTACATGCTAGAAACTAATTTCTTTATTGCTCAGATTAAAATTCTCACATTAAATTAGGTAGTGCTGCAAGCGATAACTTTAAGTTTGGTAAGATATAATGGACTTTGATGTAATGATGTCTATCATCAATTTGATTGTAAATTTAATCACGACTGAGCTAAATATTGATACCAATATTATTTCAAAAATGTTTGAATTTATTTTGGGGTATCAAAAATTATAAACCTTGGTTTTAGTAATAACGGATACCTGGTGCAGCAACCCGAACCAGACTAGATTAACAGATACCCATTCCTCTACCAAACCCAACTCCAGCAAGCCTTACGATTACCCAACGACTCATCCAACAAAACCCGACCTGTTCACCACCATTCGTCCGATATGTTTATTCGGACTAGTCCGACAAACTTCTTTCTTCTTCTTCTTCTTCGTTGTTTATCATTTCTCTCTGCCCGATCTCCGCCGCAATGAATACCAACATCTCCGCCGTCATCGCAGCGAGCGATTCCTCCGCCATTCCTACTGGCCGTCACCGTCACCAATCTGACCGCCACGAACAGCAACAAAACAATCTCCGCCTCTCCCTTCCTCCTCCATCTCCAATCCCATCCTTCCGTTCCTTCCCTTCAACTCCGTCCTCCGCCTCAACTCCTTCCAAGCTCCGCCGCCCCTCCTCCACCTCCGCCGCCACCCCTATAACTCTTCCATACCTGCTCATTCTCTTTCTCTCTCTCCGCTCTCTATACTCTCTCTCTCCTATCCTCTCTACTTCTCTCCCTCTCCTCCCTTTCGCTTTCCTTCTCTCTCTTCTCTCTCTCTTATTCTCTTCTCTCTTCCCTTCACCAACAAACCCTTTCTCTTCAATCCCTTCTCTATCTTCTTCACTTCGCTCTATTCTTTTCAAATCACTTCTTTTCACTACTTCTCTTCTTCTGAGACTTCATGGTCTCAAACTTTGCGGCCCTTTTCCAACTATTCTCGGTGAATTTTCTGGCAATTTAATCGCGCGATCACTATCGAAACCTGCGAAACGCAATGCAGCTTCCCGTGGAGTTATTTTCTTGTTTCTTTCATTGTTGTTTCTGTCTTTCAGTTGGGACAGAGCGGGTTGTTTCCCGCTTTCATTGTCGTCTCTATCTCAGATGGAAGGATGCAGTCGAGTTCCTATGTTGATGTTGCCGTTGTTTTCTGGATGTTTCGGGTTTTTGGAACGATCAACCGGTAACTGGATCTCTCTAAGGGTGATTGGACGTAGACAGGCTCGCTTGCTGTCTCTTGCGATTGCTACTGTCGTACTATTCGTCCTGGCTTGTTTTAGCTTGATAGTGAATGAGAAGAGAGGTATTGCTGTTCTGTCTTTGGGTAATACTGCGTTGCCGTTGCTGAATTTTGCAATCTTTGTTGCTGTTCTGAGCGAGAAGTATGGTGGTGACAAAGGTAGTAAGGATTTCAGTCGTGAGTTTTTGGTGACCTTTTTGTCTACTCTGGTTCTTGAATTGTTCTATTTTCCGAAGCTTTCTTTGCCTGGGCTTCTACTATGTGGCCTGTTGATGTGGCTTGCTCTAAGGGAACTGGTGTCTTCATCTTTGGATCATGTAGAATTGGGTAGTGAAGATGCTTTGGAGTCCTTGAATTCAATGATCATGAAGCCGCTTCGCCACATTCTTAGCGAGAGGAAGTCAAGGAAGATCGCACTCTTTCTACTGATTAATACTGCATATATGGTAGTGGAATTTGTTGCTGGATTCATGAGTAATAGTCTGGGTTTGATCTCTGATGCCTGTCACATGCTATTTGATTGTGCTGCATTGGCGATAGGACTATATGCAACTTATCTTTCACGGCTTCCAGCAAATAACCAGTTCAATTACGGGCGTGGGAGGTTTGAAGTACTATCTGGTTATGTTAATGCAGTTTTCCTGGTTCTTGTTGGAGCGCTTATAGTTTTGGAGTCTTTAGAGAGGCTTCTTGATCCGCAGGAGATTTCTCCTAATAGCTTGTTGGCTGTTTCAGTTGGAGGGCTTGCAGTGAATGTGATAGGTCTTATCTTCTTTCATGAGGAGCATCATCATGCTCATGGTGGCTCTGGTTCTTGTTCTCATTCACATTCTCACCACAGTCATCATCGTGAACATCACCATCATCATCACAGGCACAGTCATCATCACCATAGGCATGACAGTTGTAGTAGTAACGATGGATTGAGCTCCATTCACGGCCATAATATCTTAGTTGACAATACGTCCTCTGGGAAGCATTTTAATGAGGCTGATGATCATACCAGAGATACTGATAGTAATTATTTACAGAATAAAAAATCTAAAACTGATGCCAAAGTTGTAGAAAACCATCATGACCATCAGCACAGTCATCAGCACCTTTATCATCGCCACAATGATGACAACCATGTAGATTCATGCGGACATAATCAGGAACAACCAGAAGGCTCTGCAGGTGTTTCGTATCATCATATTGATGATCATGATCATGATAAATCCCATAGATACCTTGAGGGCTTTGCTCTTAATGATTCTCACCCTCACTCCTCTGATGTGAAAGATGCATCCTTGGAAGCAAAAGTGCCAAAAGGTTCCCACAAGAGACATCATATTGACCATAATATGCAAGGTATCTTCTTGCATGTTCTAGCTGATACAATGGGAAGCGTCGGAGTCGTCGTGTCAACCCTTCTTATTAAATACAAGGGATGGCTTGTTGCTGATCCAGCATGCTCTATATTTATATCTATCATGATCATATCCTCCGTTCTTCCTCTGCTGAGGAACTCTTCTGAAATTCTGCTACAACGAGTTCCGAGGTCTCATGAAGAAGACATTGAAGTTGCTATTGATGATATCATGAAAATTAAGGGTGTCACTGGCATTCGGAATTTGCATGTGTGGAACTTCACGAACACAGATATTGTCGGTACAGTTCATCTTCATGTTTCAGCTGCTTGTGATAAGATTTTCACCAGGAAGAGAGTCCTAGATGTATTAGAAGAAGCTGGTGTTAAAGATATTACCATTCAGATAGAGTGCATCAAAGTTTAACTCGTATAGCTTTATTAGGACTACAACAAATCCTCATCCCAGTACGTGGGCTTGGCTAGATAGCTTTATGAGAGCATAAGGAAATTATAAAATCTTTCTATGGTGAATAGAGGAAAATGTGAAACAGAAACTGCTTGGTATTCTTCATTTGCAAGATCATCTCTGGTTTCTCCAGCTGGAGAGTTTGGGAGCTTCTTTGATATGAGTATTGTTTTTGGGAGTTGGACTCACTAGGAGTTCTGGGGACACTATGTCACTTTTTTGAGGATGTGGACTGCAGTTTAGAGGATTGTTAGGCCTCGATAGGAAGCTGCTTGGGATGCGATGTTTGAATTGAGTGCAGGTACTGTTTAAGGCAATTTGCTTGATCCCAGTTTGCATTTGTCAGTATCTAAACTTATGGTTGACATTGGCTTTGGCATAACAAATAGAGCTCACTTCTGTTGGGCATATTTTAATTTCTCGGCTGCACTCTTACTGCAAGCAACAACAGGAATTTTGGAATTGCTACCTTTTAGTGAATCTGGTTAAATGAACAAAGATTGTAGGCAGGAAAGGTTGCCCGTTAGACATTCAGCTAGAAACTAGGATGTGTATTTTCTGGAGATTAGGATGGCTTGATTTTTAAACAGCTTTGAAATCCTTTAGAGTAAGGTTGATTCTGTTGCACTGTTTAACTCTGTGTCTTTTTGTTTTCGTTTTCCTTCCTTTCCTTCTTTTTTTTTTTTTTTTTTTTTTTTTTTTGTGTGTGTGTCTATGCGTCTGACGCGCGCACTTGTGTGTGTGGGTGTCATTTATTTTCTCTTAATCCATGTTAAGTTGTCAACTGATCTTTTATTGGGTACTGAAACAATTTGTCTTGTGGAAGCTCTAGGAACCACAATTAATAAGGTCAAGCTCCTGGGGCTCTAGAAGTACCTTGGACTATTAAGTCCGTTTGTGAAATTCTAAGGGGATATGTTGAAACGTTTTGCATAATTGTGATGCCAGTTGATATATTATTACCATCTGCCAATCTTTGTATTTACCAGTTCCTTTATCCCACATTTGTATGGAAGTGCTTGTAGCATATGCAGTCTTTTTTTCATATTCAAGGCATATTACTTTAAAGATATTGCATGGATTTAGGTATGCATGCATAAGTCTTTCTGCATGGCTTTATGATATCAAATATACCTTGAACATATTTGACTTGCCAGCATGTATATACTCAAAAGGCTCGAGATGAATATATCCCTAGACCCTAGATATATGCATTTCAAGATGTAGCACTTGCTATACTAAAGACAATGCGAATGAGCTTCATGCGTATGATTGTGTGCACGCCGCATTCTTCTAGATAGCTGCTTTCATTTGACGAGAGCTCTTGTTTACATTTCCTTGTCTGCCTTATATAGCAATTTAGTAGCAAAATTGTGTAGATCAGTGAAGCTTTTCTTTTTCAATCTGCATTGTACATTTTTTATGAGAATGTCTGAATTCTGATGTGGAATTTAATTTGTTTGTTGGCCATCATTATCTGGGCAGTCCAACTTGTGGGTTGTGTTTTGAATTTGATTTCAAACTTCAGACACTATTTAAGAACTTAGCAAAGTTGGTTTAGAGTTTAGAAATTACTAGTTGCGAACTGAATTTTGATAGTCAAATTTGAAGTTTCGCTTCCCCAGTAGGTGTTTTAGTTGCCATGACAATAACACTTATTGTTTGGAACATGCCGTCTTCTGTCCCTCGTTTTAAACATAGTACTCTTCAAACATAGCAATTTTAATTGTCTATCATAATGATTGAAGCTTTAGACTTTTGTAGCTTTAAAAAAAAACTTTTTATTGAAGGATCGTCTCACTTAGTAACCACTAAAAGAAAAGGGAATGCTTTCCCATTCAACTGAAAGAGATTGGAGTGGCAGGAACCAACATTCTTGAGTCATAATAACTCAAACAGTGGGGTTATCAGGTCAGATTGATTGGATTAGGGCTATTGGAGATGGAAAATGAAGTTGTGGGAGGGTCGGTGAAGTTGACGAGAAAGGAGTCACAAAAAAGCTTGGAATGTCAACTGAAACATCTGCAAGTCAACTTGACATTTTAAGGTTAGACCATTGGTGAAACAATAGTGTAGTGTTTTGATTTTTAAGCAGTAGTTAGCTTTTTGAAGGTTGGCGCATATATCAGCAGCAGCTTTTGTGAATTTATCTGACATCTTCAGCTGTTGCAAACAGCTGAAACGAGTCATACTACCAGCTGATTGCAGAGCAATTCAAAAGGAGTTCTCGAGTATCTTGAGTTGCAGTTGACCTGTTTAAGACTTGGATCTGGGATGCTGGAGCTGAAAGGAAGGACTACCAAGATTCTAAGCAGGACTTTTCCTAGAAAAGATAGTCATAAGACCATCTGTTGCAAACTAGAAACCTCCCTCTGTCTCCTGATTGGCACTTGTGTTCTGCTACAAAGGCATGTCTTCTGCTACATGGGTCTAGATTTTTACCTTAGTTCGTACTGCATTTGGTCACATCTTTTGTAGCTAAATCAGTTTTTCTCCAGATGAGCTATCGAAGATAGCTAAGAAATCTTGTATGAACTTGAGGGAGAAAGGAAAGTAAGGAGAACACATGAAGAGAGCTCGGAAGAAATTCAAACTTTATTACAACTCTTATTTGGTTACAAAGACTTTTAATTGATGGTTTTAAATAAGGGCATTGCTTTTCTATTTTTACACACTATATTTTTAATAGATGGTAGAAATTAGTTTGATCGGACAATGGAGAACATTCGATTTAAAAAGTTTTACATAATATTTCATACCAAAATCTCCACCCTTTAGAATATCTATTATATATCATGACTACACTACTTTAGATTTTTCTAAATATTTGAAATGTTTATAGTATTCTACATACTCTAAACTTATATTATATACAAGATATTTTATCTATGTACAAATTATTTTATCATTATAATGAGAATGAAAAGAAAGCGAAGATGGTCATATCGTGACATTTTTTCACATCTATTTCGTGATATCTTTATTACGGTTGTGCAGAGCTACTGTGGAATCTCTTATTCCTCATTTTATGAGTGGCGAGTTTTTCGGTTTGACCCATAGATCTCTCTTAACAGCTTGTGTTGATAGGTAGGCTCTTTTCATAATTGCATTTCTAAAATAGTCATAATTTGGACATTTGTTTCATGCGATAAACATATCATGCACGTATTTTCTTTATCCAAGATCCAAAAAGAATTGACAAAGGGGATATGCAAGGCCTTTGTACCATCCATGAACTTCATTTTAAGGACTATCGGATAATCATCCATATTTATCGAAAAAGTTCATAATGTCGGACCATTCACTTATCCGTATCTTCACTCCACGAGCAACTCCTAAATTAATTTGGGTTTGACGACTTTAAGGCATTCTGGTCTTATCTCATACTTGACGGCTTTTAGCTTCCTTCTCAAAAAAATTATAGGTACCTTGTATGTCCACTAAGGCATGTACCTCTTACTATTAATCTTGGCCATCACGCACGGTCGACCCTTCACCTCATGTCATGATACTTTTTCGTTGGCTTGGACAAACTGGAGAAGTTACAAAAAACTCATTCTTACCACTTCGGGTTACTCTGTGGCTCATCTATTGTCTCCATTAAGACTAAAAGTTTGCTCCGTTTTTTATACTTTTTAGCCATATATGGTTCATACAAAGGAAGCATTTGAAAGACTACTTACCATTTTCTCGATTGTTACTATTACTTTCTTAGTCTCTATTGTAGCCTCCCTTAGATTTTATCAAATTGTATGCTGCCTCATTATATTGGTGGTGATCTTCCCAATCGTTGTCCTTGTAGTTCAAATAAGGCTTTTTTTTTTTACCTATCGAAATTTTTTATAATGGACTCGCCTATGGCAATGGTAGAATTGAAATCTTGAGATTCTCTACGCTTGATGCCAACTTTGCCCATATTTACAATTCGTCTATGAAAGCAAAAGACCCTCGCTTTCTATAAAATCAGGAATCTTCAAAATCAACTTTGAAAATTCATTGACATAGTTTCTTATGCTATTTTTATGTGCCAAGCGTCGAAGTTTTGTCCTTGGCTTAATCCTCCGCATTAACCGAATAGAATTACTGTTTGAATTTCCTCTTGAACTCCTCCCAAGTGGTAAAGGTGCATGTACTCCTCTCGATTTCAGCATGTCTTTTCCTCCGGCATACCATGCGGTTTTTCAAGATAAAGAGATGCATAGTCGATCTTACCTACATCTTCCGTGATGCCGATAAACCTAAGGGGTTGCTTCAAGCTCTATAAGAAGTTGTCAATCTCCTTTGCATTCCACGCTCTCTTATATGCTTTAGGCTTTGAAACATCTACCTTGGTTGGAGTTGTAGTTGTGGGCATGGCCCCAACTCTCTTTTACATAACCATTAGTTTGTAAAATACCTAGTCCCTTCAAACATCCCTCAACTTGTTGGACAAATTTGCGACATCTTTCATAAATGTCGCAACTTTTCTCTTAAAAGCGTCCATATCACTAAAGAAAGAGTTTTTGCAAACCTTACATTGGCGAGAGTATGATCGGACACCATATTCAAGGCGTCTTATATCTCCCCACGAAGCACTTGTTGTCCCTTCTCGAGATTGTCCATGCTTAAACCTAATTTTTCGAACTGGTCAACCATATTGGCCATATCAAACTCCACCATAGCGAGCCTTGCGCTTAATTTTGGCATTACGTTTTTAGACTTCTCTTTGTGTTGTCGACTGCTTTAGGGAGCATTCTTTTTCCTCACCTTCCCTCGTGTAAGAAAATATTATTTCCACATGTCATTTTCGTTTGGCAGAATTTTAGCTCTGATACTATTTGTCACAAATCTAATTTTTGTCTTGGCTCGTGCTATACTTAGACACACCTCTTATGTCTAAGTCAGTCTTTTCTTCAAATGAGTTACAAAGACAGCTCAGAAAGCTTATATGTAGTTGAGGGAGGAAGAAAAATAAGGAGAACACTTGAAGAGAGTTTGGAAAAAACTCGAGTTTTATTACAACTCTTGCTTAATTACAAAGCATTTTGGTTGATAGTTCCAAATGAGGGCATTGCTCTTTTATTTAAACCCAGTCTATCCCCTTAGTGAAAGTTGGAGATTATTTTGATTGTATTTTGGAGAACACTTAATCTAAAAAGTTCTTATTTAGTATCCTATACAAAAATCTCCATCTTTCAAAACATTCTAGATTTATTCCAAAATATCTTAAGTTTTTAGAGTTTTCTATTATATTCTAAACTTAGCTTATATATAAGGTACTTTATCTAAATAAAAAGTATTTTGCTAAGATAATGGTGATGAAAAGAAAAATCATAATAGTCGTACCGTGACATACTTTAAAGAGTTGTTTGCAGGGACTTGCAATGCAAATATATGTTTGTTTGTGCTTCAGTATCAACAAGTCATTTCGGTATTCTTGTATCTGCGATAAAGGTGTATTGTTGAGGAAATTCTCATCTTGTTAGAAATCTTGTGCTTGTTTAGGTAGGGTGGAGCTACTATTAGCTATTCGGTACTCAATAAGTATACTTTTGTTACATGTAAAACTTATATAGTAGAAGAAATTATACCATTGCTGGCATATTTTGCTTCCAATTGAGTACAATGTCACATCATTTGACGGATGCGCATGTAGCAGAGGCTCTTTGCGATCTTTCAAAGTGGATGAAGTTTCTGACACTTGCTATTTAATTTTTGCAGGTGACTTTTCTTCAACTTATATAATGGAACAACACCTTAGGATTTCTTACCCCTACAGACATAAGTTCCTAAATTTTTTTTTTTGGATGTAATGGCATTGCTACTTTGATAAATAGTAGGTCATAAATTGGTTTCGAGAGGTGTTACAAAGAGGTAAAGTTGTTGCAAAGATACACATTACAAAGAGGTACATACAAACTACATAGAGCAACAAGGTGAAGTGAGAGAAAGAGACGTAGTCAAGGCCCGGAATATGATGTTGTTGTCTTAGCCCTCAAGCTTCGGCAGATCTTGTGCCTTCTTTCTCAGTTTCTTTTCAGTAATATACCTGTCCAAGAAGTTATACATTTGTTAGCTTGCCCGCGGCGCACTTTTGCATAAACATGTGTATATTTGGCTCCATTTAACAGCACCACATAATCACCACACTAAAGTTTTCCTTCTACCAAGACCGCCTATCTCGAAAGATATTTATCTCACTATAGCCCATGACCAAGCATGCCACTATGATTGGCCACCTGAAGATATTTAACTTTCCTAAGCGGATATTTGTGAGTGTTTAAAATAAAATTTTAATTTTGAAAATGAGTTTATTTTTAAAAAATAAAATGAGTTTGATTTTTTATCTAAAAATAAAAATTCGTATAAATATTTCATGACATGCAATTCATCGTTTTAAATTAAAAATTTTTAAAATACTTTGTAAGCGTTATTGAAAAACGAAAAGTTAAAGTGAAGTCTTGATAAAAAATGATAAGCATTGCCAAATAACACATAAGAAATGTTGCCAAATAGTACAAGTGAAATAACAATGTCGTAGTGGGTGGTCAGTCATCTATCATCTACAATGTCGAACCAAAGGATAGTTGGTATTTGTATTGGTCATAGTACCAGGTTTATTATTGTGAGAATCCTATTTGCAGTAGTCAAACAAATAGTTTGCACCCGAGTAGGGGAACTTGTGTGGGAGATAATACTTGAGGAGTAAATCAAGATAAGAATTTCATGTCAATGACCGGCCCATATGTTAGAAGTTCAATCTAATTAAAATTTAAATCAATAGGTCTAAAAGCATTTTTAATTATGAACCAACTTTTATCTTATCTTCTTATTAATGTTGGATTAGTTTAACTCATGCTTGATGCTTAGAAATCTCCTATTTAAGCATGAGATATCTACTTTTTTTCTCCTAATCTAATCACAATTACCGCACATTAAGAGTTTTCAGAATCCAAATTGCTTTGAGTCAACACTCACTATATTCAGGCTCCATAGAAATTACGCTGCTCTTAACCAGTCCACAATACTGACAATGAAAGTTATAATACACAATGATCTCTTAGGTTCTCAGTCGAACTATCGACTTTGTTACCGCTTGTTGAAGAAATAGAGGAGCCAACCCAACACAATCGTCGCTCAGGTTCTCAGTCGAACTATCAACTCCGTTACTACTTGTTGAAGAAATAGAGGAGCCAACCCAACACAAAGGTTTACCTAAAAGTTCAGCCTATATATAAAAAATCTAATCTAACTCAAAAAACTTATTCTGCTAGGTGTAGAAACTTTCTAGTATATGAAGAACCTTTTATCTTATCTTTTTATCTATGTAGGATTAATCTACTCATTGTTCATAGATGACATTTAGAAGTTCAAAGAATATTAAGAGAGCAATCTGTAGAAGCCATTGTAATAGCAAGATCGTAGCATGAAGGTGCGATTGTCAAGGTCGTTCAGGTTTGGTCCCAAGCAGATAGGAGGAAGGGGATGATAATATGATATTGACATCATCTAGTAGGCTATGGTCTATGTTTTTGGAATACCAAGTGGTATGTACGAGAACTGTAAGAGTTGTTTGGGAAACTAGAAAGTAAAGTCTTATCAGCCGCTGCGAATTGATGAAACATGGTCGCCATATACTATTCAGAACACTAGCAACCCTGCTATAAAGAAATCACATTTTACCTATTTAATAGCTTTTAAAAAAGTTTCTTTGCCATGTATCAACATGCCGAAAAGGTGAGCTATTGGGTTTCCTTTCTTAATACGTATTGGGTCTCGATCATTTGCAATGTGAGCTTCTTCCAGATTGCATTCTCTACCCCATTAACTTGGACTACCACTTGACTAGCAAGCATAGATGAATTCCTGCAAGTTTAACATACTCCATCCACCATGCTACTTTGGTTATAGATACTTTTCCAAGCAACTAAAAAGCATACCTAGGTCTTGATTGCCACAACAGAGAATTTTCTTTGGAGGAAATCAATGTCTTTGTAGACCCAACTTAGAAAGGAGATAGAAGGACATTATGCAAGTTGGAAGAGCATCTAGGATTGAGTTTGAATTAAACAATCTCCCACCGCAAGAGAGATATTTAGTCTTCCAAACTGCTAACCTTGCATCAATCTTACTAATGAGCTATAGATGGTATATGCCCAAGTAGGTAATTAGAAATATTTCGGCTTTACAGCTTAGTGAAAGGGCCTAGTTTGCTTTAATTTGTTCATCCATGTTAATAAGGTAACGAGAACTTTTTGCCATATTAATTTTGTGTCCAATTGCATCCTCATAAATAAGTAGTAGGGTCCTTATTCTAACGAGTTGATTAAAGGCTACCTCAAGGAATAGGATTGTGTTATCGTCGTAGTGAAGATTGGTTACTCTTTCAAGGTTATCGTTCTTCCTCATAGAACTAGTGTCAATGATGTGATTCATACTACTGAGACCATTTTCCTCGAGCCATTCGCGACAAGATTGAAAGGAAGTGGCGAGAGAGGGTCCCCTTAGCAAAGGCCTTTAAAGTATGTAGATAACCAATAGGACAACCATTCACTAGAACTGAATGAAAACCTTGCTAAATGTAGTACATCATCAATCCAGTTAACCCACCTTCGCCCAAAGTCTCAAACTTGAAGAAGAGTTTCAACGCTACATCCAATGGACAAACCCAAAGGCTCTCCTGAAGTCGATTAATCATTGTGTTCTGAATAGAGCGCTTCTTGTTATAATGTAGAATCTCCTCGACGGCTACAAAACCATCAAGAATATGATTGCCATGTAGGAATACAACTTGAGAGGGGTCTAGGATGGCAAGTAAGACCTCTCGAGGCTCTGTAAATACTTGTAATGAAGTAGTTGAGCGTGTGTTTGGATACTTCCTCATAGGCATTGATTTTTTCATTACTGCGTATGGTGATATTTCTAAATCTTACTACAAACAGCTTCGAATGGAACATTTTTATTGTAACTTGTTTTTATATGTGGTATAAAATAAGTTGTGTCACGAAACTAGAGTTTCAATAGTACCTGTGTGGTACTTAGACAATTTTGTCCTAAGTTAGTAAATCAGCCTTAAAATATTATGCATGAGGATGCTAAGCAATCTTGAAAGAGTTGCTAAACTTTTGAATATACATTTTGATTGCTTTAGTAATTTTCGCATAGCTTACTTCTAAGTCATCAAGTCGTCTACTAAGCTTTTCAATGCTAGAATCCATCCTGAGACTTGCTCTAGGTCAACAATCCATGTCTTCCATAATATTAGAGATGGAACCTTGGACTTGCTACGAGTCTTGGTTAGTGAGCGTTGCTCGTTCCTCCGACGAGCTTGCTTTTGCGAACCTCCTTCATAGCGACAACATTCTGTGGCTTAGCCATTCCTATTGGAGCATTGTTATGGTATCTCAATTGTCGAATCTTACCTCTAGTACCAACTGTCACATGATTAGCTTTTCGATAGTATATGTGTGGCACTTAGAAAATTTGTCTTAAGTTACTAAGTATGTTTTAAAAATTCCAAAGGAATATTAAAGAAATAAACTAAGAGAATGGAAACGTATGAATGAAAGGAAAGCTTCATTAGAATACTTAGAAAGCTTACAAAAGTTTAATGTTAGAACTTGCTTGATGGCTCCAATTGAGGAAAGTTACGCCCTCTAGTTGTAGCATTCCACCTCTCTAGTGGACGATAGTGGTTGCATAATCTAACAATGAGAAGATCTTTTTAGAAACTTTTTCTAAAATATCTATTATAACTTTTTCCAAAATATCTATTACTAAAATATCTAAGTTTTATAGAAATTTCTCCAATATTCTAAGATGGATGGTTTATTTGGGTGGTCCTTTGTGGGCCATTTTGCTTAAACTCAAAGGGCCATTTGGCCCAATCTTCGCTGGCCATGATATTTTTCCCCACTTAAACTCACCACACCTTGTCTCGCTTCTTGACTTACTAGATAGACTCAGCCGATTGCCGTATTTTATCTTTTCGTTCTTTAAATTTTTTAGGTGCCTTGTGGGGACATTTCGATGTGGGAGTAACATCTTCTTTCAGAAGTTTTGCCAGCAGCATGTCTTTATTCCCCTCAAAGATTATATGTATGGCTAGCATGAATTCTTAAATATGGTAATAGCCTCTCCATTGTTGTGCTTTCTAGGGAAAATTAAGAAATTTTGATCTTTTTTAGAGCCTTTCTGCAATTGCATGGAGAATGATACGCATGGAATTGATCGAAGAACTCCATGTATATAACCACTTAAGTCGTCCATAGGAACAACAGAGAAGTTAAGTGTCCAACTCCATGCTCCTATCTTGATTGGGATGAATTAAGTTATGCCCACAATTGACTTAGCGACTGCACTTATTGCTTTCACTATGCCGCTCTCTTTAATTCCCATGAGACCTAACCTCTTGTACTCCTCTTCCCGACGAAGTTGTGGGTGGTTTATGTGTTCAAGTATAGAATAAGTGGTCTTACCATTGATGATAGCCGTCATAAACATAGTCATTTCTTGATAGGTGGCTTAGGTGGTGTGTCGCTGCGTCTGAAATGCCCCCAAGTCATTGGAGAGAGTACAAACATGATGGTGACTCTTTAGTATGCGACTCCTCAAGTTAGGATGTTAAGGAAAAAGTATATTACACATTTTGAGAAATCATGTCCAATGGGGTCGTCATAGATGAAGTAAGAACTTTTGATTCAGTATCCACTCTTGCCTTAGGTTGGCCTATCGCGCCTATTTCTCTTTTTATAGGATATTTGGTGTCCTTCGGTGTTGCATTTTTTATCATGCTGTTCTTCCTCGTCGCCTCAACTCTTATTATGGTTGCCTCTTATCTTGATCTGGTGAGCAATCTCCTTGATTTAATTGCAGATCGATTTCGTTTGCTTAAGTCAGCAAAGAGGACCACGGGCCTTCTTTTCAGAGTTGGTCAAAGCATAGTGTTTCTAAAGTTCCTGCTTGAAGTTCTCTCATTTCTTAACATTACGAACCTCTTTGCCTATGATTGCAAGCCCACATAACTAAGCTACACTACAAAGAAAGATGTAGTAGTAATTAGCTTGATGGTTCCGTCACGTACTTCTATGGCATTAAAATACTGCTCAATACCGTAAAAAAAGTTTTCTACCGAAGTGGCATTCCTAACTCTATTGAAAGTGGATGGTTTGGATATCTCTAACCTCTATGCATCGACGATGGTATTAAAAATATAACTGATAGCAAAGCTACGCTTTTGTCGTTCCCAATCTTGACGAACTTTCTTTACTTCTATGCAGATAACGCGTATTTCACATTTTACGAAATTGGGCAAAAAAGACACATCCTGCATGAGGATGCTAAGGTCCTCTTAAAGAGTTGCTAAACTTTTGATGTTTTCATTGCTTTGGTAATTTTTTGGCATACTCTACTTCTCAAGTCATCAAACTGTCTACCAAGCTCTTCAATGTTGGAATCTGCTCCAGATCAACAATGCGTTGCTCCATAGTATTGGTAGATGGAGCCTTAGATTGGTACGAGCCTTGCTTGGTGCATGCTGCTCGTTCCTCTTGCGAGCTTGATCTTACAGCACCACTTCTATAGCGATGACATCCTTAAGAATCTATATGGGCATTATTATGGTATTCCAACCGTTGAAATCTTAAATCTAATACCAACTGTAACAGAACTAAAGTTTCAATAGTATTTGTGCGACATGTCAAAATTTTTATCCTAAGTTGATATTTAAATCTTTAAGAATTTCAAAGAAATACTAAAGAAATAGAGTTAAAAAGAGAATGTAAATCTATAAATGAAACGAAACTTCACTAAAATATATAAAGAGCTTACAAAAACTTGATGATTATAACTTATTTGTTTGTACTCATGAGAAATATCGCCCTTATTTATAACATCTCACTTTCCTAATGAACAGTTGTAATTGTTTTAATCTAACAATAGAAAAGAGTTTGCTATAGATTCTTCCAAAAATAATTTTATAATATCTATTACTAAAATATCCAAATTTTTTAGAGATTCTCAAATATTAAGGGCGTGTTTCAAATACCTGTAACTGAGTTTCGTGATAGTAAAAATTAAAAAATAGAATTTTTTGAAAAATAAAGTGGAAGTAGAGTTCAATGTTTGTGTTTCAATAATCTTGAAAGTGTGTTGAAAATTAAAAAATATAATTGTATTAAAAAGTGTGCAAATATGAAAGTTAGAATTGGCGTTTAGCATGTAGAAGTGGAGTTCTGAGTTCTTTATGTAATTGAAACATATGAACTGTTTGGAACTCAAAATCTGACGGGAAAGTGGAGTTACGGGCATTTAAAATACGCCCTAATTGTAACATAAATGACTTACTTGGGTGTTCCTATGTGCGCCATTTTGGTTAAAATCAAAGGATCATTTCGTCCAATCTTTATTGCCATTTTTTTTTCTTTCTTTTTTGTTTTTAAGAAAGAAACAGACAAAAGACAAAACATGTTAGGTGCTGGAATTTTAGATCCCATGAGATGAGCTTGTGGTGTTGGTAGAAGTTAATCTCATTGCTAATTTTTAATGAGAATCTCTGTGCCCATTTGCCTTTGTCATTATCCATATATGTTTTATTTCAAACAAACCCACCCTGACAAAGCAAAGGTTAAGCAAAGACACCTTTGCTTTGCTTTTCCCTTTCCTAACGCTAGCTGACCAGATTTGTTCCATTTATGTTATGTATATGCCTACGTTTAGGACATATTTATTTATACTTGAAACAATATTTTCTATAATAAATTAAATTTCAGAGAGTAATTTATTTATTTTTATTTCAAATTTTATTGTTTGTATGTTAATTTAAACTCTACTTTTAATGATTATATTTAAAACTGAAATGTTTATTTTTAAACTTATTTTTAATAAGAAGTTTCCTGATTTTCTTCGGCTGCATCGCTTGTTGCTAAACATAAAAATAAACACCAGAAAACGATAACAGGCAACCAGAAAAGTCCAAAAAAAAAACGCAGCAAATTCATATACTCAAACAAAAATTAAGTAATTCCAGAAGAAACTTATCATAAATAAACAAAATTTTAGTGTTAATTCTCTAAAATTGACCTTTACATTCTAAGGCACATAATAGACTTTTCAATCACAATCCTCTAGGGCTTCTTTAATTAAAAAAATGTTAATGACTTAAATTAGTATATTTGTAAAGAACATCTCCTATTCCAGCAAGTTTGTAAGAACACCTTTTTAAGAGTGGAATTTCTATTATAGACTTTCAGTGTCAAAAGTTGTATAATAATGTTATGGTGGGCCAAAAGTGAAATATTCTTATCGTTTTATGTTTTTATTACTTTTGGTAATCCAAGAACAGAACAGAAGTCAGAAACATAACACTGTCATTCAGTCAAATCAGCAGCAAACAAACATCGATGTCGACGGCGATCCCAAACCGGCAGCTATTCATCGACGGCGAATGGAAGCCTTCTACACGTGGAAATCGGATACCGATCATCAATCCCGCAACAGAAGAAACCATCGGTCCGTTCGTTTTCTCTGCAATTTTTTTCCATCCTGTTCATGTTCTCTTCAGTACTTCTCTTCTGTTCTTTGAAGATTGAGATTTGGTTTTGGATTTTATTTATTTCGTTTTTTGTTGTTGTAGGTGATATTCCGGCGGCGACGGCGGAGGACGTGGAACTCGCAGTGGAAGCTGCACGGAAAGCGCTGACTAGGAATGGAGGCCGCGATTGGGCTCGCGCATCTGGCGCCGTCCGTGCCAAATACCTCCGAGCTATTGCTGCTAAGGTTCGTGAATTGAATTCTCCTCTCATTTCTGGAGCGATATGCTTGAAGGTATTTTATTTTAGAGTTTAGGAAAATTCTAGAACTGCCTGTAGGTAATTAGACAACAAGCGGGGTTGTGTAAGTGGTAATAATCGTGACCACTGATGTAGATTACTGAGTTGGAACTTATTAGATTTGTGTAATATAGATTATATCATGTTTGGAAAGCTTTGTTTAGTTTGACTTTATTAAAGCATGAATTCACGGTTGGAAGTTTAGACTGACCATTTCAATCATGCTTAGCTTGAAGTTTCTTCTACAATACTCATACATTTCAAAGGTGAACTTTTTATGTGCTTGAACCGTACTAGTTTTGGTAAATCTAGTTAGAATCCTGGTATCCTACAGTTTACTAAGGTCTACGTATCAGAAGTAGTTCATGTATAACTTCTCCACCATGGACGTAGGAGCCCATCAGTACCCAGCTTTGCTGTTGTAGTTGAAACTTGCTTTTGCTAAAGGGTGATAGAAAATAAATAGATGTGTGGTAGAGAGAGTATTCAAAGGTAGTTTACCATACTTCTCTTTCGCATCGTCATGGTTTTTAATTCCTAAACAGAAGTCAACCACATTTGTCACAGTGCGAATTGTTGATGAAAGAAGTTATAGAAGTATGGAGCACATCTATGATTGTGTGGGAACTGAGGTTAAGCTTGAGCTTTTTGTGCTTAAACATGAAATGAAGACACCAAAACAGGAGTGTTTGTTTGAGTTAGTGAATTCATTCAGTCATATTAAATTAAATGTGAAAACAGTCCACCAATGCCATTATCCTCAAATAGAAAGAAAAATAAATAAATAAATAAATAAATAATCATGAAAACTTTGTTTCTTCTCTACTTTATAGGAAATTCCCATATACTTACTTTTCAATTGGCGAATAGCCTCCATCTAATGTCACCTGAAATTCATTTTTTCTGGATTTCTTGTAAGCTATGCCAACTTATCATTTGCTCTGGTGCAGATAACTGAGAGAAAGACAGAGTTGGCAAAGCTTGAGGCACTTGATTGTGGGAAACCTCTGGATGAAGCAGCATGGGACATGGTATATTTCATGTTTTTACAGAAGTATCAAGTAAATCATGTTCCTGTCATAGATACTGAAGCATTTTTTGTTTCTTTGCTTGCATTCAGGACGATGTTGCTGGATGCTTTGAGTACTATGCAGATCTTGCAGAAGGCTTGGACAAAAAGCAAAGAGCTCCAGTTTCTCTTCCTATGGAGAACTTCAAGTGCTATGTTCTTAAAGAACCCATCGGAGTTGTAGGGTTGATAACCCCTTGGTAAGCACAATCTATGCTTTCGTTCTAATTTGAATATTATGTTGAGCTGTCCTTTATGGTACATCACTGGCACGTTTTGCTAGTTTGGTATTCTATATTGTTTTAGCAAGCATATTTGAGCTTCAATTCTTTGGAGTCCTGCTTTTTCACCATTCATATATTCTTAAAATAGTCATAGCTCTGTTGAAGTAATTCTGATGATGTACAAGTAATCTGGTGGAACTTTGCTACTATTGGGACTGGTCTCAAGCATTTACTGCAACTTTTTTTTTATTCGTGATATGTGATGCCCCTACTCTCTCTCTCTCTCTCTCTCTCTCTCTCTCACACACACACACATGTGCGCGCGCGCATACACCCCCACCCTATCTACTTGTAAGAACCCCATTCTGGTATACTGATGTACTGCACTATCTCATCTTTCTATAGTGTTCTCTACAGTCAGGATCATTTGATCCATACATGATCTTTAGTGCAACATAACTTATGATTTTTGATGGGCGCTTTCCTAGATAATGTTTCCTTTATAAATTATACAAGCTTGCAAAGTGAATTAGCAAATTCAAATTTCATAGTCCGAAATGCTCCAAGATACAGTGCTCTTAGAGAAATAATACCATAAACAGAATAGGTGTCTAGAAGAACATATGAGAAGCATTTGATGTCATAGCCACTGGATTCACTATGCCCCATAGTAGCCGTGGCCTGGGTTTGTTGATTACAGTTTCTACCCTTGGATTGAGTTGGATTCATGTTTTGAAAGTAGAATGAATTCAAAACATAGTGACATGCAACCAAATGACCTTCCTTCAATTCCCTTTGAAAGTGTATACAAACTGATCTCCTTTTGTATTAGGCATCCTGACTGATCCTACGTCAGTTACTGCATTTTAACATAGGTTGTGTACTGCATCCCCAAACCCATACCATGACCAGACAGATCCCATCATCCAGGTAACTTTTCTGGCGATGAGTGTCTGTCAACGATGCCCGGAAACAAGAAAAAGGAAGAAACGGATTACTAAACTACATCGGTCTGTTTGGTTATTGAGTAGTACATCATATCAAGATATCTTTGCTGAATTAGGCAATGTAACATAGAGAAAGCGCAAGTCAGTCCTGAAAACACTAGAATTTAAAGATTTGACAGGAGAAATATGGCTACTTTTTTTTGTCTTCAAGCACATTTATGTGTGTTCCCAAGAAGGTACAGAAGTTACAAAACTATGTTTCTTTGCTTCACCTTAGGTTGTAACATGAAAGTGTATAGATTTTGGGTGGTGAAAGTGGCACCATGGAACTTAGAAAACCCCTTAGAATTAGGAACCTAATTCACTCTTTCAGGTCAGTAGAATGATAGAAATGATTAGTGCTTTTCTATATCGTTTGTGGGGATATGAGAGCAAGGGCGCCTAAAATGTGTGTTATAGCTTGGTTTGTTCTTCAATGTAGCTGTTATAACCAATTATTCTGAGTTGTATCTTCATCATCATTTCATTCTTTTAGTGGCCATATTTAGTGATTCATTTATCATATGGCTGAAGTTTGGAGTACTATTCTTACACTTGTCATAGTTGCAACTGTTGGTTATAGATTTAGTTTATATACTGATAGCTTCAGTCAGGACTTGTCTTAAATTAAGTTGGAAGAGCAAATTGAGAGTTTCTTTATATACTAATCATTAGGGCTCTTCACTTGCATGATTGAAATTATAGAAATGTAGTTGTGCCTTTTTTGCAAATGTGTTACCTTTTTTCTCTCCCTCTGTAGGAACTATCCTCTTCTAATGGCAACTTGGAAAGTAGCTCCTGCTCTAGCTGCTGGTTGCACTGCTATCTTAAAGCCTTCCGAACTCGCATCAATGTAAGAATTGAATCATGAAATTTTAATCCTTCTTTAAATTAGTCGTCTGTTGACCTAGTTTCTTCTGTACATCAGAACTTGCTTAGAGCTTGCTGATGTATGCATGGAAGTGGGGCTTCCTCCTGGTGTTTTAAATATTTTAACTGGATTAGGTCCTGATGCTGGTGCTCCTTTAGCATCTCATCCCCATGTTGACAAGGTTCATCTCTTAACTCTTTTAAGTTTCCTCCTTAAAAGATCATTGTTTGACTATTATTTATTTAATTGCAGTAAAGATGCTTCTTTTTATTTATCTTAGTAAAATCCTTTTTTTTTTTCTTTTAGATTGCATTCACAGGAAGCACGGCGACTGGTAAGAAAATCATGACTGCTGCTGCTGAAATAGTCAAGGTAACTTGCCTTCTCGTACCCTTTTGTTATACCAGATTTTTTATTGTAATGGAGGGTAAATTTCTTGTGGTTGTAGAAGCATGTTCAACATGTTTACTAAGAAACATAGTGCTCTTTATTCAAATTTTCTATATGTTTTTCTGTGCTAGCCTGTATCCTTAGAACTTGGTGGCAAAAGTCCCATTGTCGTGTTTGAAGATGTGGATATCGAAAAAGGTTTGTGCTTAGATTTATTTCATTTCTTTCTTGAACTTTTGTTTAGGAAGTAGTCTTTCTGTATATCATCCATGCTATACTAAAGATGAGGAGTGTGTCTTAATTGTTCTTGAACATGGCAGCGGCTGAATGGACACTTTTTGGATGCTTTTGGACCAATGGTCAGATATGCAGTGCAACGTCTCGCCTTCTTGTGCAAGTAAGGATAAATTTAGATGGATCTATATATTTCATTCTCCACAAAAAATAAATGTTGTAACTTCTGGAATTTGTAAGTTAAAGGTATCTCGATTGAGGATTCATTGAAGTAATTCGAACTTAGTTATTTTCAAGCTCGATAAAATAAAAAACCCAGAGAACTTTTGATGTCATCTCATTTTGAAAAATCTCTCTTTGCAAATTCTTAAAAGTAGAAGAAGGGCATTTGCTTATATACTTTCTTCTGTGTCAGACAAGAACAGTCTATTGCTATTGATGTAAACTGAACCAAGAAATGAGATATTAGTTAAGGGCTGTTTCAAAATCCTGGAACTCCACTTTCTCCTACTAGAATGTGTTTCAGTTATTCATTGAACTGAGAACTCTACTTCTATTTTCCTATTCAGAAACTCATCGTATTGTTAGAACTCCACTTTCCACTTGCAACTCACTTTCAAATAAATTAAACACAAAATTAAAACTCACTTCCAACCCACTTTTCAAAGAACTCCAGTTTTGTAAAAGTGACTTCCGCGGAACTCATTTCCACACATTTAAAGCACGCCCTAAAACAAAAGTGCCAAACAAAAGTACACTTGCTTTAAACGCAGCAAGGAATTGAGTCAACTATATTATGGCGTAATCTAATACTTCAATATCTAATTAAAAAAGCAGTTCACTAGTGAATCCTCATGCTATATTCTTTTGACACTCATGGTGAATAACCTGAACATAGACTCGCCATCAATATTATTTAAGGACATTCTAGGGCATAATCTGTTTTGGGTTGCTGATTATGAGCCTCAGTGACCTTGCACTTAGCTCTTACTCTTGAACTTACTGAAGGATTTCTCTGCTTGTTTTGTAAACATGAAAAAGTTATACTCCTGAAACTAATATATGATTGCCATTGCCCACAACTAAAAGACTTTCTGAAAGAGGAAGCCACATCTTCATCCTTGAAGCATAACTACCAGTCTTAAGTTCAGATGTTACCAATATGAAGTGGTTAAGAAGATATCCTCAAATTTAGGGTGGTCTAGACATTACTGCATATTTAAACTACACCAAATTAGTATATTATTTATCTGAGGCACCTAGGGACTCAGGAACTGCAAGCTTTATCTTTTAAGGTGCCACTAGCTATTATGAACTTTGTCCTTCTGATGCTCTGGTCCCCATTCTTTTAGTTTATGAATATCAATGACCTCGCCATCTTTACTCTTTTCTTGTTCTCCTTAGTGCCAAATCTGGGCCTCTTAGCAGAATTGTTTTGTATATATCTTTAGGAAAGCATTGCCAAAGAGTTCTTGCAAGCTCTTGTTAAATGGGCCAACAACATAAAGGTGTCAGATCCACTTGAAGAAGGTTGCAGACTTGGTCCTGTTGTAAGTGAGGGGCAGGTATGGGATTACAAACCATTATCGTCATGGTTATTGATTTTGCTTCTGCAATATACTCAACTAACCAATGCCATAATATGCAAACCTGCCAATTGGTGTTCTGTGATATCCATCTTATAGTGATATATTGCCATTGCTTCCGTGTATTACCTAAGCTTCTCTTCAAAAGCCACCCCTGACTTATCTTTAACAAAAAAAAAAAAATTTAAAATCCACTCAACCGAGTGTGATGATTGCTTGGTAACAGTGGTGGTTCTCATTATTGCCATTGTTGTCTCATTAAGAGGACACATTTGGAGCTTTTTAATTATTGATTAATGTGTGGGTGTGGGTGGGTGGGTGTAGTACCAGATAAGAATGCCTCGCTGTTAGCTTGCTTGTGAAACTTTTTATTGTAATTTATCTTCTAAGTAAAGTGCTGTAAGGCCAAACAGGATGTTGACTTTTGGTCACTGAAAACAAACATTAAGAACCCAAATGATTCAGATTGATATCTTCATAATCCAACATTTATAGAGAGGTAGTGCACCTGTTACCAGTGGAATAGTGGACATGTGCTTCCCCCAACAAGTCTAACCATAACTTACTAAAATAATTTCAGCGATATTGAATTTTATGAAAATAAAGTGAAGAATTTGATTTTTGAGGTTTTGGGCCTAGTATTATACCCTAGTCTTCAGGTCAGCAGCACTAGAATCTGTTTTCAATTTAGCTTAAAAATTGGCTTGTATTTAGGTAATGTTCCTCATATAATAGTCTAATGTGATAACTGTCATTTTCATGTTTACTTCTAAATGAGCTTCCATGCTCTTTTGTAATCCCTCTGCTCAGTAAGACTTGCCAGAAGTCGTACTTCATCGGTCATTGATTATAAAGAGTATGTGAAGATGTTGCTTTATAAAATGGTAACTTATATTGTTCAAATATTTCAGTATGAGAAGATTAAGAATTTTATTTCGACGGCAAAGAGTGAAGGAGCAACTGTACTCTGTGGTGGTGCACGTCCTGAGGTTGCGTTTGCCCTCTTTGGTTCATACTGTTTCTTTCTTTTGTGTGTATAAGATGATATAAATGTTGGTACTTTTATAAACAGAATCTGCATAAAGGGTTCTATGTTGCACCTACTGTGATAACTGATGTGCAAACATCCATGCAAATTTGGAGGGAAGAAGTCTTTGGTCCCGTTCTTTGTGTTAAAACATTCAAAACTGAGGAAGAGGCTATTGAGCTTGCCAATGACACCCAGTATGACACTTTGAGCTATTCAACTATGAATTCTTGATGTGCCTTATGTAACTTGTGTCTACTTGTGCCTACAATTGCAGCTATGGTTTAGCTGGTGCCGTATTGTCAAAGGATCGAGACCGATGCAATCGTGTAACTGAGGTAAACTTAGACTAGGGTGTTTGTCCCGCTATTTATTTAAAGAGTAATTAAGCATACCATTTTTTAGATAGGCTAGAGGCAGTTGTACTTGTATGGTTCTTAATCCTAATATCTTTTTACTACATTTCTCATAGGTAAGCATGAACATTGTTTAATATTGCAATTCTTAAAAGAACTAGTTGAAAAGGGGTCTGCGTTTTATTTTTATTATTATTACTTTTTTGTCTGATATCAATTTTGGGAGGTCGGGCTTTTACTGCCTTCTCTTGATAAATCTATTGCAACTCCTGTGTAAGAATGACAAATAGTGTAAATTGACTGCATTTTGAAGTCAACTGTTTCTGTTGTAGTTACTTTATTTTGTGTAAATTGAAGGACTAGTATTTCTTTAAAAACAAATCAAACAAATTCAACAAAGTATTTCCTTTCACAGGCGATTCAAGCTGGAATTATATGGGTAAATTGCTCACAACCATGCTTCTCTCAAGCTCCTTGGGGCGGTACCAAGCGCAGTGGTTTTGGCAGAGAGCTAGGCGAATGGTTTGTTTATCTGCAAACTACTCTATGCGATCAATCGAAAGAGATTGATTTCTTATGTCACATGGAAGTGATATGACTTTAAATTGTCTTTTGCAGGGGATTGGAGAACTACTTGAGTGTGAAGCAGGTGACTGAATATGTATCAGATGATCCATGGGGCTGGTACACTTCTCCTTCCAAGCTGTAACGTATGGCATAGTATGCTGGCCAATTTGTTCGCTTACGAGAAATATCTAGTTTATTAATGAACGTAGAGATAGTGGTCTTTATTAATGAACATAGAGATAGTGGTGCGGTGTCCAGGCATTCTAAGTGAACATAATTTGTACAATGTGGAAATTTAATTAAATGGTGTGTTTCGCCTTCCAATTTCGGTTGCTTCAATCGGTTTATGCATATATACTTGCTTCGGCAGTCTACTTAAAGGTTTACTTCAGCTGAAAGGGTTTCATTACTCTAGCAGCAACTTCCAGCACTAAAAAGTTCGAAATTGTGTTAGCCAATGGGTGTCAAGGTAACATGTAAAGATTCTCCCGAGGAAAATGAACTTGTCCATTTCACACCTGTTTAACCAAAAAATTTGCATTAGCATTGGTGAAAGTATATTGACTTTGTGAATGTAATCCTCCTTTGAAATTCAGAAATTCTATGACATTATTTGTTGGAAAAAAAATGCAGATTCTACTCGCAATTTGCAGCATATTCACTAATGCTTTTCAAAGAAACAGATGCCGCATAATTCTCCGTTGTGATATTCACAATGAGCCAGAAATTGCAATGTCATTCACGCCTGTGTTTTGGTTTCAATAGCAGAAGATATAACATAGATAGTATGAACACGGAATTCCCATAAGGAATCCAAATAAATTCATGATGATCAGAAGAGTTCTCCATATATACAGATTTCACTGTATCTAGCACAGACTAATAAAAAGCTTTTAAAAAAATAATCTGCGTATATTAAACCATAAACAGCAAGTAATTCCCCTCTTGCCACCAGCAAAAGCAATATATATCGATTGTAAGAGAGTAATGCTAAAAATCCTTCAAGTACATCGAAACACAGCCAGAGTTCAGCAGCAACATTTGTGCAAAAATGTGCTACAACTGTCGATCATGTTAACCAACATCCGCATGGTAATACAAGCATGCTTAGAAACTTTCTACTTCTCAGCAGCAAGTGAATAAGGGAAACACTCCAAGATGTACGAGAGCTTGTGTCTGGAAATTAGTTGACTATCAGGGAAGGGAAGAACCCGTTGAGCAGAACAATTTTTGCTCCCCTCCATGCTCAAATTTCTAGCACAAATGTAAAAGTATGTAACTGAATGGTTATAGATATTCACAGAACTTCTACAAAGTTCCATACTTGAACAGCCAATCTCATGGTTCACCTGTCTTTTCCCCTCTGATATTTACATGCTGGCTCTCTTGGCAAATTTGATTTAATTCAACAGGGCAAACACTGTTTAAGAGATTCTTTTACCGCCGGTTTCTGAGCAGCACTAAGATTCAAAAAAAGAACAAAAAGTTGCATGGCTGCTCCTTTGCAAATGCAGCCCTGCAACTTGATCAAATCAATGCATGTAAGATATCCATAACAGAGTTCTGATGCAACAGTCTGACATTGCTTGACCTGAACTCAGATCTGTCGCTGCAAATCTAGTTTGTATGCTTGCAATTCCATGGGGGATATCAAAACATTGCCTTGTTGGGCCACATCAGCAATCTGATCAAGATACCCCAGCATTTCTGAGTCCTCATGCAAGAGATTTAATGACGTAGCCTTCACATTCAGCACGCTCAGATCTTTAAAGATGTAATACAAGTTTACAGGCTCATCAGTCATTGTTGAGCAGTGCAGTTGGCCCTTTTTACAAAATGAAGAATCCCAACCACGCCTCTGCAATATGATCATAAATCTTGAGTCTTCAGGTTTTGACTGTGCATGCTTGAGAGGTTGTGGAACTTTCAAATTTACTATATGCAGATCACAAGGAAAAGATGAAGACAGTGGAGAAAAGGATTTTGAATTAGCTCTTAACGGTAAATTATGCAGCTTTCTACTAACAAATGCATGCAGAGGATAGTTCAAGTGGGCGCCAATACAATGAGAAAGAAGTGACGGTTGGAATGGCAAAACTCTATGATCTGAAGAGAGAGCAGAGACATTTGATTCTGTCAAAATATGGAAGACAACATTCACTGGACGATTATCCATCACGCCTTGCCCCAGCCCACGCCCATCATCATTGACCAACCGTCGATCTAACATAACCTCCAGCCAACCATTTTTAAGACTTGCCACACCTAATGATTGCCTAGAATGAACTGAAAATCGTCTACCAGCTGAGTCCTGCAAGAAGGCAAGGGAAGGCATGGGATAGTAGTTTCCTTGTAAAGGGATTTTATCATATGTCTCCCTTCTACTCATCTGGAAGCCATTGAGATCAGAATAAAAAACCCTTTTGTTCTGAATATCTGTCTTGAATCTAGCTATCAGTTCCCTGTCATTGAAGTCATGACTAAGAAGTTCGATATGATATTCCTTCTCAATAAGGAATTCCTGGACAGTACCTTTGCAATTATATATTCTTGTACTATGAGAAGAAATTGGTGCTTTGTCCCATGACATCTTTGGAACTGAATATGATTCTTGCACCAATGGACCTTCAGATAATATCAACATACCACCATCCTGAACAATTGGTTGAGCTTCTCCATCAGGTTTGAACAAATATGCCCCTCCAGAACTAGTGTACATGCCTATGTCCTCCTCAACAACAGTTTGCCTGCCGTCATGATGGGTGACATCCTGAAGCAAACCACTTTTGCTGTCAAAAGTAAGCTTGAGATGAGTATTACTGATATCAGCTTTGTCACCTTCAACTTTGGAACAGATATATGAAGCAGGACAAGATAATCTTTCTGCTCCTTGGAACAGCTTTATCGTAGCAGGTATAGCTTTCCTGCAATGCTTGTGTCCATGGACAACATAATAGGTCTCCAGACCCAAGGCAGGAACAGAAGCTCTCCAATAAAGACGATGCTGCCCACTAGAAACCTTTTCATTGTTTTGCCATTCCGGAGAAATTTGACTTGTTATACATGACAAGTTTGAATTTAGGACACATACATCAGGATCGGTAACAACAACCATAACAATTTCATCCCTCATTCGCTCCAATGAATTAAAGAAAACCACTGAATGAGCATAGCCTTCTTGAATATGAAGGACCTTATGCATTGGTTGGACATCATACTTCGATCTTGTTTGCTCAGGTTCAAATTCAGAAAATAGAGTAGGATCTAATTTTTCATGAAAATCGCCTAGAAGAACTTGAACAGCCTTAGACATGAATACTTGCAAGTCATGCAATGAAATATGCATTCTTGTACCGTAGTCCTCTACAACATGGTCTTTTGCAGTTCCAGTTACTCCATCATGATGCTGGAAAAGGGACAAGTTCCTGCGAGCTGCTGTCAGCTTGTGCGCGAAACTTATAGGGAGTTTGGAGCACTGAAACTTCTGGCAGTATCCTAGCATTAATGCAGTTATTATTTCTGAAGCACGTAAGGTTTGTTCTAATACCCTATCAACTGCCTTAAAGAAAGGCCTAGAGACATAGTAGCCACTCCAGTAGTCCTGCTGCCTATCAGCATACGTGAAGAAGTCGCCTGCGAGAGAAGGAAATCCAGCTAGCTCCACTGACCCCATCTCACCAGGACGAGAGAAGTTTATTCTTCCTGCTTCCTCACGAAGAGTTTGAAAGTAATCTTCAAGAGTTCCAAATTGGACTTCAGCATTCAAACTATGATTAGAATTTATATAATCAAAGAGCAGTTGATAGTTACGAAACTGGACTTCAGCTTCATCAAGTCTGACATATCTGAAATCATCTCCTAGAGGCACCAAAAGTGTATTTGTCCTGTACAACGTTGACTTTTTCCTGTACTGATCCAAAAGTTTCAATGCCCTTTCCTGCACATTGCTTGGATTTGTCTCTACAGGGTCTATCCTCCAGGGGCAGGCTTCATACCCAAATCCCCACACTCTAGCAAAATCAAATTGACAGCAGATAGCTGGCTCCGGGCCGCATGTGTGTGGAATATCATAAGAATAGAATGGCATCATATGAACAAAAATATCTGTGGTCTCCTCTGCATCCCAACTCTGCCGCCATATATATTCAAGATTCTTCTGCAAAGCTAGTTCCTTTTTCAGCTCATAATGGGTACGTTGAATTAGCATATTCCGGAAACCCATTCGCCGTAGAAGATATGCCATGGTAGCTGAGTAACCAAATGGATCTATAGCCCAAGAATTCTTTGGGACGACCCCAATGGTCTCATTCAGCCATGTGTTTCCCTCCATCAGCTGCATATAAAACACAAGAATCACTGAAGTTCCTTACACAATGTATTAGTGGAATTTACAATTACCTATAAGTAAGGGCTTAAAGGGATAATAAGCATTCATGTTTCAGACAAGAGGAAACACAAGTTGTGTGCCTCTAAATATTCGACTTTTATTATATTAGGATTCGGACAAGCAGGACTATGAACCTTTGAAGAAAAAAAATATATACAATGACATCTAGTCAGAGCACCATATAAGTACTAGAAGTTCTAGATTAGCTAGACAATGACTACCAAAGGCCGCTCCATATTTCTTGTTCTGAAGGAAATGTAAATCATTGCTACTCCTTGCCATAACAGGGTATACCCTCAAGCAGTCCTAAGGCAGCCAGCAGCAGGATCATTACCCATTTGGAAGGAGGAAAAGTAAGCCAATGGAAAGCATTGCTAACTTATCAGTTACTTTTTTCATTCTGATAAGCAAAGGCTTGACCGCCATAAATATGTTCACAGCTTCAAGTAAGTGAGACTCTTAAGATGAGTGGAGGACTCAACCTTCAAGTATTTGCTAATGCATTATGCCAAAGTACCTATGTGACTTCACTAAGCCAAAGGAGGACGTGATCATGTCTCTCAAGTATTTTTCCCAAACAGACAGTTTTAGCAACATACAAGAGAAGTATTACTTACTCTCTGATACTAAGTTAATACATTCAATCTTTAGATCATAGAATATTGGCATTTGATTTCTTTGATATTGTACTTAAACGTCCATGTCTGAGATTGCTAAAGGCAGAAACAAACTTGCATATAGTCCAGCATAAGTCAACATTCCATTGCCTGATGAAAGGAAAGACTACTACAAGGCCAATCATAAGAACAATTGAGAACAAAGGAAAAGGGGAAATGGACAAAACAGCAAAAAGAACATCAATGCAGAATTATGAAGTTAAAGTCCAAAATGAAATCACAAATTTGTGGGAAACTTGTGCCCTGAAAGAACTGTGGGCTATGTAAACTGCGTCCTAAGTGAATGGCAGGCATATTACGCAAGTTACCAACACAGAAAGGTCATCCAAAATAGTTTCCTATTCTAGCAGAAATATGATGATTACAATTCAGATAAAAACACTTAGCAGATCAACCAAATGCATAATTCCAAATTTGCCAAAGAACACCAAAGCTTCATACTTATGACCTTGATGTAAGTTTGTAACGTCATCTTATGACATCCCTCCACCCTCCTTCTCATAAGCATAAATTACAACATATCATCCTAAAACCAATACCTTGCAATGAAATAAATATCTGTTTCCTTAATCACATTTTTTTTCTTTTGGCAGTCCACATATTCCCTTGATCATTAAGCAAAGAGGTATTGGACAAGTATATGAACAGTGACAAGAAGGAAGAACATACCTGCTCAATGATAGCAAAGTAATGTGAATTCGCCTGCAGGAAGTGCAACATTGATCTTAAATCCAAGTTCACAAAATTCTTACTTGGAAAGAAACAATTTAATATTGCCAAGACAAAAGATTGCACATAACTTATTCTAAATATTGTCCCCAACGTTCTCTTCGTAAGGCAAGTGCTAATGTACAAGAAGCAAGGCGCAAGCATCATTTGGAAAATGAACAGGCCTAATAAGAAACAAAATGTAGGCATGCAAAACACTTGTTTATTTCTTTAGTCAAAGCCACAGTATGACTTGGGAAAATTCAGTAAATCTTCCCACGTTCTGGTTCTATAAAACTGTAATTCAGCTTTTGCGCTATATGGAACCAAAATAATGATCATATCTCTACAGAGACATCGAGCAAGTACAAACAGGAAACACGTGAACAAAACTGGTGAGACACATTTGTAGAAGCCTACTAACAAGACATGCGTCCTTGGCGACAAAAGTTTAAACGAACTCACAAAAAGGGCATTTAATATACAAAAAGGCCTCATACACAATATTAAAAACTCAGAAACCTGCATGCCATTATGAAAATAGAATACACTGCCTTGGAAATGATTGATTTAACTTTTACCCATAATAAACAACCTCTACGTCATGCAATATTATTGCTAAAATAGTAAGACCTTCCTAGATGGCAAACTCCTATTACGAGTAGAAAGTTGCTGCAGAAACTAGAGATCCTAAGCGCAATTTTGATTGAAGAATATTGCTTTAACCCACTGGAAACTCTGCATTTCTAACCATCACCCTATACACTCTCCATCTCCGTCTAGATTTCTTCATGCTAATCTAATGGATAATTAGCAACAGCCCTTGTACAACAACCTCGGGTCAATAAATAATATTTTTGGCTTTACATTGTTTTTTTCTGATCTTTCTGTTTTCAGGACCAGTTTTCTTGTCTGTAACAAATTTTTTAACAAAAACAATTATTTGATCTCTATGCCCAATACAGCAACAATTCTGTCTGCTTTTGGTACGTAAGCTATTAGGTGACTAGAGTTTGTTACAACTCTATGCAATAAATATTTAGAAGACTTAGAAATCTCTTTGCACGGCCAGCAACAACTTGCAAAATATTTCAAATACTTATGATATGGATCCATGTAGCTGAACCCACTTATAGGGGCAACGCTCAGTTGAAAAAGAAGCATAGACTTGTGTTTATATGTATATAAATATGCATGCATATATATATACATATATATAAGGGAGAGATAGAAGCACTCCCTCTTTTAAGGACACTCTCGAAAACTCCTTCTCCTGTTTATGGCCAGGGTGACCTCCAAGCTCAATCTCCACCGTTGGATATAACGAACTATGAATTAAAACTATACTCACAAATTTTCAGCTCAATCGGATCATGAATTCACCTCTATCTAGTCACTTGATCAAAATGACAAAAATGATACAATATAAATCTTTTAAATTTTTCATACTTTCTGTCATCTTGATTAAGTAACCGGATAGAGGTGAATTCTATTGGATTGAGTTGAATTTTGTAAGTACATTTCTAACGCATAGTTCTTCATATCTAATGATAGAGATTGGATTTAGAAATCATTCCGGCTATAAATCAGAGAGGTAGTGCCCTTAAGGAGGGAGTGCCCCTATTCTTATATATGTATATGTATATATATACATACAGTGGGCAGGAATAGGAACACTCCCTTCTAGATTTATGGCCGATGTGATTTCTAAATTCAATTTTCACCGTTGAATATGAAAAATTATGAGTTAAAAACATACTCACAAATCAATCGAACAACGAATTCACCTCCATTCGATTATTTGGTTAAGATGACAGAAATGATACAACATATATATTTTTAAGTTTTCTTATTTTCTGTCATCTTAATCAAGTGACCGGTAGAGGTAAATTCGTGATCCGATTAAGTTAAAATTTTATGGGTACGTTTCTAACTCATAATTCTTCAAAATCCAACGGTGAATATTTGATTTAAAAATCACCTTGGCCATAAACCGAGAAGAGAGTGCCCCTATCCCTCCCTATATTTGTATACATATACATATAGATATATACATATATATACATACATACACACACATATATATGGGAAGGGATACGGGCACTCCAACCCTTATGCACACTCCAGCGCACTCCATGGCCGTTTGTGGTCGTGAAGACCTTCAAATCTAATCTCTACCGTTGGATATGAAGAACTACGAGTCGTTAACGTACTGACAAAATTTTATCTCGATCGGACTACGAATAGACCTTCATCCGATCACTTGATAATGATGACACAAATAGTAAAAGTTAACAAAATATATATATATCTTCGTTTTTAGTCATCTTGATCAAGTGACCGAATGAAGGTCTATTCGTAATCTGATCGAGATGAAATTTTGTTAGTATGTTAACGACTCGTAGTTCTTCATATCCAATAGTAGAGATTAAATTTGAAAATCTCCACGGCCACGAAGTGCGCTAGAGTGTGCATAAGGTTGGAGTGCCCCTATCCCTTCCCTATATATATATAGGCACATGATATCCTTAAAAGCACATGGTGTACATGCCGGCCAAAAGCGGCCGGCGAGACATCCAAATCTAATCTACACCATTAGATATGAACAACCATAAGTTGAAAACATGTTGATAAAATTTCAGCTCATTGGAATACGAACGGACCTCCATCGTAACTCTTGATGAAAATGACATAAAATGTTAAATTTGACAAAAGATATATATTCCGTTTTTGTGTCACTTTGATCAAGAGTTTCGATGGAGGTCGATTCGTATTCCAATTAAGCTGAAAATTTTATCAACATGTTCTCAACCTATGGTTCTTCATATCCAACGGTGGATATTAAATTTGAATGTCTCGCCACCACTTTTGACCGGCATGTGCACCATGTGCCTCTAAAGATGTCATGTGTCTATATATATATATGTATACATATATGTATATGTATACATATATATACATATACATATATACATATATATACATATACATACATATACATATATACATATATATATATATATATACATATATACATATATACATATATATACATATATACATACATATATATATATATATATATATATACATATACATATATATACATATATATACATACATATATATATTGAATTTTCTTTTAAGAAAATAAGTTATCCAGACATGGAGAATTCTTCTGCAAAAACTTTTGGCTTATCTAAGGGGTTTATGTACATCTATGTACATATACATACGTACGTACATAATATATATATATATATATACTCAAAACATGCACCACAAAGAGGAAATACATTTATATGCAATTATGCTTCACTCAATGCACCTAAAAAAGACTCTCTGGGCTCTACCAAATATTGAGGTTCTAGGTTTAGCTAAATCAATACTAGAAGTTAGCTCAATATCACAACCTCTTTAGTGTCAACTTTTCTTCATGATCTCCTCATATTCTGTTTTCTAAGGATTACATGTAGCTCATGCTACACCTAGGAAAAATAAAATAGAAATCATGCAAAAAACACAACCTTTTTTGGCTCTTTAAGTCAAGCTTAGTATCATGAAAATTCATCGTTAGGAGATGAGTGCAATAAAGACAAGGAACGTGCACTGCATGGTTGAGCATTAGCACAATGAAACTAAATCTGAAAACATTTGGAAGAAGGTTGGGTTAAGCCTTAATCGTGGACAAAATATGGAATCACGTCTAGGCTATACAAGAGTGAAATGGTAACATCTTGGAGCACTAGCTGGGAAGGATTTGATTGAGTCAAGCTTCTCATTTCTTAAATGATAGGGAAGGCACCTAATGACAGAAGGACGTGAAGGGAAACATCAAGATGTATCCTAAAACAAATAGGCATCCAGACTACAATGGATCCGATTCCACTTAACAACAAAAGACTAGGCCATCGAAGTTATTTTTCCAATGAAATTTAACAAGATTGGGGCAATTCCTGCTGTTACTGAGATGATTTTCATGAAAAAATGTTGAAATTTTGAAAATAGAAAACAAACGACGAATCAATTAATTTATGTTATATCAAAATTATACTTACCTCGTCATTCATAACCCAGCCTCCGCCAACAATTTCCAGTTGTCCATTTCGTACCAGTTTGATGAAGCTCTCCTTCTTAAAGACTGTGGCATCTCTCCACCACCTCTCCAAGTAAGACATCTCCTCCCATATGAACTTGCGCCGAACATCCTGAATTGGCAACCAATGGAAGATGAGACACCATATAACAGCCATCTAAACCAGATTCACAGTGATTAATAAATTACATGACAAAATTGCAATTTTCAAAATGCATTGACCTGAAGTGATACTTAATATCTAACAACAGTGAGTAACTGCTTTGGCACAAAACACAGTTTAAACCAGAATATCAGAAGGCTTCAACCATCATACTGAAAACAAGCTGAAGCTGGAATCAACAACATCGACTATTTTATAATATGTAATACAAATTTTATACTAAATATGTAAAACCTTTGACGAGATCTCAAATTCAACTAATAAGGCCCTCTAAAGAGATTGCTACCTATCAGAATAACTGAAACTTTTTTTTAAAGAGGTTATCATTGACGGTGACAATTTCCAAATTAGGTCCAAAACCAAACGAATCCAACTTTCAAAAAATAACTCAATAGATTAGCCTGACAGCAACAAGAAACCTTGGAGAGGGCATCAACAATGGTATCGAGTATATGGCGGGATTGCTTGCTATAGTACTCTTCAACGGTAAGCTTCCAACCAGGATCATTATGCGAATGCGGAACAACAAAAACTTTAAGCTTCTCCCCATTCCACTCGTTCCCTACATACTTCACATCCCACCCTTGTTTCCAGGCACCACCATCGACATCCAAGAATTCGATCTTTTCATACAAATCCCTAGTAGTCAAATCAACGATAGCAGCAGTTAGAGATCGGTGTTTGGATTTGAACGCCGGTGAACGGCGGAGAACGCGCGGGTTACGAGCATGAGAAGAGTTTGGACGGCGGTGATTGTGTGGCAGAGAAGAGAAGAAGAAGAGGAGGAGAGATAGGAAGAGAACGATGATGAAGAAGAAGAGGCAGGATGGTTTTCTGAAGAAATCTCGGCGATGGCGAGATGGTTTCTTTAGGGTTTTCGATTGACGAGAAGAAGAAGAACCAATAGGGAGAAGGGAACGAGAGCCGCCGCGGCGGCCACCGGAGAAGAAGGGCATGAAATTTGGTTGCGAACGATAGCCAGAAAAGAAGAAGAAGAAGAAGAGTAGTTGACTTGAATCGCTGCTTTTGCTGCTGGAGCTATAGTCGCAGGAGCTGTTTGGGCGGTGCTTATAAAATAAAATTTTTATAAAATAAAAAATATTTTTATTTTTTTATTTAAAAAAATAATAAAAATATATAATAAAAAAATTTTATTTAGTAAAAATTTTTATATTTTTTAAATTTTTAAATAAATTTTTTATATATTTATAAAATATATATTAAAAAATATTAAAATAAAAAAAAAATTGAAAAAAACTGATAAATAGTTTTTGAAACGAAAAAACAAACAGTGCCGAGCAGACCAGTGGGTTTTTGTAAACTGTGCTGATCGAGAGCCATAATAATTTTCTTTAAACCGAGGGGATGAATGTTAGTTTTTAGCAAAATGAACTTATCGTGCAAGACTTAAGCAAATTTGGAATCTGTTAAAACTTTGAAGGTTTTGCCTGCAAGGCTTGGATCATGAAGTAAAATTGGTTTCAACAGGCAAAACACCATGCATTGTTAGACTAGTGCGTTTGGTGTTGATTTCTCATAAAATAATTTTATTTTATATTTTTAATATATTTTTTATAAATATTTTAAATTTTAAAAAATATAAAATAAATTTATAGAATAATTTTTATTATTTTATTTTTAATAAAAAAAGAATTTATTTTTAAAAAAAATTACTATTTATTTTTTAAAAAAATTATTTTAAAAATACTTCCAAACGTCTAATGCCTCGTGTATTGAAAATTCTAATATGTTAGAGCTTTATTTATCTATGCTAAAAATTAACTTTCTTTAAATTTACTTTTTATTTTCAACTTACTTTTAAATTAAAATAAATACAAAATTTAAACTATTTTTCAAAAAAACTCGATTTCAATATTTAAATTTTAAAACCAAAATTTCACCTTAAATTTTACTTTTAGTACAAAATAAATAAAAGTTCACTTTTTACTAAATTTATTTTCAATTTTAAACTCATTTTTTATGAACTCAACAAAAAAAAAAAGGAAAAAGAGAACACTCGTAACAAGATAATTACATTCAGGCGCATTAGATGACTGTAGGGAACATAATTGCAGCAACAGTTTGTAACCCATTAGATAGACTATAGATGACATGCTTTACGAACATGCAATCACAACCAGAGAGTCCACAAATGCTAAGTAAGCATTGCTAGGACACAGTAACAATTTGTTAAGATTCGTGTTACATTTCAAACATAAAATATTCAATAACCTTTCAGCCTACATCTGTGGGAAGACAACGTTGTGTATTGCACTTGTTCCGTATTCAGAAAATATCTTTGTCCTTGTCTACAGCTTTGTGATTGTATAAACTCACATACAACAAGCATAGGTGTATATTTACATTGGATAAGCAATCAGTCGCAAATTGCAATAGCCCATACAACAATAAAAACTACCGCTGTAAGTTGCTTACTACAATCAACAGCTTACAGGTCTCTCATAGGTAGGTGGCAAGGACGGGCAGTTCTCATTCATCTTTGTGTAAGGCTCTATTGTATCATATCCCGGAAGCTCCATACGATATTCACCTAATATCTGGCAAAATTGTGATCTTCCATCTTCATAATTGCACCAACTTGGAACCCGAGTCATGTTATTCTCAAATATCTTGAGCATGTATGCATCACGAATCTGTAAGAAGACAACCATGAAACATGTTGTTCATGATCGGATATGAACTTGCAACCTTTATATGGGGTAGTGACAAGAAAAGTAATATGTCGCCAAACTAACATAGGGAAGTTAACATCACATTGAAAAAATGAGCTATCTAAAAGCATAGCCATGAACAATCGGGATAAAAAGTCATGAGACTCATTTACTGCTCCCAGAAAATTGAACCATAAAATGCAAGCATAAGCCTGCATGCGGACACATTTCTAGTTGGCATACAAGGAATTTTTTCTAGAAGGATTAGATTCATTCAAGTCAGGAACTTGAGGCGCATACCGTGAATTCTGTAACCTGAATAGAGTCTGAAATAGGACCAAAAACTCCAGCCTCCTTGTACATTTCAAGGATAAATGCAACACAAGTTGTTGACTTGCCATCACTATACACCCAATCATCTTGTTCGGGGATTGTGAGCAGCTGGTCAAAAGTCATCCCACGTCTTTCAGTCTCGATGATGATTTCATGCAGGTCCAAATCCTGATACATCATAAATTTGCATTAGCACCTACATAGTCTGAAGCTTGTACTTGATCTTAGGAAATCTCTAGTAGTACAACAATCCTGAAATTTGCTAATGATGTTAGAAAAGAAGCCTCACGTATCCCATTTATCACATTCTGAAACTTCCAGTTTTTGCAATTAAACAGATGTTTCGACTCAAGGGCATTCAGCTAAAAGTCCTGAGACTGCTCTAAATGATGGGTAAACCTAAGCATAATAGCAATAAGTTGTTGCTAAGGGCGTGTTTCAAATGTCCGTAACACCATTTTCTCCCGCCAGATTTGGAGTTCCGAACAGTTCATATGTTTCAATTGCACAAGGAACTCAGAACTCTACTTTCAAATGCGGAACTCCAGTTCCAACTTTCTTATTTGCACACCTCCTAATGCAATTCTATCTTTCAATTTTCAACTTCCTTCCAAAAACTATTGAAACACAAAAACTGAACTCCACTTCCAATTCATTTTTCAAAAAACTCTAGTTCCTACTTTTCACTTTCACGAAACTCAGTTACGGACATTTAAAACAATCTCTAAATGGTAACTAATGATAAATTAAGATCTATCCACAACATTAACATCTCTGAATTCTTATTCTGATATGAAATAGTTTGAGATAAACAAATAGACGTAGAATACTTTGAAGCCGACAACTAGTTTTCATGCTTACACATTTCATTCTGTATACAAAGCTTGCAACTGTATGCCTAAGTATAGGGTGGTAATTACAATTTAAAGATTATAAGGCAGTAACTACAATTCAAAGATTAGAAGTAGGATGCAAATGCAATTTTAAAATTACAGATAGTACATCACCTCTGTTCCAAGACGCTTGTTAAGTGCTTCATTCCACATGTTAGCAGCATAGGCAGGTTGTAACCTTGTCCACATGGACATAACAGACATTACCTAAACACAGAGAAGAAAAATATAGCAAAGAAGTGTTAGTATGGACTAACCATGATTCATCTACGATGAAAGTCATGACCAAAATGCTTGGTTGCAAATATGCAATACAATCATCTTATCCTGGCAGTGCTTGTAATGATCATCATCAGAACATCACAAACATAAGGATAATGATACCTAAAAAACTACAGTCAAGCAGCTTCAACGGGCTTTATATGCATAAAGATATAACAAGAATAGTTATAAGAACCACATCTTCTATAATGTCAACAGAAAATGTCACAACTTATGCAGTTAGAATGACTGATATACGCAATTGCTCAACCTACGACAATCACAATCTAGTTGGACATGGAGTTTATCATAAGAGTTATCGGTATAGCCCTATTCCAAAAAGGCAAAATGCTATAGCAGATCTACATGAACTGTAGCAGAAGTGGCTCCAAAACAAAAATGTGAGAGAAGAATAGTAATGTCCAAAGTCTGCTACTTAGGGGAATTGCAACTACATGACAGATGTCTACCCTCCTATGCATCCTCACAGTTCTATATTTTAGATCAAAAGCGCAATGATGAATTTCTGCCTTGCAGAAAATATCTTTTCAGTTTGATTCTAACAGATGTATTTAAGAATAATATCAAAGTAGCTAGCTTACAAAAATGAGAAGATAGTAAGTACAATCCAAAACCTTACACATTTAGATTAAGATTTACACAACACCCTCATTCCAAATCAAAATTCAATATGCATAACAACCTCAAAAAACACATTAAGTAGAAGTTTTACATATATTTCCATGATGCAAAGAAACTAAAAACAGCAGAGCAAGGAAAGCAAGGTATTTAATTGAATCTCAGAGAATTGAATTGTTTCCTTTATATTCTTACCAAGTTAGCATCTAGAGGTGGTGGGTAATTTTCTGATAGTGTATCAATCCAGCTAAATATCATGTTGTGGTAGCCATAAGGTTTTCCCGACATACTACGGGCATAATCCCAGGCTGCAGTAGCATTAAACTTCGTTCGCACATCAGGATGCAGAGGGAGCAAAGCTATCTGAGGATTTGAATTATCCTTTAATGCCATATCCCACCACTCATCCCATGGAATAACAGCAATAACTTCCTCTCCCTGCAAACAGAAGTCCACAAGCTACAGCAAGCATAGACCAAAAGACATCGTCTTACACAATACACTGAAGGAAGTGGGATAAATATGCATGAAAGTAACTGAGATAATCCTGTAAATGAAAACCATCAGCAAAAAATAATATACATAAAGTTCTGTTCAGTGAATTATTAAAGAGATGTGGAAGGTTATTCAAGATACAAGCAACACATTAGCATGTTAAGTATTTGGTGGAAGATATGACGATGCCAGCAATAGCGTTATTTTGTAGATTGTTAAAAAGCCACACAGCAACCAATCATGGCTTACCTTTTTACAAAAAAGCTAAAATGTATAGATCTTTTTCCCAGGATTTAAGCATGCATCAGTACTGATTTATAAGACTGATACATGATACAAGCATGTAGTACATATGCAGAAACAGGCACTTACTAAGATGCTTATCTAAAAGAATAGCGCATATTACTTGTTGCATTATAAATATAAAGGAAGAATTTACTGGTGCCAGTTTTGCATACCTTTTCATTCTCATGCCCAGACTCAGCTACCCAGAGGTTACCCAAGTCATCCTTTAAGCATACTGCTGTATGCCCAGCAAATGCACCTGTCACCCATTTTTCTAATGTCTCGAATCCACCCCAACGTCCACGGATTTTTGACAAGGCCAGAAAGTCACCAGAATGAACATCCTCCGCATTGATACTTACACGCCATGGTCGAGGGCGCTTCTCAAATGAAGCTCCCATATGTTTCTCTAAGAAAGCTAAATTGGCACTTTGACCCCAGCCACTATTTGAGAATAGAGGCAAGACGTCAATCAGTGATAACAATGTCCCAAGCATCCCGGCTGGCATAAGAAAAACGGATAGACCATGTTGTTTTACCTGGCCACAACAAAATTTGAGCTTATCATATCCATTGCAGTAACTGTGCATCATCAGCTTTTAAGTTACTTAAGAATCAATACGCACATAATCAATTTCTGCTTGTTCTTCCCATGACAGGATCTTCAGAGTATGCTCATGGGCAGCGAAATAGTAATCCCACAGTATCCTATATGGTGTTGCAAAGACGTAAAGATCCATGCAAGTCCAACTGTGAGCTGCACTGGTCTGGAAGAACAATAGACCAATAAGATTGCGATATGACACAAGGAAAACAACTTTCTAGATACACCTGCCCTAGTTAGTCATAATAGATGCATAACTGAATGAGATGACTTGCAGCAAGTTTATGTGCATCGGTCATACATTACTAGAAATTCTAAGGTGAGCAATCTTACCATCAGCTTGATCACCTTAGAATTTTACGAGAGCTAAATGTAGTACAACTATAGAATGGCAGCCATACATTAATACATGACCACCATCTCCACAGGGTTTACATAGTTTGCTAAATGCCTCGTACAAAATCTACTTTTGTACCTAGAAGTCTCTATTTGCAAGTAATAGATATTTGTCGAACATGATATTTAGTACTTGATAACACAAATGAGTAGAATTCCTCCTCCAATAAGGAAGATAGCAAGTGCAGTAAAGTTTTCTATTGGAATCACAAAATTAAATAGAAGAGGTCGGTGAATAACAAGAGATTTGACTGAACCAGCAATTTTTCTAGGAAGACTCTAGATCATCCGTAATGATATAAAAACCAATTATCACTAATTACAAGATCAATAGGCGTAGACCTAAAGATGTTGCAGTGTATAAGAGTGATACGATTTCATTAGAACACTTTAGGAGAAAAAGAGGTAGACCAAAATTAACTTGGCATAGGGTGGTGGCAAAGGATTTAGAGGAATCAGATCTTTCGCTAAATCTGATTTATAGTTGAACAGAATGGAAAAAACGGATTCATGTAGCTGCTCCCACTCAACTGGGATAAAGGTTTAGTTTTTTGTTGTTGTTGTTGTATAAGATCAATCATCAAATAGCTAACGAAAGTATAGAATCAAATAACCAAATCAAAGTTAAGTTTGTCTACTGCTGAACTCATAATCGTCATAAACAATCTACTAGCAATAAAATTTTCTCAAATGTGGTAGTTCTATATTCTAGATACTAACAAACAAAACCCTGCAGGTCAACTTTACTGGACCTAAACATTTTATATTTTACTAGTAACAAATATACTCTCAAAATATAGTATTCTAATATCAGCAAACAAACACGCCACTAATCAATTTTACCAATTCCCTTGGCATCCAACTCATCAAGGATGTTAAAACTACTAAATTGGTTGGTTCATTTAGAAAATCTCCCAATTTGGCTAACACACAAGTTTCTCTCAACTAAAAACCAAGGTGTTCCAAATCACAGAAACTAATAATCACCCTAAAAGATTATCTTCTATAGCTAGCAAATATAATGAACAAATCTGCCAATATAAAAACAGCAATTATTGCAATATAAATTAATGAGAATCATAAATTCAACCTTGAGTCGAAGAATAGCTCCACCGAGGTTAGAATCATTACGATCGCCGGGGGTAAGCTCAAGTCGCGCTGTGTTATCAGCAAAGCAAGCACCTTTCCACCCAACACTTGCTGTTTCAGGGAGAACCGATCCAACATAAGCCGGTAGTAAATCAACGGCGCTATGGAAGGTATTCAGCACGGGCCATGAAACCTGTCGCGGCAGAACTGGTAACACGTCTCCGACCTGAAAAGGAACCTTGAAAGCTTCGATTCTCGCCGGCGGTCGAAACCATAACCCTACAACTATAAATAAAAGTAGACATCGTTGGAGCGAAGACATCGCCATGGTCGCCGGGGAGCTCTTTGCCTTCGTGTTGTTTCCTCTTCTTTGCTAGTTTTTGGCGTCAAGGTGTCTATAGTTTATTTGGATTTTTTGCAGTATTGGTACTGCACCAGATTTATTGGCCATGATTTTCTTTCTCAATTTACTCACATAGGCGTACTAATAATAAAGTATGGAGTTCTTTATTGAAAATAGATAATTGAGGCATGTCAGCGCAAGGTATCTGCTCGGTGATTGCAACATGTGGCTTGCGCTTTGGATCACACGGAATTCAGTGACTAACAATAATAACAAAGTTAAATTATTGTTGGGATAATTTAAACAAGATTTTTTTCTAAATAATATAATTTTTTTTTTTTAAGTTTTGAATTTTTTGTTATTTTGATCAACTAATCAGATTAAAATAAATTCATGGTCCGATTGAATTAAAACTTTATTATTATATTTTTAATTCATAATTTTTCATATTCAGTAAAAGAGATTGAATCTGAAAATTATTTCGAATATAAATCGAAAATAGAATACCCAATCTATTTTTTGTGTACATATTTTACTTATTGTCTTCAACGTAGCAGATGAATCATTCATGAGAATATAATCTATTTTGCAGCAGGCGCGAAGATTTCATTTCATTCATCTCGCTTATTTCCTTCTCCTCTTTGCGCGTGTCTTCTCTCCCCCGAACGAAATTGAGTTATCTGGCCGGCTCGATTTCGCGATTTCAGCCGGAATCGAATTCCTCGCGGCTCAATTTTGCAATTGCGATTTCTTTCATCTATTGATCAAGATCTTGGCTCGATTTTGCAATCGATTTTAATTCCGACTCCGGCCTCGAAACGAGCAAAATCGAGTCATCTCGGCTAGGTTACGGCTCCGATTTTGAAACCTGGTGTCCATCTCGGCTTGGTGTTAATGCATCTCAAGTTTTACTTTTGAATCCAATCACAAACCAAGGGAAGGGAAAAAGAAGTAAAAACTTCGTTTAATAGTCGTAGAATAAAAATTAGTTTGGAGAATCTCTTGCAAGAGCTAAAGCGAAAATATATATGAGATGTGCTTGTTGTAATAAGATTGGTATTAAACATGATAAACAAAATTGTCCTGAAAATTCAAATAGAAAGAAAAAGATATGCAGTATAATTGCTACTTAATTTTTTTTCCTAATTTACTATCTTTTCAGATTAAAATTAATGTTAACTTTTATTAAAATTTCTTAATTGACAGTTATTGATGAAGATGCCGACGAATACAAACACAATGATGATAATGAAACTATACATCACTACCAATGTATGATCATATCAGCTTCCACACAGGTCTTGTGGCACTCGTAGATGTCCTTCTCTTGCAATAGAGCCACAGATCCAAAGGAAATTTCAACGCATTTGCCATGAATCATCTGTTCTCGACTACACTTGACTCAAGCATGTGGGCTATGTTTCAAATGACTGAAAAAATAAAATTTCTTTTATAATATTTCATAACATAGAGTTCATCTATATATGTTAAATTTTTGGGGAAAAAAAATTCTGAAACACCGTGTAAGACTTTTGTGGGTGCTGGAAAAGTCCAAAAGAGCACTTGAAATAGGATGCCAAATGCTCCCATTTCAACGGGTAGTTGTTTGATATCACATATGAAACTTTGATACATTTGTTATCTATAAATTTCATGAGCAGCAAACCGAACAGATGTAGTGGATGTTTGAAAGTGATTGTGAGATAAAACTTTTTAAATGAAAAATGTATTGAGAATTTTTTTAAAACAAACTTAATTTTTTTACGATATTATTATACATATAAAAATTTACAATACAAATTTTTTTATACTTTTAAAATTAAAAATTGCAAAATACTGTAAATAAAGTATTAAAAAATACAACATACTTGTCTGGATATGATAAGTATTAAACGTCCCGGTACACTTGAGCAAACATATCATTACCACTGGCGTTAAGAGGAAAAGCACAAGGAGAACCTGTAAGACTGAAATATCAGCTGCCCACACTGGAAAATCATTCAGCTACAAAAAATAAAAGCTGGGTTAACAAGAGCTATAATATTACAGGCGTAAACAAGAACTTCTCCATACATAGTGATTTTTCTAAAATCAGTGCCACCAATAGCACGGTCCTTAACTATTCTGAATCAGATAAGTTAGAAGTTCCTCCTTGTCTCACGCTCTTTTTGCTTGTCATGTTGGACCTCTTTTGACTTATTGAAGCATCTCCATCAGAAAAAATAACCTGAGCCTTTGCAAGCCTCTCCTCCAGTTCCTCAGTGCTAAATTCATCAGTCCCTCCAAGTTCATCAAAACCCACCTGATCCACTAATCTTCAAATCAAACCAACTAAAACTGGATTGGTTAAAAGTGCTTAAGAAAGTTTTGATGCATACCACATAATCATCAACTTTAGCATTCTTCACTAATGCAAGAGTTGGCAGGACAACTATCCTAAGCTTTTCTGTTAAGAAAGGGCTTTTCTCTGCATGGACTCTCAGGAATCTGGTTTCCATATGCTGCTTTGCAAGAATACCTAAATGCTTGTCCATAACCTGGAAAAAAAACAAAAATGGAAAACTCTTTAGATAGATCTGAAGGTCAGATCATCAATATTGAAACTATAACAAAGAAATTGCCAACAATAAGCTGGAAGAAACTAACTCATTCTTGTATCCAACATGTTAATTGTAGCTTAGTAGAGCTTTTAGGTGTAAAAGAACTCAATCAGCCACTGAAGATGTAATCCTAAGTATTAATGAAGTATCGCAAAGACGATATGCCTGCCAAGGACAATTTTGGTCCTAAAGGCAAATGATAAGCATTATAGGTATAAATGCTAAGAAGTAAAACAGTAACATATATATATTAGCTTAGGAGAGGGATAGAGGCATTCCCTCTTTAGGGGCACTCTCGGGCACTCCCTCTCCGGTTTATAGCCGTAGTGATTTCCAAATCCAATCTCCACCGCTGGATATGAAGAAATATGAGTTAGCAATCTATTCATAAAATTTCAGCTCAATCCGATCACGAATTTACCTCCATCCGATCATTTGATCAAAATGACAGAAATGGTATAACATATATATTTTTAAGTTTTTTACTTTCTGTCATCTTGATCAAGTGACCAGATGAAGGTGAATTCGTAGTCCGATTGAGTTGAAATTTTATAGGTATGTTTTTTACTTATAGTTCTTCATATACAACGGTGGAGATTGAATTTGGAGATCACTCCGGCTATAAACCGAAAAGAGAGTGCCCCTAAGGAAAGAGTGCCCCTATCCTCCCCGTATATATATATATGTTCTAATTGTTTTCTAATTATTAGAATGCATATGCTATATAAGTAATTAAACGAGTTAAATGGAACAATTTTAAGTCAACCCGAACTCATTTAATTATCAAGTCAATTTCAGTTTGATCCGAATCCGACTAAGATGAAATCCATACGTGATTTAAATGAATCGGTTTTGAATTATAATTACTGGTGATGTCCCATATTGCCACGCTTACGTGAAATGATGAATACATCATTGAATACTTATCTCCAAGTTTAACCGGCTTGACAAATCTCACGAGAAGTAGAATTCTGAATATAGGTTGCATCTTAACTCAAGAATTGGCACGACAAATCCAAATATCAATCAAATAATGTGGTATATCTACTTATGCAAAATTTATGTGCTCTTGATATTGAAACAGCAGTAAGATTTCACTATTAACATATATCTCACATAACAACCACAAACTAAACCTATCTCACTTGAATGGGGTCGGTTATACGTTTCTGTTTTCTACATTCCATTTGACTATAAATCAAATCTAGCGGAAGACTCAATTCCTCTAAATCCTTCGACACGATGCTAAAGAAAGTTAATTTTGGTTTATCCATTTTTCTCATAAAGTGTTCAAATAGAATCGCATCACTCCTATACATCTTTTTATCTACGCAAGACATGCCCGAATCACCTAAATTTATCTTCGCTTAATTTGTTCTCGATTAGCGCAACAATGCATATTTTTATTTGTATGTTGCCCATTTTAGTATATCATACATCCATGTTAACATCCTCATTTTCGTTATGTTTATCTTATGAATATTTTGACATTTAATAGCTTGACACTCACTACGGTATAACAGTATAAGCCAAATGGCTGTCTATAAAACAACCTTTTAGCTTTAAAGTAATTTCTTATCACATAATTCTGTTTTTTAATTCTATAAAATTACCGCATACATTCTGGTAACATCTCGTTATTTCATCCATTCTGTTTTAATTTTATGCATACAATCTTATTTAATTCTTCCTTCCTTATGAATAATCGAACCTAAGTATTTAAAAAACTATCACTTTGCGGTACAGGACAATCCTCTATGGCAACAATAATTTGTAAATCTTATATTTACTAAAATAACACTACATATATTTTGTCTTAATCCTACTTAATTTAAGAACCTTAAAGTTTAAAATACTCTTCGAACATTCCAATTTATATATGAATCTCTTTTTTGTCTCGTCAACTAAACTTATATCTTCAGCAAATAACAAACACCACAGTACTTTATCCTGAATATGTCGAGTTCATCTATTACTAGCACAAATAGGTAAGGACTTAAGGTATAACCTTAATGTAAATCTATAGTAATAGAAAACTCTTTTCTTTACTAATATCACTATTACAGTGTACTATAGCGACTCCTCCATCGTACATATCATTAATGTCTTTATGCATATATTAGGTATACATTTTTTTTCTAACACGCACCATAACACTTTTCTAGGTACCTTATCATAAGTTTTTTAAAATCTATAAAAATTATATGTAGGTCTTACTCAATCTTTATATTGTTCTATCAATCTACTGAGTAGATAAATCACTTCTATAGTAAGTCCCTCTGGCATAAAACCAAATCGATTATTTAAAATTCTTCAAAATACATCTTAATCTATGCTCAGTAACTCTCTTCCATAATTTCACTGTATGGTTCATGAGCTTGATTCCTCTATAATTTGTATAATCTTGAATATCTCATTTATGTTTAGAAATTGGCACGAGCACTTTCTCTCCATTCATCTGGTATCTTTTCACTCTTTAAAATAATATTAAACAATTTTATTAACCAAGTAATGCCCACTTGAACTAAATGCCTTTAAACTTCAATTGGGATTCCATCTAAACCAATAGTTGTGCTTATGTTCATATTTTCAAACTTCTCTAAGTTTTGATGGTTAGATTCTTCTAATATAACATCATCAAGTTAGTTATAACATAACGTGTCTTAAATAGTTTATCAAAATAGATCATCCATCTGTTTGTGATATCACTACTACAGAATAATACTGTATGATATTCATCCTTAATGCATTGAATTTTATTTATATTTTTACTTCTTCTTTTCTCTGATGTGCAATTTTTATAGATAGAATTCTCTCCCTCTTCAGTATCCAAATGTTTATATAATTTTTCAAACTCTGTAGTACGAGACTCACTAATCACTTAACTTTTTTTTTCTAACTTATAATTTTCAAATTCTTTCACGTTATTTTTCATTTTGGTAGATTTTAATAGCATTCTCTTTTATAGTTTTGCGTTTTGTATACTTTCATTCCACCACCAAATTTTTTATTGAAAAGTATTCTACGGTTTGATTCTTCTAAAACTTCTCTCATAATGTTTCTAATGCAATTAGCCATTTCCATCCATATCGTGTTAAAAATCTCTCTCTATATTAGTTTTTCTCCTTCAAGATTCGGCTTATAACTACTCCTTGTTTATCTCGATAGAAACTCCATCATCTCGTTCTACGTGTTCTATTAGATTTCTTATGTCTCTTTCTTTTTAAAAAAATAATATCCAACATAATTAGCCTATGTTGTGCAGTAAAATTCTCTCTAGCGATTATCTTACAAAACCCCTTATAGGATTACCTATCTGCCTACCTAGTGAGAATGTTGTAATCTATTTGGTTGTGTGTTTGCCCATTCCATAGTTATAAGGTGAGTATCTCGTTTTTTAATATGTACTCGTTAACACTAAGTAATAAGTCAAACTAAAATTCAATATAGTTTTACCTTCTTCACTATGATCCATACTCAAAATTTTTCTGAACTCTTTCATACCATGTGTTAACACGTGGCCATTCAAATCACCTTTGATAGAAATTTTATCCTGTTTAGGAATTGCCTGAATTAATCAATCTATGTCGACCCAAGATTAATGTTTTGAGACCATGTGTAGTTCTATTGAGGGGCATAAGCGTTAATAATACTAACCGACTCCGCTCCTAAAAGCAGTCTAACCAATATAATCCTATGTCCAACCCGTTTTATCTCAATAACCTCATTTTTTGGACTCGGTTCAATGATAATTTCTACACCAATCATGTTCTTCACTTTACATGTGTATCTTCAATGATAACATATCTCACATAAAAAAGAAAAATAAAAAGAAAGTGTCCGACTCCAGTCAATTCAAAAAGCCATCAATATGAAAGTAACATCTCACTACAAGCCGTTATAAGTACTCTGAATGATAACTGATGTGCTGAAAATATGAATATGTTGCTAAAATGAGTCCAGTCAAGGATATTGAACTGTCATGAATAAATTTATTCATAACTTCAACCAAAAAGGAGGGAATACGCTCTACCCATAACTCATAATCTCTTCTGCAATAAATTGAAAGTGCATAGCTGTTTTACAAACTTATAATCCACAAATTTTCTAGAAAAGCTTAGATCAGAAAACAAACCCTAAATTCTTCAGCAGATTAAAGTTAATATACCTAACTTTCATAACTCGATCCAAACATTATAAAGAATCAAGAATATCCAAACAGAGGAAATTCACTTATTAAAAGTCTTGCATCATCATAGCTATAACCCTCGACATACAGCCTCCACAAGCAACTTCCTAAGCTATTTTAAGCTACTCTCCTCAACCTAACAAGCATGGCTTCCGTTCATTCTCTAAACGAGAACAGTCTAAGATTCATAGTCAATAGGCATTGGTTTGATAACAAGAAGCACAATCACTCAATTGAATCAGTTGGTGCACTATATGAGAAACCATTTGAGAATTGCCTCATAAGAATATCAAAAACTTGGACATCAGATACATCAATAACTGTCACTAGCTTTCAGCATAACATTGGAACTTAGGTATGTCCATGCTGTTAAAAAATCTCTACTTTCACTAATCAGGTAATGCCATGGAGTAGATCAAGTAAATCATCAAAGCAATCATAAAATGCACATTTTGCAGAGAAACATAAAGCAACTTTACTAATAGGCTGATCCTAAAGACAAGTGGTCAAATAAGTATCCGATAGTTTTCCTGAAATACTAGAATTTCACAATTTTAAGCTGAAAAAGTGTTCATGAATCTGCACGGACCCATTCCAGTATAATATCCAAAGAAAAAACCAGAAGCAAACGTAGAATGTCCGTCCGACTACAGCAATAACTCTTCCAACTTTGTCTCACATAACTAGTATAAACTCAGGTTCCACAACACATCACTGATGATGTCAGCTAACTTAGTGGACGTTTAGGAGTGCTTATTAAATAGAATTTTTCTAAAATAAAAGATATTTTGGAGATTTTTCGGAAAAAGATGTTGACTTTTTCACCTAAAAATAATAATAATTATACATATAAAGATTTACGACATACAATTTTTTTGTACTATACAAATTTTTTTTAAATCTGTAAAATACTTCAGAAAGTTTATTGAAAAGCATGAAGTGCTTATTTGGAATCATAAGCACTTCAACGCAATGCCAAATGTCCCTTAGTCGGCATGCAAGTTGCAAATGAAGTATGAATCATACACATGCTCATGTCTAGCGAGTCAAACCTTTTTTCGTTTGCAGACAATAACTAACAGCTAGTTCTCCCAAGTTATACTGTCAACTCCACCTAGAGAAATCATCATTCATTTCCGTTGTGCTGAACTTGTTCTTAATAAGTACTAAGTTTACGAGACATTACACATAAATCCTTTGGTACAGTAAAAAGTGTATCACAAAGTCGCTTTAAGCATATAACTAAAATAAGTACCAAAAACATTCATAAATGTAGTCTTTAGCACTACCTTGCAGGGCCAATTTTCACGGTAGAAATGTGCAACGACACGATCACTGGACTTGACTGCAGCAAAGAATTCCTTCTCAGCAATCTCTGAATACTCCCCGTGGCCAAGAGAAGCCCACTTGCTCTGTCGTTCGGCTGCCTTCTTGAGCTGCTGCAGCCGCCTTTCCCGAAGTGCCTCCAGATCATCCATATCGAGCCGATCCAATGCTTGAATCTCCTCATCTAACTGTTCTTCCACTGCCTTTGCTACAGTTAACACCTGCTGCTCCAAAATCTACACAAAAACAGAGTAAACCATACTCTAATGATATTTTTTAGTGCGGCGCGGTTCCAATAAAAATATCTATAGATTTACTTCCTATTTCTAAAATTCCCCAAACCTACATACACATTCACAGAAATCTAATCTGCCAGAATTTCAATCTATCTAATCATTGATAGAAATATGTACAGATCTAGAGAAATAAACTAACTTGCATCTATTATATCTCCAATCATGACACACTCACTAATAATACTGGAAACAATCCCAAATCACCAGAACATTAATTTTGTTCCAGAAAGAAAAAATGTAGATCGAGGTTTGCTTGCTTACGTTATTCACTTGTTCCTCCTCCATCGTGATTCTGAATTCTATAGAAAATGAAACAAACAATCAAAACCTTGAATCTCAAAGCTCGAGAAATTATGAAGAAAAACAGAGAACGGTTCTCAGATCTATCTGAAACAAACAGAAAAAATTGGGGAAGAAATTATGAAGTAATAATGGGTGCGGTTTACAACGCTACTGCTAGCGTCCATGGAGAGTCGTTACCAGCTTCATTGTTGGACACGTGTCTAACTTATTAGAACTCGCATGTGTTTCAACGTGATGGGTAAAACACGGGTCCAATTGAACCAGAAAACATAACCTACTGAAGAAAAAAAGAAACTTGCCAAATCCTTATCTTGGGTTTGTTTCAATTATCACCAACCTCTACTTTTTATATTCAAATTTTGAGTTTAACAATTTACGTATTTTAGTTAATGTTCTGAGCTTCACTTCAAAAATAATTTTTTTTTATTAAAATTTTACTTAAAGTTTTATTTATGTATTTCAGTTATCATTCTGAATTTTATTTTTATAGAATTTTATTTTTCACCAAGTAAAACATATTTTTATGTATAGTTATAAAAATCGGACCGAACATTGAACCGAAAAATTGTCCGGATTAACGGATCACGGATTGACCGTTATGTTAAAAATATCAAACTGTTGACGGTAGCACGAACGCTTATTACTTTTCTTTGTTAGAAAGCATAAAAGAAAAAATAAACTAACAAAAAATATATAGAAAAATAAAAAAATAATTTAAATAATAAATTTCAAAAAAAATTCTTTGTTTTAAAATAATTTTGTTATTTTTCTACAATTTAATAGAATTAGTAATATAAAAATTTAAAATCACTAATAATAAATATTTATAAATAAAGTATAACAAACTTGTTTTCTTACATTATCACATCCAAATATAAAATCTAAATTACATATTATATTTCAATATAAAGCTACTAATAACTATTTTTGTATCAATATATCACAAATTTAAATTTTTTAAAATTTAATTTAATCCAGTTTGATCCGAGCGAGTGGATCGATCGGATCGAAACGGGTCAAAACGGATCAGAGTGGATCGATTGCATAAACAATTTTATTATAAATCTGGACCAGTTTATTCTCCGAATCGACGATTTCCGAGTCAATCCGGATGAGACGGTCCGAATTTTACAACTATATTTTTATGCCATCCAATTTCTAAGACTCACTTTCATAAAACTTTTCTCCTATTATTTGTCTTAAAACTACTTTATATATTCGGCTTCTATATATAAATGTACCCGATTTTCAGAATAGATACTAGATTCATTATTTATCAATTTTTTTTAAAAAATTCTATATAATATAAAAAATATGGATTATAGAATTAGAATCAATCTACTAAGTGTTATATAAAATATAGATCATATTTGTATCATAATATACATGAGATATGAGATTTTTTTTTTAAAACTAAAATTTTCTTTTATGTTAATTCTTCCTCATGTCCTTTCTTTTTGCGAAAGAAATATTTGAATTATTTTTCCACGAAATGGGTGGAATAACTGTTGCATTCGATTTGTATTTCTTTTTTGTTGTTTAAGTTTTGCCTTTCTGTCCCTCTACTGATCCAATCGTTCACAAAACTTTTCTCCTTTGTCTAGAACACATTTCTGGGCAGATTGAGTTTTAGAATATATTTTTTAATTTTTTAGTTCATATTTTTAGTAAATATTATATAATTATTTTAAATTTAATTAAAATTTAAAAAATATTAAAAAATTTTGTACTAAAATTTATTATTATTTATATTTAGTATTTTTTAAAAATTAAAATAATAAAAATTACTTATTAAAATATTTTTTATTTAAAATTTATTTTCCAAATCAATCCAAACCTTCTTTTGATGGTTCACGATTCTGATCATGGGCCAGACGGATGAATTTTATCCTTCAATCAAGCATATACCCCGACGCCTGTGATTGATGAAACGAGTTCCCTTTTCGACGTGACTCATTTCTGAACCGGCCAGTTTCTTCTTTCATGTCACCATTAATGGAGTTTTGCTCGCACAAGGTGGTGAGTTCGTTCCGATCTGACGAGCTATGACCGAATGATGGTGATTGATTATAATATTACTTCACTGAGGTGGTTGGTTTTTGATCCGCATTGGATTTTTCTTTGAGTGCAGCTATACCATAGAGTATACTCCCAGTCCCCGACCACGTGAAGCTTTCATACGACGTCGGCGGCTGCGGCGTCGGTGGAGTACTAGTCCTCCTTCGGATGTGAGCCACTGGTTGCGCCAAGTCAGCAGATAGACGAAGAGGTGGGCCCCGCTTTTAAACTTCTCTTGTTTAAACAGAAATGGTAATTTTCGGTCAATTTGTCGGCCGTTCAGCAACTTCCCTTCCCCCTATTCGTTATTATCATTCATTCGTTCTGGATAACGTAGGTAGTCTGGGGTCGTGTAGCAATCGGAGCGCCATGGCCGCACCGTTGAAGCTCACCAATTCTTCCAAACTCGTCTTTCCCGCTGTTGCTTCCCGTACTATGCCCTTCAATCTTCGTCCATTTCGCAGTACTCTCTCTCTCTCTCTCTCTCTCTCTCGCTAGTAAAAAATTTTTACTGACGTAGGAGTAGTCGCTTTCCCAGATTTTCAGAATTTTGTTCTTAGGTGGTTTGTTAGCTTGTAATTTTGAGGATTGTCGCAACTTGTCTTAGTTTAAGGATTTATGGATGTCTGAGTGCATTCCCGTTTTTTTTTTTTTTTTGGTAAGCACCTTGTTGGATGGTGTTAGATCCTCCTGAAACCAGAAAATAGCATCTCAGACTATCTTCATATATACTTCTGTTATCTTTTAGGTTGCGGATGCTTCCAATATGCAGGATTCGGATGGAAAAGCTATTCATGCATCTCTAATCCCTCAGAAAGGATTATTTTTGCCGTAAAATCTTCATCAGGTTTAACCTTGTCATTATTTTTCCTAGAAGTTTATCATCAGAGCTTTTATGCTTTAGATAATAAAAATCTGATTGTTGCTGTAGTTTCAGCGCAAACGGTGACTAAGGAAAAGATTGATGATGAAACCAAAGACCTTGATGTAACTGGGGATGATATTCGACGCCGTTTTCTTAACTTTTATGCTTCACGAGGTCACAAAATATTACCTAGTGCATCACTCGTTCCTGATGATCCAACAGTTTTACTTACCATTGCTGGCATGCTGCAGTTTAAGCCTGTTTTTCTTGGAAGGGTATGGATAGCGATATGAATTATGCATATTTTACTTCCATTATCATACTTAAGACATATAACTAATCTTTGGCATGATCTAGAATTATGCCTCACTATTACGAAAGTTCGATTTTTTGAAATGCTTAGTTAATCCATGACCATACTCTAGGTTCCTGATGCTACTTGTTCTTTGTTACCCCTTACTGTGTCTTTGTTTGATGTTTGAATGGCAATGCTTCCATCAATCTTTTGGGAAATGCAATAATACCTTTAAACAGATGCTAAAATTTTCAATTGACTTTTGCATTATTTTTTTCTTTTCTCTTTTTAGTTACTTTCTATTTGATTTTGAATATCTGCACTCGGGAAGGTAGAAACAATGTAAATGATGATGTTGTTGTTGCTATATTAACTTGGTTTCAACATTTTGGTTATAGTAGAAGAGAGTATAAGACTGACACCATACAGGTTAGGGCGAAGAGCTATCGCTCCTTCTGTCCAGTTGGACTCTCGTCTTTCCTAGCTTTCTATTTTGCAAATTTAGTTTTTATAACCTCATATGGCTGCATATTTCTTTGGCAATGAAGTAAGGAGAGTTATCTAGCACATTAACACATGCAAACTGGAGTCAACTGAACAATGACAAAATATAGTTTAACATTTCCATTTTTTGTTATCACTTGTGGGTATAAGTAAGTATATGCGAATGTAAGTTTGATTAGTTTTGTTTGTTTATTTTACTTTAGATGTTTGTTGCTAATCCTGTGATCTCTTTCTGTCCTATATGTATAAGAGAATTAGTCACTAATAGAAAATTCTGAAAGATCAAGTTGAAAGTGGCCTTCATTTGTTAAAGTTTGGTATAGATGCTTGTGATTGAGTGTGAACCAAAGTTCCAAAATCTTTGAAAGTTGTGCATTTAACTTTCGCTAAAAATATGCAACTTAGCCTTGTCTAGAGAAGGCCACTTAGGCCTTGATGAGTATGGTTGCTTGTATAATAGATCTGAATAAAGGTATCCGCACTTTGCCCTGCACTTACAATATCGAAGTAGCTTAACTTTCATGTTGGTCTAATGCAAGAATACGGCTGGTTTAATGTAGGAACCTCGACAAGTCCCATGTGCCACAACTTCTCAGAGGTGCATTAGAACAAATGATGTTGAAAACGTGGGCAGGACAAGCCGTCATCATACTTTCTTTGAGATGCTTGGTAACTTTAGCTTTGGTCATTACTTCAAGAAGGAAGCCATTCTATGGGCTTGGGAACTTACAACCAAGGAGTATGCATTACACTTTTCTTCTCAATGGGCCATGATATCTAGATTGGTATACCTATGCTGATCAGTTGAAGACAATGTTTGGATCCATATTGCTGTTAATGAAATATAAAGTCAACACTGCTACACTATAGGGCTGTTGTTGTCTACCTTCTAGCACTTGTTATAAAGGAAAGATATTTGCTTGCACTACATGTTAACACATGATGTTTTTAGCTTTGTTGCTCTTCTTATATTTCTTTGTCAGCGCATATATTTATTGTTTTTACTTGTTTATTTGACCGTTGATGTAAATATGAAAAGTTTTGTTTGGAGAAAGTTGACACCATCAGTTTGTGTTTGTTTTGTAAGATTTTGATTATGTCTACCATGCATGCAGTCTAAAACAGTACAAAACCAGTCTTTCAAAGACCATTAACTTTAATCATGACATATGTAATCAACCACCCAAACCCACCCCCCTTCTTTATTTCCAGTTGACATTGACACTTGCACTGAGTCCTGACTCACTGTGCATACAAATAACAATTTGCCTTCATCCCACTATATGAGTTTTGTTTACAGGGATCATTCTCTGATGTTCTTCTCTATTGAAAAGATAGTACAATTATGATGAATTTTGTGCAAAAAATACAAAACTAACAAGACATTGTAGAAATGTTCTGTATATTTGTATTTTTAATGGACACACTAATGTTATTTGTCAATATCTTGACTTTAGATATTTAAGGTTGTTTTTAGCATTTTGTTATATTTAGCTCCTAGTCAAGAGGTTTGAGTGATGCGTATATAGGAAATTTGCAATTTGATTGCACTACACAAGCACATTCATACTTTTCTTTTAATATAGAAAGTTGTATCTTCGTGTTGGATTTAAATGGTGATAGAAAATAAATCTTATCAGTCTTCTAGCAAACATAGAAGCTATTCATCATTTTTCTTTGCTCATGTAACTTCATTTTGTTTTATGTTTTTGATGTTCTCTTAAGGGATGGGTCATTAATATGATTGCAGGTTTGGCCTACCACCAGAGAGATTGTGGATTAGCATATTCGAGGATGATGATGAAGCCTTCTCCATATGGCATAATGAGGTAGAATTACATAAATAATACTGTGTTTTTTATTCTGATTGTATGCTTTGGACTAAGATGTTCTTAATGTGTTTAGCATTTAATTATTAGGACTCCTACAAATATGACAACTCTATGTTGGATATAACCAATGATAAGTAACTAGAACATGATGAGATTTTGATTAGCTAAGTTGTTGAATTGTCTAGTATTCATGTTTCATCCTATATCTGTGAACGTTGGAATGATAAGCAAGTCTATTCCAATAACTTGAAAGGGTACACATCTTTTTAAATGAAGCTTTTATTGATTTTTATGCTGTTCTTTTAGAGTAGACGTTTTAGCTCCTAAAGCTTCATTCCATTTTCTTAAGTTCTTATTATCACATCATAAAGATCATACCTGGTCCCCAGCCCCTGTTTGAAAGCAATCATCAAACTTTCTTTGTATTTTTTTTGTTTTAATTTTTTTTAAAAATTATGTAGTTGAACTTTTGGATTCCATCAGTTTATGTAACGCTTCATTTTGTTCATCATAATTGTCATATGGCATTATCAAAGTCATATTGGACAAGTAAAATGCTAACAAACTAAATTATAAGAAAATTTTGTGGATCAAATGAAAGCTAAACTTAAAAGTGCACAACAATTAGATTCGTTTTGACACTTGAATCATGCACAATTGCTCTTGCTTCTTTACTGTCCTTTTTTGGGAGAAAATATGTGATTCAAGTGTCAAAATTATTTGAATTTTGGATCATGTGTGGATCACGATGCTTAGATCAAGTTCTAATAGTTGGATTTGCTTTAAAATGAAAAATGTAATAATGAAATCATTATATTAAAGTTTGCTAATGGGAATTTTGTGGGTAGTTTGTTGAGTGAGTATAGTGAAACGCCTTTATAATTAGACATTTACAAAAGGCACAGTTGAGGAATCCAAAATTTTTCTCCTTGGCAAAAATGGAAGTTACGCAATCTATCAGATAATGACTCAAATTATCCCTTCTCACCATACAACATAAATCTTTCAATCATAACCTATATAATTTACATAATACTAGAAATTTTGTTAATCATACTAGGACACATTAGAAATATGTTTCTGGTTTCTCTATAATCAGTACTCAATCTTCACCTTCTTCTTCTCTTGGAATGAAATCATAACTTCCTGTAAGTCTCACTTTTCCTTAATGGTCCTTTACTCTCCTCATTCTTCTAAATGCAAGCGATACATGTTTAATCATGATAATCTATATAGCTAAAAAGTTTTAGAAACTTCGGTTTTGTTTATGTCAAATTTAGAATAGATGTTTGTGGTTACCTACACTAGTTAAGGCCTTTGTCTTCTTCTTTTTCTTGGGTAGTGAAATCATATGTTCCTCTTACTTCTTATTTCATCTTAATGGTCCTTTCGTTCCTTTGTTCTGCTAAAGCAATAAGAAGTATCTTCTTGAGGAAATTTTGTAGAGCTTAACTTACTTGAAATTAGTTCACCTATCTGTATTACTCTGATTGCCATATAGAAGGAAATATATGGAAAAATGCTTCTTGCGCTACAAACTTCCACAGTTATTAATGTTTCGGTCATATACATTATGAGACCCATTGTTAAAGACCTACAAAATTCAAGGTTGACGTTGCAAATGTGAACCCATATTTATTCTAAAGTTTGAAAGTAAACCCAGCAACTTTAGTAAGTATCTCCACTCACTAGTGCTCTATATTGCTTACTTCTCTTACTATTAACACTTTAATGGTTCTATGATTCATATCTAATTGTTCTTTGTTAATAGGTGGGTGTTCCCTATGAACGCATCATAAGGATGGGTGAGGAGGATAACTTCTGGACTAGTGGCGTGACCGGACCATGCGGTCCGTGTTCAGAGATTTATTATGATTTCCATCCTGAACAGGGGAATGCAGATGTGGTATGTATCTTTCAGCACTTGCCAATATCAAGCTTCATCTTTATAGGCAGTCTTGGCATTTGCTGGTTCATAGCAGAAATTGTCTACAGGACTTGGGCGATGATGGTAGATTTATTGAGTTCTACAATTTAGTCTTTATGCAATATAACAAAAGGGATGATGGATCCCTTGAACCTTTAAAGCAGAAGAATATCGATACAGGCATGGGCCTCGAGCGGATGGCACGTATCCTTCAGAAGGTAACATTGGAAGAATAAAAAAAATCTGAAAATAAGCTGCTGAATGTTTTAGTTCTTGTTGGAACTTTTTGGATGAAATTTCAGCTTTACACTTTTTCTTCGTAGAGAATACAGCTAATGATAACAATAGTACAATGTGAAGTACTTACAGGACAAATTAACAAAGTCATGTACATGAATCACTTAGTAATTATTTCCACTGATTTTCTAATGGTCTCGAACTTCTGATATTTTGAGGAGCTAGTTTTATGATCTGATTCTTTTCTCGTTTGAGCTTCTTCAGAGCTCCTCCGCAACATCTTCCCCATATGTTACTAATAGTAAAATCCCTGCTATCTATTTTTTCTTGGCAAGTTTGAGCCATTGACTGGGGAATGACTTTCGGACGTAATGGTGTTTACTTATACTCGTGTTTTACTGTCTCACTCCTATAAATCATATCCAGAGATTTGAGATTAAAAATGATATCAGATGTATCATGCGATTGTGTCCCCATAGAAACCCTGGTGTAAGGTGAATGAATGACATCAAATTTGAGCATAGAACGTTTCTTAAAAAACAGAGATAATTGGACATGCGACTTACTGTTAAATATAAAACATGAGGTCATATAATACAATTTCTGTAAAACAGTATCAAATCGAACTTTTAGTGTTTAGGTTTAGAATAGTCAGATAAACATGCCAACCCTTCCCATTATGAACTTTTAGCCTTTTTATGGTTAGTGGTTGCTAAGTAGGTGGCCAAGTTCAACTAATTGCAACCTACCCAATCATTGTGTTGGCAAAAACATGAAACTATAGCAAGATCGATGCCGTGCAATTGAGTACTTAATTTTCACCTTATGCCCCCCTTTCATGCACTGAAGGTCTTTTTATCACTTCAGCATCTTAAAGTTTATTGCACTTTTTTACTGTGGTTATCAAACAAACTTATTAGTGGTTTGCAGGTTCCAAATAATTATGAGACGGACTTGATTTTCCCTATTATAGAGAAGGCTGCTAAGTTGGCTATGCTCTCATATGGCAATGCAGATAGTGATACCAAGTGTAAACTTAAAGTATCCGCCTTGCCTTTTCAAAATTTGTAAAGTTATTCTCTTTCTTTACATCTTAATTTTATGTAATGTCTTTTTTTCTTTTTCTTCTGCTCCAGATTATTGGAGACCACATGCGTGCGGTTGTTTTTCTGATATCAGATGGTGTTGTTCCATCTAACATAGGCAGAGGTTATGTAGTTAGAAGGCTTATAAGAAGAGTTGTCCGTACCGGAAGGTTACTAGGAATTAAAGGTGATGGTGAAGGAAATCTGGAAGGAGCTTTTCTGCCTGTTCTTGCAGAAACAGTAGTGCAGTTAGGTGCTCCAATTGACCCAAATGTAAAAGCAAGGATGGCATTCATAGTTGAGGAGCTGAAAAGAGAAGAACTGCGATTCGTGCAGACTTTAGAGAGAGGAGAGAAATTACTCGAGCAGTTTCTTGTTAATGCTTTGTCAAATGTTTCTGATAGTGGAGACAGGCCTTGTCTATCCGGTAAGGATGCATTTCTTTTGTACGACACGTATGGTTTCCCAGTTGAAATAACAACTGAAGTTGCGGAGGAACGTGGTGTCAGCATTGATATAGAAGGCTTTGATATTGAAATGGAAAATCAAAGACGTCAATCTCAGGCTGCTCACAATGTTGTCAAACTTTCAGTCCGAAATGAATTGGAGCTTTTGGACTCTATCGCAGATACTGATTTTTTGGGACATGAAACATTATCTGTAAATGCTACTGTGAAGGGTCTTTTGGTGAATGGTGAACCTGTTACAGAAGTTTCTGAAGGAACTGATGTAGAAGTTATGTTGAACAGGACTCCATTTTATGCTGAATCAGGTGGTCAAGTCAGTGATAATGGTTTTTTGTATACACTGGATAGTCGAGATAGTATACAGAAAACTATCGTGGAAATCAAAGACGTCCAAAAGTCTCTTGGGAGCATCTTTGTCCACAAAGGCACAATCAAGGAAGGAGCACTTCAGGTTGGCATGGAAGTAGGTGCTGCAGTTGATCCAAACTTGAGACAGAGAGCAAGAGTATGATCATCTGCCGCTTTCTTGAAGTTTTCTAAGTGTCCATTTACAATAGAAAATCTACTCAATCTTCTATGGCATATTATTGCATTATTGAAATACAAAAAAGAAATGAAAAGCCTGATTGTTAACCTGATAGACTAAAGTCGTGTGTAGCTGCTCTTTTTCTTTTTCTTTTTTTTTTGGCGAGGAATGTCCAGGTGTCTGTCCATACAATCTGTATATTTGTTGCTTTCTTTCTTATGTCCCTATTAATCACATTTCTCTTGCTGTACCACGAATTGGGAACCCAACAAGTTAGAATCTAAAATTGTATCATGATTCTAGCAATCAGCATAAACAACTGCTGGAATTGTTTCTATGTTGTTGGCTGCAGTGTTTTACTGCGAGAGATTGTTGCCAAAACTTAAATGTTAAACTATTACATGAACACTTTATTTGGGATATTTAGGAGCTTATGATATATCTAATAGCGGATGGAATAAGATTTTGGTGTACATGTAGATTAATTCTGGTATTTATCTTCAAGCACTCCGAAAGTTGCCTTAGTTCTCCTTGAACTTTCAGACATATGCTTATATGCTCCTTCCTCCAGGTTCACCATACTGCAACTCATCTACTTCAAGCTGCTCTTAAAACTGTCATCGGCCAGGAAACATCACAGGCTGGTTCCTTGGTGGCATTTGACCGTCTCCGTTTCGATTTTAACTTCCATCGTCCACTCTTGGAACATGAAATAACAGATGTTGAGACACTGATAAATCGATGGATCAGTGATGCTACAGATCTTCGAACAAAGGTTATGGCCTTGTCTGATGCCAAGAAAGCTGGTGCGATTGCAATGTTCGGCGAAAAGTATGGAGAGCAGGTATGTCATTCATTTCATACTCCTTATCATAATATCTAAAATAAACGAACTGCAAAACTTAAAGTTGTATTATGTGAAATGGCTTTAATTTAATTCTGCAACACCGGTGTACCTGTATGAAGTTTTACATATACGTCTGTATCGTAGCATATAGACTTATTGAGTGAAGTATGACGCGAGTTCCCATTACAAGTTGTTCTTTTCTAAGTCAATCTACTAGAGTCGAGGATATAGTACACATGCAAATAAGGATACAACGCCTTGCTTGCATTAACACAAAATTTTTGAGATAGGGTTTGGACTGTGCTCATATGATGGGTACGATCAGCTAGCAGAATTATTATATTCTCTACTGTCAGATTATAGTTAACAACTTTACATTATAAAGCAATCAAAACATTAGGTAGTCACGACAGAGAAGAACGATGGTAGTAACATTTTGGTAAATAAATATTGTAAAATGCAAGTAGAGATTGTCTTTTCTTTTTTGTTTGTTCTAACCCTTTGTTTTTGGGTTGCAATTGAACATTCTTAGATTATGTGTACTTCAAACACATCTCAGCTCACCTAAACAGGATTGCTCATACTACTTTCATATTTCATTATCTAAAGAATTGAAGTGGATTCTGAACATAGAATAATGATTTATGTAAATAGGTCTCTTTCTTGTTTCAGGAAAAGAATTCTTCCAGGAATTTTATTGTGAGCGATAAAGTCAGATGCATATGTAGTTTAATGTGAAGTCCAAATACAGCAACTTTAAGATTGATTATCTTATAGTTCCTTCTTCAAAATTCCCTAAAGATCGTTTACTTATTTATGCTATAATCCAACAATTATATTAAAATATTAAAAATTTACTGGACCTGCAATGTTTCCCTTTCCCTTCTACTGTCTATAAAATCTATTGCTAAAATAAACTGGTCAAAGTCTTGTAGTCTATCCTACTGGGAGCTTTTTCTCTGAAAATTATCACTCTTCTGAAACCTTGATTATTTCCCCAAGTTATTGTCATAAGTTTAGCTTCCAACTTCCAGGTTCCCACAGAGGATAACCTGTTGCTAGGAATGAGTAGGTCCAGGCCTAAGGAGATAACTCAGTATTTTATGCAAAAATAAGTAATTGGCATGGCAGAATGTATTTACCGTGTGCATCATGCCCTTGATAGGAATTTGAGCTTAATAGCAAATTGATTATTTACAACTAATTCTATCTAACTCACTGTGGCTGACTGCCAATATCATAGACGTAATTCATGGTTGATTCACATTTGAAAGTCCCGCTGTCACATGATCAATGTTCCATAAGTATTATCATTTACTACTTTTGAATAGTGCGGTGGCAAAGGGGTGAATCTTTTTAAATTGTTCAAGTAAAACATTAATCACATAGTGTTCAGTAAAAGGTGTATCTTCTGCAAGTATCTTTTAGCTATAATAAGTTGTTCTCTGTATTTTATTTCACGATACGTACTGCTACATCTTGTATTATTTTGTCAATGCATCTCCTTCATCAGATTTGTCTTTGTGGATTTTGATGTCTTCATGGAATTTACTTCTGTAGAGCTGTAGGAATGGCTTTATGAACTAGCCTAAAAATTTGATTACATCTCGTTGTGAACTTCTTTTAGGTCAGAGTTGTGGAAGTGCCTGGCGTATCAATGGAACTTTGTGGAGGTACACATGTGAGCAACACTTCGGAAATCCGTGGCTTCAAGATAATTTCTGAGCAAGGCATCGCGTCAGGGGTCAGGCGGATCGAAGCGGTTGCTGGTGAAGCTTTTATTGAATATTTTGATGCTCGAGATAAGCAAATGAGGCAGTTGTGTGCTATGCTCAAAGTATGACCCTGTGTGCCTTTTTCTTCATTTTTTAAGTACTTGATTATTTGTTGCCTCACTTCTTGCAAAACCTTTTCTTTTTGTTTTACAACCAAGCCTTATCTGATTAAGTAGGATCAGCTACATGGATTCCTTCTGCAAGGCATCTACCATAAAATATTTTACAGGATTTTACTTAGCTGCTGACCCAATCTCAACCCACTCCTTTTATACGGGAGTGGGACCAGCTATTTGTGAAATTCCACAAAGACGGAATTAAACATGTGGCAGTATTACGCATACCTTTTCTAGCGATTTTTAAATGTGCAGAGGCCAAGTAGTGCGCATGTCAATAGTGTTGGGTGTGTTTTCAAGAGGGATGTATCATCAGGAGTAATAATCTAGAGACAAACAAGAAAAGTAACCTTTATCTGAGTTTCCTGTCTATTACTCTTTAGATCTCACCCCAAACTCCTAGAGGAAATTGTATAAATTATTTTTGAGTACTACCAGGCTTCGTTTAAATGTAGTTGGCCTGTCTAAAACTTTGTTTGTTCCATTTTCTTCTATTTGTTAGAATGGATATGCCTCTAAAACCTGGGCATCCTTGTCACAGATTTCTTCTGTAGGGAAGCTTTGCCCATAGCATCTGATTGGTTGTTAATGAACTGTTAAAACTTCTTAAAGCGTACAATTCTCTTATTGACATTGAATGTAGGTAACTAACTTATTTATCTTATCTGTAGGCTCAGGAGATCTGTTAGCTAGAGAGCTTAATTGTGGCTCTTTAATAAAAGAGCCTATAGTCTAGGATCATTCAATAGTTAGCCTCCCTCAAGCTAAGCTTTTCTTGAGCAGCTTACTGATTATTTTCTTCTGTTTTACTCCTACGATCATCCACCTTTAAAAAGGCTTAAAAAGTGCAAACATACCAAGATATCCTTAGCAAAACTTTTTCAAGCATATTGCAAATAGGGCGGAAAGCAGTTCTCAAATTTATCTTATATACACGCTAATCTCCTTGCAGCTGTGATAAAATGTTTAAGATTGCTTTTGGGAATGTTTCATCTTTCATATAATATGGGCTATTCCTTTTCTCGAAGAACAACCATTTGCAATATTCATGTTAATAAATGCCATCTTGTATAAATTTAAAAGTATGCTCGAAACACAGACAATTGGACATCCTTCCCTATTCTTCACTGATATCCTATGCCATTAAGTGAAAGATGAGGTCATTGAAATATGTTTTACATTAATCCACCAAAGAGGCTACACAATCATACTTTGAGAAATTAATACTGTCACCAATCTGAGCAGCCCCGTCTCTAGAGAATAGTATGGCAATTTGTATGCTTTCAAGACGGTTGCTTTCTTCTGGGCTTAGAGTTTTTGAAAGCAAGAAGATCCCTCTTTAAGTCTTCATGATGTGAAACAAGGTGTAGTATTAGTTGACAGCAAGAGCTCCATCTCACATAAAGACACAAAAGTCTCTTAGTAAAGCATACCATTGATACCAGTTGTAAAAGTAAATGTGTAAAAGCACCTGTGTATTCCATGTATACATGTAAGATTAGACAAATTAACCAAATCCATTATTGGTTTTATGGTAGCCTGACAGGCTGCTGTCATCCTAAACAGTTAGGAACCAACTTCTATGTCTGGTCTCATTTTGTGCTTATGCCAGTTGGCAACGAAGGCTAACATAAGGCTGAACACTCAAATGCACATTGCAGTTAGGATTTTGATGAAGATATAGACATGTGGATGAATGATTTTTAACTGAATGATAGTCAAAATTTCTTATTTTCATATACCAAATATCTGCCGCATGACTTTTTCAAAATTTTCATTCTTACAACAATGTTTGAACAGTCATAAATCTTTTTTAGATGCTTAAGAAGTGTTTTCAATCTGGCTACTATGAGTATACAAGTGGGTGTGTCTGTATATGTGCATCCCATGGGAGGCAAGATATTTCTGTCAATGAAGTACCTTTATAGAGGATTGCTCACTGAGCTCTATTGTCTAATTTGCTTTTCTTCTTTAAATTTCAGGTAAAATCTGAAGATGTTGCGAGTCGTGTGGAGAACATTTTAGAAGAGCTACAAGTGGCTAGGAATGAACTCTCAGCTTTAAGCAATAGAATGGCTGTTCTCAAGGCATCAGTCATTGCAAGCAAAGCCTCCCTTGTTGGACCAGCTAATGCCAGGTACTCTTGAGCAAAACTTCCAACCTATGTTCGTGTATGTTTGGTTCGGTGTTATTGACAAATTAATTCCTTTTAAGTGTTGTGGTTGAGAGCATGGATGACATGGATGCTGACGCACTAAAAAGTGCTGCCGAGTATCTCGTGACCTCATTGCAAGATCCTGCTGCTGTAGTTCTGGGCTCAAGGCCAGGTGATGGGAAGGTGAACCTGGTTGCTGCTTTTAGCCCTGGAGTTGTTAAAATGGGACTCCAGGCAGGAAAGTTTGTGGGCAGTATAGCAAAAGTGTGCGGTGGAGGTGGTGGTGGAAGGCCTAATTTTGCACAAGCAGGTGGAAGGAAGCCTGAGAAGTTGTCAGAAGCTTTGGAGAAGGCTAAAAGTGAACTGGTCACTACTTTTACCGATTTCTCAAACTGAAAGGACCTTGAGCTTGCAAATTAACGTCATTTACTCCACACAAATTATGAAAACCATGTAGTCTGATGGATCAGTTACAGCGGGAATGTGATAGCAATATAGTTTGATATAAAGATTCAGAGATCATATGTAGTTTTATACTTGTAGGTAGAATGTATATCCATAGTCTGATTATAATGGTGGCTGTTTGGTTCCTCCAGTAGGAACTAACAGTATTATGAAAAATGAAGCTTGAGGAAAGTGTGCGTGCTGATATTATGTGTTTCTTCCTGATGTAGTTTGACGATTTTGTAATCCATAGTTTGGACTACACTTATGTAACATGGACATAGAGAAAAGATGTTGCTTGATTATTTAAAGTTAGAATTCTATCAATATCAGGCATCTGGATACTTAGATTGGATATGGGATCATTATTGGACCCTTCTCATTGTCTTGAACAATCAATGCTCAACATGGAATATGGAACTACGAGGAGTTTATTAGTTGAACACTTGCAGCGTTCAAATACTTGAAGCTAGACATGATCGATTTCTTAATAAAACTAGTGAAGTCGTGTTTCAGGGTTCTTACAATTCACGTGTAGCCACGTCGTATACTTGGACACATATCCGACTTAGGTGTGCTTCTTTTAACCTTGCAAATTATTTTTTATAAAAAATCAATTGTAATTTATTTTTTTATTTATAATAATTTATATTCGATTTTATTTTGTAATAATTCATCAAATGTTTGGCAGAAAAACACAAAACAGTAAAAGAATATTTAGCAGCTTTCTACAGTAAAAAAGAAAAGCTTTGAATCGGAGCTTTACCAAAAAGATAGCGCGGAGCTTTTCTTGGAAATTTACATTGACGTGATAAGTTAGTAAAATTACGAACATATATATTCTCAACTGGATCTTTTCTTTTCTTTCCACTCATTTCTCCTTGCTCCTCCTCCTCCTCCTCCTCCTTCTCCGGTGATTTATTTTAGCCGATCCTATCATTTTTTTATCAGGCATCCCTCATTCGCTACCGTACAACCTACTGCCGTCAAAATTGTGAAACCTCGCTCGTCGACGGTCGGGCCGAAAACTTAAATTGGCGATTTTGTCAATACGGACTTTGACGGATGCTTTCCTCTAACCGCCTATTTCTGTGCTTCGTTCAAGAGAGGAAGCCGGGTTGGTGGTGGAGTTGAGTCGGCGATCCTTGCAGTGCTCAACTTCTCTATGAAAGGCAACATGTTCAGTTTATATATTTCTAAATGATATGGATCTGAAGCTAGTTTCTAGAGAAGCTTTTGAGAATTTTTCCTTTCTTTCGTTATCTGGTTTGAACCTGTTGATTTTTGGATCGATATTAATTTTATCGTCTTGACAATTTGCTTGATTGATTCAATTGATTTGCTGCTGATTCGGTATGATCTTCAAACGAAATTTGATCAAATTAGTCATCTGCTTTTATTAGTTTCCTTTTATGGATGCAGAATATGAAGCTTGTAACTCTGACATCCCTTTCTTCTGTTTTTGAGTTCAATTTGCTTCTTGGTTCAGGTTTTGGAAAGGAATTCTAGCTCTCTTCTTTCTCTTTTGCTTGAGATGGGGGATAAAAGTTTTTAGCAGTTCATATTGTATGTGTTGCAAATTTAGGATATGGAAAATTTAGAATATAGCAGTTCAAATTGTATGTGTTGCAAATTAAGGATATGGCAAATTTTTTTTTTGGGTATATCCGTTGGAATTTTTTTGTTGCAAGTTTTTTAGCTTCAGATTGTATTGGAATCTAGGTAATGAATGTGGTAGTTGTCCATAAAATATTGTTTGAAGTTGCAAATCGTTGTAACTTACTTTAGGTTGCTTATTTGGGATTGCTTATCAATTCCAGTAAGCTCCTTTTAAACTCCAAAAGAATTATGTATAATTTTTTAGATTTTTTTTATAAAATTTGGAAGATAATAAAATATAGATTATAAAATAATTATATGTATAATCTTTATATTTTAATAATTTTATAAATAATATATTTAAAAGCTCTTTTTTAAAAAAGTTTCTTTTTAATAAGCACTCCCAAACATCCCCGACATGTTCTTGGTTTTAGAAATCCAAATTGTGTTTAATAACTGATGTTCATTTCTTAGTTTATCCCATCCCTAGATTCATTTATATGGGAATTCTAGTTTTAAATTGTTGTTGTGAAATTGAGTTGTTTGGTGTACTATTTAGGTCTATATGGTTATTTTCTCTTTTTAATTTTGTATGTATATATGATTTATAGGAAGAGTTGTCTTCTAGTTCCAGAAATTCCAAATGTTCCATAGCACTAAGAATTTGATTGAGGATGAATGATCTTTCTATGCAATTTTAGTATAAACAGGTTTCCAGAGATGCATCGTTACAACCTGATTGTGTGATTCCCAAATGAGGTTCTTCTCAAGCAGATGACATCTATCTCTTTGGAGCGCTTTTACTAGAGCTACTAATAGGAAAGAAGGCTTTCGATATGTATCACTATCTTTACACACTGGACTTTGTGATGCATGCATATGTTAGATTTCTAATTGCAGTCATTTTTTAATTGCTTTTAATGCAAGTTCCAGTAATAGAGGGGGGCAGTGTCTGGCCAAGTTCATGCCTAAATGACTTCATATTTTTGGAAAAGATGGTTGATCCATTGACTAAAGGGAGCATAACTTTCAAGGATCTGTCTTACGTTGCATCGAAAAATAAAACTTTTGTCATTTGATAATGATGTCGAAATGCTCTTTGTCACTTGGAATGGGATCATAAATTAATTTTTGGACTAGCTAATGTATTTTGTAATTGTATTTAAACTAGCTAATGTACTTTGTAATTGTTGCTGATAGTGTTTTATTATGTAATATGATCGTAGTGCTTTACAATTTAAAATTATAATTATGCTGAAAAGTTTAGAAAGTGTAAATATATGTAGAAATAGTTCAATCACGTTGTTTTCTTAAACGCATAGGCTTGATTCACTAAGAATCAGATTGATCACTTCTTTTTAAATGTATTTATAATTTATAATTATGATTATGTTAAATTTAATAATTAAAAAATATTGTTAAAAAGTTATCGATTTTATATTGATAATTTTATATGAAATATTATTCAATTAATAAATGATTTATAACAATAATATTTACTAATAATTTATAAATATTAATATACAAAAATCATAAATTTATTATCTTATAGAACTATTAATAAAAAAATTAAAGAATATATAAAAAGAATTCAGAATTTATAATATATTAATTATTATGTATTTAAAAATATTTTAGTTATTATATATTTTATTTAAAATAAGTATAAATTTAGTCAAATATTTTATGTAGTTTTTAACATCAAACATCACAATACAGTAAAACTTTATCCAAACGGGTTTTAATATAAAACTGATTTTTTCAGCAAAATTTTCACAATTGCTGAAAATATTATAAAACAGTTTTACTTAAAAAGCTCAAAATTTTCAATGCAACCAAACAGTCTTCTAATATCTATAACGAGTTGAAATAGCTGATAGCGTTGGCCGAAAAATCTTAATTTAAAATTTCTGTCTAATTTAATTTAAAAGTGATTTGAAAGTTGAAATGAGTTTTAGAAAAAGGAATTTAAAGTGTTTGTAAACAAACGGTTAGCAAATTCCGATTCGAATGATGTTTTATCAATTGTAATCAATAGTTTACCCAAATAATTCAAAATTCTAACTAATAATAATCAGTCATCAGCAACAAATAATAATAATAAATTAATTTTATTGCTAATTGCTCGTTAATTTAATGATTATATATTTTTTTTGAAAAGAACGTGAGTTCGATTTGTAATGCCGGATAGTTATTTAACTTTCTAAGGAAAAATTATATCTCTTTCGTTCAATACCCTTCTTATTTTCGACAAATTTTATATTCAAAAATTCTATATAGATTACCCCAACAAGATTGGTGCGCGCCCTAACTGCCTCTCTTTCTCTTTCGGAGGACGTTTGAGATTGTATTTTTCAAATATTTATTTTAATTTTAATTTTATTTTTTTAATATATATTTTATAAATATTTAAAAATTTTATTATAAAATTTAAAAAATATAAAAAAATTTTACATACTAAAATATTTTTATTATTTTTTAAAAATAAAAAATAATAATAATAAAATATTTTTTGTTTTAAAAAAATATTTTTTCTGCAGCCTTATCTCTCAGGTGATCCAGATCTATTCTCTCCCTTCTGCACTCTCCACGTGCTCACTTACCCTTAAGTTTCCAAATATACCCTTTCAGCGTTAACGTGAATTTCTTATAAAACATGCCCTAGAAATCGTCGCTGAAATAGAAGTCCTCTATTGCAAATACCATGGGCGCGGTTTTCAAGTTTGAACTCCCGCGCTCAAACCGAATACAGAACCGGATGCATTGAACCGATTTGGCGAAAACAGCAAAGGCGGGGAGGTGAATTGATTTTGAAAAAATTCTAAATAAAACTACAGGCGCCAAAGAATCAGTAAGTTACGACCGTTGTATTAAATTTCAACGGTCCAGATTTCACTGCTTCTTTTCTCTTCCGTCTAAAATAAAACCTCCGCCCTTGCTCCCCTCTCTCACCCTCCAAAATTCTAACAAAATTCACGCTACCAATTTTCTCTTCTCTCTCTTCTTTCATTTTTACGAATTGAGTTGAAGGAAGAACAACAATGGCGGCAACTGGTTCTCTTTCTGCAATAATGGAGTTCGGAAACCAGGCGCAGGCGTATAGCAGGAAGCAGAAATCACTTGGTCTTCTTTGTTCCAAGTAAAAAAATTGAAGCCTTCTTTCTGAATCTGTTTGGTTCTTTAAAATTTGGGATTCGCTTCATAACTCTGTGATTTTTTCCTTTCCTGGGTTTTGGGTTTGTTATGGGTTTCTGTTTTGTTGGTTTTTGGGGCTAATCTATCTAGATTCTCTTTATCTGAGTCTGAAATCTTGATCTTTTGATCCAAAGTTTTCCTTTTATCCTCTTCTGCCCCAGTTGTTCATTACTTATATGTCATTAATACTTCTTGAAGAGTATAGGTATAGTTTCATGTATGGGATCTTGCCCAGGTTTCTGAAGCTTCGCAAAATTTTTCCCTTTTCTTGAAATTAGGAATATTTAGCTAATTTTCTTGATATAATTTGAATTTAAATTTCTTTTCCGATCTGGTTGGTTTTTTGAAGCTTTGTGGCGCTTTATGACCGGAGCGACGTTGAAGCGATCGGTCTGGATGATGCTGCGAGGAGATTGGGAGTCGAGAGGCGCCGGATCTATGATATCGTTAATGTGTTGGAAAGTATCGGGGTATAATTCTGAATGTTAATATCTCAGTTGTTGGTATTTAGTTTTTGGAATTCTTTTGCTGATAGGTATTTCTTGTTTGTTTAGGTTTTAGTGAGGAAGGCAAAGAACCAGTATTCATGGATTGGGTTTTCAGGAATCCCCAAAGCATTGGTAAATCTCAAGGTATCAATTTTCCTCATTTCCCAAAATTTCACTCTCATTATATTTAATTGTTTTGATACTTGTCTTTCTAAAATCTTTATATTCTTCTCTAATTTGGAGCTGGTTTCAATGTTATTAGGATGAAGCCTTGCAGCAAGCCTCTGGCAATGCTCCAGACGATTCAAAAGTAGGTTCAATAATGAGTTGCTGATTTCAAGTTTGTTGGAAGATTGTAGTTGTTTGTTTAGAAGTTAGAGATCGATTGTTTAGGAAAAACCTATAAAATTTATTGTCGGTTTTTGCATACATTTCCTATTCATGCATGCATTGGATTGCTTTTCAGATTTGGGAAGATGATGATGAAGATGAATTCACGGAGGAGAAACTAAGCCAGACAACAAATGGGTCTCAAAGCAGTAGCCAAGGGAAGGCTAGATCTGGTATGGCCCTTTTGTTTTGATTGCTTCTAGTTCATAGTCTCTTGCTCAGAATAGCTTACTTCATTGTGGAATTGTGATCTAACATTACAAACAACATATTGATCTAGAAAACAAAAGGGAAAAATCTTTGGGTCAGCTTACGCAGAACTTTGTCAAACTCTTCCTGACCACAGATGTAATCCAAACTTTCATTACCAACATTTTGCTTTTCCCAGGTGATATTTGTTAATATTAAATTCTGTTCCTGAGATTGTATGTTGTCTGATCTGAATGGACAGGTAGATACCATATCACTAGATGAAGCTGCAAAATTGCTGCTTGGTGATGGTCATGATGCATCTCAGATGAAAAGTATGGTTCAGTGTTAATGTATCAGTTTTGTTTCCTTTCCTCTTATCAGAAAAGAATCTTGTTATCAATTTTCCCATTTTTAGACAATGCTGCTAAGGTCAGACGACTCTACGACATAGGAAATGTTTTGTGCTCCATGAATCTCATAGAGAAGGTATCATCTAAAGAACTTCCATCTTGGAAGGTCATAGCTAATTTAAGCTATTTCTTACACTTTCCACTTAAATTATTAGACACATCACTCAGAGACTAGGAAGCCAGCATTTCGTTGGCTGGGGATTAATGGAAAGCCAAACAATGGCATCGGTACTGTGACTGTTGCTATACCTGCAAGTTCAAAGCAGTCCAAGAAAAGAACATTTGGTACTGATCTTACCAATTTGGAAAAGAAGCCCAGATTAGTTTCCTGTGTAACAAAGAAGTCTCTCACGGACCAAAATGAGGACTTGAAGGAATGCAATTTGGCTGCACAGAAGCAGTTAGGAGCCTCTAAGGAATATGTTTTTGGACCATTCCAACCTGGTGTAGCAGCACCAAATCTAGGTAGAAATGCAGAGAAGCAAGAGATGAAAGTTCATGACTGGGAGAGATTAGCTTATTCACTCCGTCCACATTATCACAATCAAGGTTTGCAATCTCTTCCTAAATCTTTGTCAAGTCTTCTTCCTGGATATAGACAGACTTTGTATGACTTCTTGAAATTCTCCCTTTTGCATCTGAGAGCAACTTTCATTTGAATTCAATGTGTTTACCTGCACAGTTCAAATTATATGTTGGTAAGAAAATGAGAATGCATGGGTACCATTGTGTATGACTAGTTTGCATATATGAAACCCCTTAATTACCTGCATGTTATTTGTATATGATGTTTGATTTGTCCTCCTTTTCTTCGCAGCTTTGCATGAACTTTTTGATCATTTCAAGGAGGCATGGGACTCGTGGAACTCTGAGGTTACCGTTGCAAGTAATGCGCAATTACCATACAAGTCATTCAAGCAATTCTTTTAGTAGCATGCCAGCTTTTGTTCGTCTTGATACCCATCAATGTTGAGTTCACTTGTACAACATAGGCTCACGATTCTTTCAAGATGTTTTCATAGCAGCTTTGGTGGTTCTGCTAATCTCTCGATGCAAGAACCCAAGCTGCTTCTACATGTACATTCATTGATCAGTCAAATGTTATGTTCCATGATTTTTGAAATTCAGTCTTTCTGACTTCCAGGAACATCGCTAACAAATTGGAAGCAGGGTATTTCACTAGCATACACCATGACGATTGTAGACTTTGGAGTCTTAACAGTTAGATGTTAGGGGTATCGTCATTGACTAACATGTGCTTATTTAAAATATCCTAAGTTTTTAATTAGGACACTTTAGTGAATTTTTGTTGGACCAGTCTAATGCATGTGCTAGCTATTTGTAAACTCGAACTAATATTAGGCTAAGTTTGAGTTGACTTGGAACTGTTGTGTGAGAGTCCAATTTCAAAATCTAGACTTTATATTTTTCATTTCTTTTCTCTCACTTTCTTACTCTCCTATTCTCTAGGAGTGGTAATTTGGATTAGTGGGTTAGTTTGGATCGATTTATTTAATAATTAGGGTAAATTTGTTTAATTCTAATCTAATTCATAAATTTATGTGGTAAAATTATTAATTTTAATTCAATCTATTTATAATCGAGTAAAATTTAAATCGATTCATTTAATTAAAATTATTAATTTTTATTCTATATTTTTAAGTTTAAGTAAAATTATAAAATCAGTTAAAATGAATATGTACTATGTTTTCTACAAAAAGATATTATCAGAGTTTGTTAAAATTTGTATTTTTTAGGATTTTCATTAGTCTTTAGAACGTTCAAAGAAATTTTTTATTTTCTATTTTATAAATATATGGTGATAGTTGAAATTTTATGATTATAAATACATAATAATATTTTCAATAAAATTTTTTATAAACATACCTAGCTGAAATTTTGATAAAAATCTTTTCATAAAATTCAATTATCATTAAAAAAAATCTATATAGTAATACTTTGGATAAATATTAAATTTTCATCTTGTACAATCTTACTAAGTTATTAAAATAAATAATTAATTATAAATATAATATAATTATAATAATTTATACATTACTATTATTACTTTTTTTTGCCAAAAAATTATTATACGGTAAAAAATTAGAAAAGAGTTGAACTTTTAAAAAGTGGTAATTAAAATTGATGTTCAATTTGGGGTCGATTCGGATCGATCTATTTAATAATTGAATCAAATTTATTAAACTCTAACCCAATTCATATATTTATAAGGTCAAAATTTTTAATCATAATTCGTATTAAATAGATCGATTTTGGTTTTAAAATTTTGGATCGAATAATATTGGCCATACCCCTATAATTCTCCGATTTTTTACGTTTGCTTTTATTTTTGTTCTTCTTTCTTTTATTCCTTTCTCTTATTCTTACCTTTTATTCTCTAAGAAAAATTTGAGTTATTGGGTCAATTTTGGATTGATTTATTTAATAATTGGATTAAATTCGTTTAATTCTAATCTAACTTATGAATTTATATCTGTCAAAATTATCAATCTTAATCCAATCTATTTATAATCGAATCTAATTAAAATTATTAAATTTTTTTAACTTAAGTAAAATTATAAAATCAGTTAAAATGAATGTGTACTATGTTTTTTGTGAAGAGATCTTATAAATGTCCGTCAAAATTTGCATTCCTTAAAATTTTCATCATTAGAATATTGAAAGAAAATTTTATTTTTATTTTTTAAAAATATGTAGTGATAGTTGAAATTTTATAATTATAAATTCATAACGATACTTCCAATAAAAATTTTGATAACATACTTAGCTGAAATTTTGATAAAAATCTTTTTATAAAATCCAAATTCGTTATTAGAAAAATATTTATATAGTTATATTTTCTATAAATATTAAATTTTTATATTGTATAATTTTACTAAATTATAAAAATAATTAATTAATTATAAATATAATATAAATATAATAATTTATACATTATTATTATCAATTTTTTTGTCAAAAAATTATTAACCGTAAAAAAATAAGAAAAGAGTTGTACTTTTAAAAATTGGCTAATTCGAATTGATGATCTAAATTTGGATCGATACAAATTGATTTATTTAATAATTAGATCAAAACTATTCAATTCTAACTCAATTTATATATTTATGGATCCAAAATTTTAATCCTAGTTCGTATTAGGGTTGACAAATTTCGATCCGATCCTAAAATCCGACCCAAAACTTACTCAAAAAGATCTAGTTCGGATCAAATTTTAGTCGGATTCGGGTTGACCCAAATATGACTTCAAAAATTTTTAACAAGTTTGGATTGAGTTCGAATTGATTTAAAATTGACTCGTTTAACCCATATAAATATTTATATAAAAATATATATTACTTATGTAATGCACTGTGAGGTGTATATGGGCCAAGCCCAACTAAATATATGTTAATCATATATTCTCTTCCCACTCTTAACCTCTAATTGATTTTTTCTTTTTGCTTCCACCCGCTCCCTTCTTCCTGTCTCCTCCCGACAGAACCTCCTGCTGCCCTCCTTGGTGTGCGATCAGCTCCCTCCGGCGACGAGCATCTCTCCACCTCCTTCAGGCCTTCATCTTCCTCCTCGTCTGTCATCGCCATCACACCTTCATCAAGTTTCACCGTGCGGGATAGGAGTTAGGGTTTTCGCCGGATCTCTTCGCCGGCATTCCGACCGCGGTAAGCAATCAAAATATTTCCCCTTAATTTGGTAAACATTTTCGCTGTATCAATTGGATTAAATTTTGGCTGGGGAATGAAATTGCTTTGCCGGACGTAAAAATGGATTTTTTCAATTTTCCGTCGCTGGCGTGCATTTAGCTCAACGTCGTTCTTTTTCCTTTGAGCTAAGTGTTGCTTTTGTTCTCGCAGCGGCTTAATTTTTCATTTCAGGCGGTTCATTTTTCGGCCAGCACTATTCATCGCCGGAATCCGGCGAGCTGACGGGCCCTATCTTGTGGGTAAGTTACAATACGCGCTTTGTATATTTAAAAGCGAATGTTGGATGAATTATTAATTGGTTTCGATATAGAAAATAGTTGGATTGAAAATCGATTAACCGTCGTCGATTCAAAGCCAACTTCGAGTCCGATTGCATCTTTTGAATTGGTAAGCTCTCTAATATTGCTAATAATAGTAGTTGGTTGAGTGTTGAATTGGAATGGAATTATTGGTTAAATGGACGTGTCGTTATGTGTAATAGGATTTCACGAGAAATTTTGAGTTTTGCTTAGCGCGAATCAGTTGATTTGGGGTGATTGTTAGGACTTCAGGTGAGGGTTACCGTGCCACATTCTCTTTAGAGTTTTTGTTAGATATTTCGGCACAGGTAATATTTGTCTTGAAACCTTTGACATATCTTGCTAATATCTATACGTTATAATTAACTCCCTCCTGTCATGGGTTGTCTGTAGGATGCATGCTGTATGTTAGTTATGTTTAAGAATAAGTATAAGCATGCTAGGAATGTGTAAGCTATCATATCATTTCAAATTATACTGAGGCATGATATTACATGTTAGCGTTTACGAAGCATAAAGCGTGGATTCCACACATGATTTTAAAGTGGTTCATTTGTATTAATATATTTTGGCCTAACAATAATATTTATATTTTTAAGAGTACTTTATAGTATTTGTAAAAGGTCATTATGTTTTTGACTAATATACGTTGTGATAAATAATTTACAAGCTTTATAAATTATCTTATATGTTTTCATATATGACCATAGACTTGTGAGGTAAATTGTTAGCCTCGCCGGGATCCGTCTGTGTTGGAGGCTCAGCCTCGTCGGAATCTGTCTGGATTGGAGGCGGAGTAGAAAGTTAGCCTTGCCGGGATCCGTTTGGATTGATAGATAGTTATTCTGACTCTTCGATATGAATATATATACTCCTATCTTGCCTCTTTATGATTGACTGGTGTATATTATGAAATCGTATAAGTTGTATGCTATATGGTGGTGTTAGAATAAAGTTAACGTAGTTATCGTATCTTCTAGTTAAGTAATTGGATTGGTATAGGGTGACGTAGAATTTAACAAGTATTGTTGCAATCTATCTTGGGATTCAGCTGCATGTAGAAGTTAGCAATATAACGGTTAGAAAAACATAAAATGGGCATTGCTACTTTCACCTCACAGAGGCTAAGCTTATTATATTTTTTTTAATTTCTTCTTTGACTTACCCAGATACTGCAGAGACGAGTGAGAGTGGAGCACGAATAGCATTGCAGACCGGATCTGCTAGTTGAGGGTATATTTTATGTATCATATTACCTTCATGTAGATAGCTCTGTAACTTCAAGGGACTTGTACTCGTTATGATATTTTGCACTGTATATGAATGTTTGTATATTTATTTTGGAGTCTTATTAGATTTTGTCGGCTACCGGTAGATGTAGCTGTAATATTGGCATGAAATGATGATTTTTGTTCGTCGTTTGCCTTTCATTATTTTTTTTGGTATTTCATATATTATTATTATTGTTAACCTTGATTTTCCCTTTTTGAGATTTAGGGGAGGTTTTTTTTTTTGAGTTTATTGGTTTAAGTTGAGTTTTGATTTATATCTAGTGGTATGGGCCATGTTTATGCTATAGTTTTTTTTTTTGGGTTTAACCCAATATTTGTCAAGGTCCAGTTTTGAGTCGTGACAACTTATTAATTAAAAAATAATAGCAAAAAATTTAAATTTAATTTATATATATATATATATATTTAATTTATCTTAATTTAACTAATTTTTATTTAGTTTATAAATTTTGTCAAAATAATATTTTTCTTTTAAATATGTCACAATTATTAATTTTTATATATTGTTAATAAAAATTAAAATTTATAACTTTTTTTTAATAATTGTAATTATTAAATAGATCGATCCGAATTTTATCTGGTTATAAATAGGTTGGATTAGAGTTAATAATTTTGATTAAATAAGTCGAGTTAGAATTAAATAATTTTGATTCGGTTATTACATTGAATGATTTGGAACTAATCTAGAAACTCGAATTGAGTTCGTATTAATAAATAGATCAATTTTGGTTTTAAAATTTTGAATCGACACCCTGCAATTGCTTTTATTGCTTCCTCTTGTTCTTACCTTTTATTCCCTCCAATGGTCGTGCACCCGCAGCCGTGTTTCACCGCCCAGCCGTCGGCCCCTCTCCCTTGCGATCTCCTTTTCTATTCTCTCTCGTATGCTGCCTATGCTGCCGTCTCTCAGGTAGAGCAAGTTCACGACTGTCGACCATGAGCGCACGCGGGGTGCGGGTGTCGCCGCCGACCCTGGTTGCCGAAATCTAACCCCGGGAAGGAGAAATTGTCTTCTTCTCCCTCCTTTGTTGCTTCTCTCATCCTCAATTTGCTTCTACCTTGCCGAATCGTCCCCGTTGCCACACAGCCATCGCCGAGCGGGTTTGGTCGTCCCCTGTTGTCCTGCTGCTTCCTCTCCAGCTTGTCTTCCCTCATTCTAAAATCGTATGGTCTTAAAATTCTTACCCCAAGCCCAAAGTTTCTCACAGCTATGAGATTGGAAGATTTAGTGTTGTTTAATACCATTGCATGTCTTGCCTGACACCACTTTTTGGAGAATTTTACTATGGTATACCAAATACTATGGAAGTTTAAAAAATGCTGGTATTTGTTTAAATATTGCACCCCTCCCGACAGGCCCTAAGTGTTTGAAGTTTTCCTATTCTCTCTCCCTCTTTATTTGGTCGTTGTAAACTTTTGAGCAGCATGCGCACCATCGTGTAGTTTGTGTGTATGTTTGTATGGGTGTGACTTCATTTGGTTAATGATCATATATTCCTGCAGGAGCAGTGCCGTCTAATATGGATGAGCTTGACGATTTGCTTCTTCTTGCTGGAAATGCTAATGGTAATCAAAGATGAGCTTCAAAATTTAGGTTTGTAAGATTTCTTCATATAACTTGCTAAGCTGTGTAGTAGACATAACAGGTGAACGACGAACTGGAAAATTCAGGCCTAAATCACGGCCTAAAGTTGGACAGCCTCCCTTTCATCCCTCTTCTCAAAATGATGCTCCCTCAAAAGTTTTATCAAATGCTCAGCCTGAAACCCATCCTACTGTCTTGAGAAATATTGGAGAAAGAAGAGATCTCTCAGCTTCTTGTGGCCCCAGTCAAAGCACCTCTGATCTTCATATAGCTCAAGATTCCACTCTTGAGATCGTGGAGGCTTCACATCTAGAATCCAGAATCTTCCTTAGCAATGACTATGCCACCTCACATCAGAATCAGCAAGAAGTAGGTAAGGTGAGAACGGGACTCCTTGACCACCTTTTTCTCATGCAATGTGATGGTCTTGTTGTAAATGCTTATTGTTTTATAGTGCAGATACAGAATTGTGTATTGGACCCTGTTGATGATTTTATAACTGCATCAATCCAAGGTTGTTAGTTGAATCCCTTATAATGATTTATTTTCTCTAATGTTATAATTAAAGCATTTTTTGCTCTCTCTTATGTTATAATTAAACAATTCTTGTATGTGTTGCTTTATTGACACATCTATGGGCTATGCATCCCCGTCCAGCTAGACCTAGAGGCAAATTTCAACCAAGGGTCAACCTGCAGCATAAAAATACATCTGCTGTAGGGGATAGTGATCATCCAGTAGGACCTTTCATGAAAGATTTGGCCAATAAATTGCCATGCCAACCCAAAAAACCTCAAGTCATTGCACGGGATTTTGAAGATGGTGCACATATTTATGAAGACGTGAATACAAAGTCTGTTACTAAGATGCTATATGAGGTAGGATAAATCATGCCACAATATTTTACAACTAGCCTATATCCATATCTACATGTGTAGGTGAACATATATGCCTATAAAGAATATTATTTTTCTAGTATTGTTACTATATTTATGCTACTCTTAGAAGAGTAAAGCCAAAAAATGAGAATTATAAATTTCCTAGATGTTCTTATAATCATACTCGTAACAAGAAACTCATGAGTGAAAGCTTTAAAAATTTAGCAAGTTGGAATCTTATATATTCAATTACCTGAAATACACATAGGCTTGTTTGGTTGCAGTGAAGTGAGTTCCTAAGAAGTGAGTTCTTTGAGAAGTGGGCTTGAGTTTTTGTGTTTGGTTGTATTTGAAAGTAAGTTTGGAAGTGAGTTTTTGGTGGAAAAAGTGAGTTTGCGAAGAACTGAAACACACCCTTAGTTAATTATAGTATTAAATATTTGGCTTTATAGTTATAGAAACTCTAAATGTTAGGTCAGAAAATTTAAAAGAAACAGAGGTCCTTAATTTACAAATTAGGACCCCTTATAAGCATATTAATTAGAAAATTTTCCATATAAAAACCCGAAAGGAAAATTAAATGGGAAAATTAAGTAGAACGAAAAATAACAAACTTCTGTTTCATTTTTTTGAGATATTGTCTAGAAGATTTGTTAGAGATATTCTATACTACTAATACTGAAATTAAAATGAAACTCGTAAACTAACTAATTATCCTTCAATAAGTTATCATCAATCCTTTATTAGAAATATGTCAAAGTTCTTTCTCAGGTTGTCCTTTTTGAATGATGCTACAGTTTTACCAAAGCAAATTCATCAAAATTGCAAAACAGTACCATTATGTTATTATCTTGTACATCAAATAGACCCTTGTTATACATGACATTTTAATTTTGTTACAATTTAACGCAAAATAAAAAATGCTGGTTTGTATCACAGTCACAATTTTTGTGTATTGTAGAAAGCTGCCAGTTGAATTATTAACTCTATCGAAAACACAGTTTTACAATTAGTCTACTATTCTA